>OZ020487.1:22759256-23347133 GCA_963971405.1 Psococerastis gibbosa
CACTAGCCGTAGAAGGGTGGAGGGAAGAGAAAATAATTTTTGTTCAATGTGATCCATAAAAATGTCGGCGAGGAGGGGTGATAGGGGAGATCCCATCGCGAGACCTGATTTTTGAGAATAAAACCTATCATTAAATTGAAAATAATTCTGGTCCGGACATAATTTAAGGAGGGTGTCGAAAATGACACTGGGGTGTATAGATAGGATTTATTCTAAAAAATCAGGTCTCGCGATGGGATCTCCCCTATCACCCCTCCTCGCCGACATTTTTATGGATCACATTGAACACAAATTATTTTCTCTTCCCTCCACCCTTCTACGGCAAGTGAACTTCTACTTTCGTTGTGTCGACGATATTTTATGTGGTTTTCGTGGTTCCAACAGGCAACTAGAAATGTTTTTAAAAGTTATGAATGACCTCCATCCCAAAATCAAGTTCACCATGGAACTCGAAAGTAATAAGTCGCTAAATTTTCTCGACCTCACTATTACTAGATTAGATACTGCCCTGTCTTTTAATTTTTTCAGGAAACTGACTCACAGAAACTGCGTGATACCAGCTTCTTCAAACCACCCTCCATCCCACAAGGCTGCTGCTTTCCACTCCATGGCACATCGGATGTTCAGTATCCCTATGAGCGAAGTCAACTTCAAGGCCGAGAGACGTACTATACTGGAGATAGGAAGAAACAACGGGTACCAGGAAGGCGACACAGAAAGGATCCTAAGGAAACATGAACTCAAGAGCTTAGCACGGATGGTGTACGCAGGACAAGACGTTACCAAGGAGAACAAGCAGTATGCCAAGATCCCGTTCATAGGGGAAGTCAGCATGAAAGTAGGAAGACTAATAACCCGAACTACTAACAAAGTTGTATCCTTTAGCTGCCCGCCCAACTTAGGAAAATTCCTCATCAACTGTAAGGATAAGGTTAATAATAATAGGAAATCAGGGGTTTATAAAATTTCTTGTAATGAATGTAGTGAGAGTTACATTGGACAGAGTGGACGCAATTTTAAGTTTCGCTTACGTGAGCCTAAAAATGCGATCGGTAAAAATGACTGTACCTCAGCTTTTGCGGACCACCTCTCAAGTAACTCGCACTCATGTAATTTTGAAGATTTTAAAATTCTACATTGTTGTAATAAAGGTAGACTATTATACAGGTTAGAAAGCTTAGAGATTAGAAAGGCTATTAGGAATAACGAGGTTCTCACGAACGATATAATGTTTCAAACTGTATCGCCACTACTCGATTTATGTACTCAACCCCCGCCTCCACCTCCCACTCCCATCCCGTAGTATATAAGCTGGCGTTTTTTCATGTGTTGTTAGTCTGATGATGGATTTTATCCGAAACCGGCCACTATTAAAGTATTTTACTGTGGATCATTGCGTTCTTCTTCCTCTACTCATGATGTTCTCCAAGTTCCACGAAGTCACCAAGGAAACTCTCACAAGGGTTTCAAGTACCCCACTGATGATACCATACTTTTTATATACTCTAACTGATTGCTTAACATTACAGGGAATTCAATCTATACGCTAATGTTCGACCATGCCGCTCTCTTGAGGGCTACAAAACCCTCTATGACAATGTAGATGTGGTAACAATCCGTGAGAATACTGAAGGAGAGTATTCCGGTATTGAACACGAAATCGTTGACGGTGTCGTCCAGAGTATTAAGCTTATTACAGAGGAAGCGTCAACCCGTGTCGCTGAATTCGCGTTTGTTTACGCCAAAGAAAATGGCAGGAAAAAGATAACCGCTGTACACAAGGCAAATATTATGTGAGTACGTTTTGCTATTAATAATTTTGACGCCTAGTTTGGACAGTAAAATGAAGTCGTCTGCTAAGCTATAACATTAGCAGCCATTGGCATAGCTTGCCGAAGCAACGTGCTTCTTATAGGTACTTGACTTGCAGCAGAGAGCAGGCATAGATGTGAAAACCCAAAGGGCTGAAACTTGATAGCAGGTAACTGCACTGCTTACTTACTTTACTTTTTCGTGTCCAGGCGAACATCCCAAAATCGGGTGAAGTCGTAGGCAGCACTGTTGGCCTGCCATGCTAATATGACAGTGTGAAATACAGGGCGCACCCTCGCATTGGTTGGTTGACAGCGTGTGTGCATAGCCAGACAGTCCACTACTAAAAGTTGAAGGATTATAGTTAACTCTAACGCCAATTATTGCTTCAAACGTACTTCAATAGTTACCAATATTACACTTAATCGACTTTAGGTTCAAGTAACTAAGGCACCTCCTAAGGCATAAACGTTGGTTCGAGTCCTACCGGATTCTATTTTTTTGGTACCTTATTTCGGATATAATACATTAGTAATAAATATTGTTTGATTTAAACTTTCAAGATTCGAAGCTTGTATATTCAGATATTGGTAGTTGGGAATCTAGCCAACAATGTGCCTACTAGTAATCGAAATAGGCACCAAAAAGGGAGTGTGCAAAGTCTGGGAGAATTGAAGAAACTTAATTTTCACATGATAAGTTGCTGGCTCTACGATTAATATTTCGTGTGAGATTTGATCTAAACCTACGCCAAAAAAGGGAAATGAGAAAATCGAATTGTTCCAAGTTTTGTGTAAGCACGTTTAATAACTTAAACAACTTAATCCGCTCATTAAAATGCATTATTAAACTACGCAGGAGGATGTCCGATGGGCTCTTCGTCCGATGCTGCCGAGAAGCCGCCGAAAAACACCCTGAAATTGAATTTGAAGAGCGTTATCTAGACACGGTATGCCTCAACATGGTACAGGACCCCAACAAGTATGACGTACTAGTCATGCCGAATCTCTATGGTGATATCTTGTCCGACATGTGTGCAGGTCTCGTTGGAGGCCTTGGACTAACACCTAGTGGCAACATCGGACTCAAAGGCGCACTTTTTGAATCTGTAAGTAAATGCACTCGTTTAATGGGATAATTTAGTATAATCCACGCTGTTCATAGAATAGATAAAAAGGTATTGAACGTCTGTCCATGGGGATTTCGAATTGCCTCAAATCACGTGATACTGTTTCGGTCCCAGTTTCAGCTAATTAGAAGAAAAAAAAGTTTACTTGCACCATTGCCTGACGCTAACAACATAAATGAACGGTACGAGTGACCCGTAAGACAAAAGGCGGAAAACTCTTTTACAAAGAAGCCTGGTGGTGGAATGCCGAAGTGCTGAAGGCACTTGAAGAAAAAAATCCACCTATAAGACCTGGCAAAGAGAGAACACAGGAGACTACGAGGCATACAAAGAATGTAAGAGGGCAGCAAGGAGGGCAATCAGGGAAGTCAGGGAAATTGCGACAAAGCATTAAACACGAGAGAAGGGAACGTATGATGTTTAAAATCGCCAAAAGAAGAGGCAAAGAGAGACGCAGTGGTCAAGTGTCAAGAATGAAAATGGTAGAGTTGTGACAAAGACATCATGGCCCGCTGGAAGCAGTACTTGGAAAATATAATGTATGTCGAAGGAAAAAAACTAGTGGAGGTGATAAACAGCAACAAAATGCACCTACCTAGTAAGAACTTTCTCAGAACGAGAGCTAGGAGAGGCCCTTGGTCTTTCGTGGGCCAAAGACTCGGAACCTATCTATGGATGCTTTCTACCAGTCTGATGTAAATAGCCCTAGAGTTACATTATTGATTATTTCAGGTTCATGGTACTGCACCAGACATCGCAGGACTGGACAAGGCCAATCCCACAGCTTTACTGCTTAGCGCTGTCATGATGCTTCGGTATATGGGCATCAATGACAAGGCAGCTACCATTGAACGTGCCGCTTTTGAAACCATCAGGGACTCCAAGTTCAGGACCGGTGATTTGGGTGGCGGCGCCAAGTGTTCCGAATTTACAAACGAAATTTGCCGTAAAATTGAGTCTTCATAGAATGCACAACACCTTTTTGTGAAATCTAGTCAGCGGCAAACCCATAATTCTTTTATAAGCGACAGATATTAATCATTTCCGAAATTTTATTCAATTTTGTGAATATTGAAGCGTAGCTCTTAATAGTTTTAACGGGTGGCTGCCGACATGATGCGGTGCAACCTTGAAAAACATTTTAATAATTTGGACGAGTGGCTGTGAATTTCAACTAATATGTCCAGCCAAATAACGCGAAATCAATTCACTAATTTATTTATTTATTAGCATTTTTGAAAAGACCACACGAATGGCGCTGGCGCATCATCTATTACCTTAACGGTGTGGTCATGCCCTCTATATGGCGGGGCGAACGTTGAAACAAGTATTGAACAACCATGTATCGTTACGTTATGTATATAACTTTGTAGCAATAATAAATGTAATAGCTACAACATCGTTATTAGTTTAGTAATTTTAATTTCTCCTGCTGTCATTGAATGTTCAATTTGCTTCGTTTGAGGGCTTCATTAATTCATTAGAAAAACACAAAAAAATTAATTGCTTTCTCACATTTTTTATATTATTAATTACCATAATTAATTATTAGAAGGTATATATTTTGTTATCGTCGATTCATTTGGTCGGTGTTGTTCGTTTTGAGAAATGCGGAAAAGCTGAGTTTCGGGTTGTGACTAAGCATTTATTTTTGAAATTCTCAACGCCGAAAGAAATATAAGATGCAAGCAGAAGGGTAAGCAAAAAATAAGGGAGATTTCAAAACTACAAGATGTTGATGTTCTACACTGGTAAAAAGCAAACAAGACTGGATGATGGACTTGCTGAAAGGGACGAAGATGAAGTAGAGAGTTGGTAGAACCAGATTAAGAACAATATAATACCAGCGGCAGATCAAGTAATAATAGACCTAAGGCACGGAAGGAATGGATTATAGAGGAAATACAGGTGTTAATAGGACAAAGGAGGGAAGTCAAAAAAGACAAATCTGTGGCTGGCCAAACAAGGTATAAAACCATGAGAAACAAGATTAATAAAGAGAGTCTGTAAATGTTCGCTATCACTGGCCCTATTTAATATATATACATACAGATGGCCTTGAACGAGGGAATCTCTACATGACGCAAGAGATGCGACAGTGAATGGGGAAAAGGTTGGCATGATAAGTTTCGCTGATGAATCCAGCGTGCCTTGATAGCCAATTTTACAAAAGGTATACCAGCAATGGGGTACAGCACCAGAAAGCAACTTTCCTGGCAACCTGAGTATGGAGTGTCTTATTATACAGATGTGAAACCTGGACTAAAGTAGTCTATTGTGCACTTGGAAGAATTAATATTTCAAAAGAGCTGTCAAGAATTATTAAGTAGCTAATTTGGTTCCAGCTAGTACACCAGAAATTTTAGTATCTAAGCATACTTGTAAGATATCGCAGGTATCTGTAAAGTTTGGCTATCTTAAAGATACTAGAATCGGACGTATCCCGAATGCGTCCCTAAGTTTTTAATTGCATCAAATAATCAGCATCAAGTTACTTGTGTACATTTAGGCATTCAAAGGTCGAGAAATAGGTTCCCGTCTACCTTCGTTTGACTTGAAGGGTAGATGATCCTTACACAAGCACAGATCTTACAAAAATTGAAGATGGTTACTCTATATTATGCGACGCGTCCGTAAAATTGCTCTACAGTGGGCATGGTGGGGGGGCGGACACGTGGTATTTTCGCTTTGTTCATAACCCGCCGCGTGATTAAGTCTTCCGTTCTTATTTAGCTTTGTTAAATACTGTTTATGGTCTTTCTTGAACATCTGACTAGAGACTGAATACAATTAGGTGGATTTTTCTCACAGGGTTACGATTTATAGCCATTTTTTTAAGATTAATCGCGTACAAACAAGTTAATGAATGTATCCGATTAACCTCTTCAATCGCCTCACTAAGTAACCTAATAGGTACTTGTGTCACGTTACGACACGTCTCCGATCGTAAGGCGTGTACAGACTCCCACAAGAACAAGCACGCTACCTTCTGGCTACCGAAGTGATTTCAACGGTGTTTCTCGTCTTCGCACCATTTGCAGCTTAATTATTGAACATATATTATGGCATTTTGTAAAGAGCTTTAGGTTTCTTTGCACATTTTGACACATTTCCCTAGTAAGGATCGATGACAGTGGTTTCCTCAATCGATGCTTAAGAGACATCTCAAGGTAAACTATAACTTATAGCTTCCGATAATGGAGTGAAAGGCTACCTACTATTAATGATGAAATCAAGGACAGTTCAGCGTTGTACTATATCTGTCACTAACTCGCTTAGATTATCGTGCAGACTGAAAATATTGAATTTATGTGCACTATTAGTTGTGCTGTAATATTTCAACGCGTAAGTACAGTCCACGCAAAGTGAGAAAAGCATGGACATGGAATGTTTTGATCCTGTCCAACACTGTAAAAATATTCCTTGCACCATTTTGTGTTACCTTGTTGCATTGGATGCAAGGCATAACAAAAATTGTGCAAAGAATATTTTTACAGTGTTGCACAGGATCAAAACATTCCATGTCCATACTTTTCTCATTTTGCGGGGACTATACCACTAGGCCTATACTGTACACGTCGGTGCATCGTGCATCTGTGCAAACGGAACATTGCAGTTTACACACTTTAGGAATAGGAATATCAAGCATTGAACAGGAGATTTTGCTCAGCTGACATTGATCTTTTTATAATGACTGTCACTGTCTGAGAGGTACTTGACTTAATTAGGCGCGATCAGCCCAGGGGGACTTTTGCCAGCTCTGACAATTTCCCTCCATCTTTGTCGATCCTCAGCAGTCTGAGAAGTAAGAAGTGTCATTTTCATTTATTGTGATACCGTGTATGTAAATCAGCAATATAGCTTCCTAGCATGAATTTTATGTGACGACTGCGCGGCAAAAGTCGCGGTAAGACCGTCAATGAGCTATTTGCGTAAACTTTGGGACATCGTACTACAAAGGCCACACAGCTCTACAGCAAGTGAATGATTGCCATCATTTGAGGTAACGAGGCAATTATGCCAACGTAAAGCGGCAGAGCTTTTCACTCGCTGATAACAAATGACAGCGTCTTCTTATCTGGCGAATACTCGCAGTCTCGTGGAGCAACCTGAGGAGCTCATGGCTGCGGATGGGGAAGCCAAACCTGCTGAGGAGCAGGAAGCAGGTAAGTCAAAGAAATAGTTAAAATCCATTTGATGAAACAGTAGAATCCGGGATGATGGGCCGTGGTCGATCTGAAAGCGTACTTTCAAACGTCTGGTCAACATCTTCAGCGGCGCTATGTAGACTTCTAAGATGGAATGTCGGAGGCTCAGCCCCTACTGAGCCTTTCACATAGACCACGGCCCATCATCCCCAATTTTACTGCTTCATCATCTTTGGCCTTTTGCAATTATATTACTACAATCCAATGTCCATTTTTTAATATAATACCTGGCCTTAGATAATGGAGCTGGATCTCATAATTTAAATTCGGAAACCTGTGCCTTCAAATTGGGCACTACAAATTCCTTTTTCCAGTGGTTACACCCGAGGTCCCTGGACCACTTAGTTTTACCGCGCCTTATCCTCATGGAGGGTCGGAGGCACGGCAGCAGCGTCTTCACACAGTCCCATTCTGTGCGTCCTCGGACCACTCAATTAGAAATTTGATCCTTGCCACTGGATTGACTGGAAATAAAAGTTTTAAAAAAAACTAGTTCCCGCCAAGAATCCATGAGAGAAATCAGCTAGGAAGTGGGAAGTTCGGTTTTAAATTATTTTTCTATCGAACGCAGGTAGGTACGGTAGGTAAAGAATATTTAATATTGAGAACCTTTCATCAACCCCTATATTTTTAAGTCAGCAGGTAACTTCCGTACCGACCTAACCTAGGTAGTTTAATTTTTTTGGTATATGTACGGTACTAACTAAGCCAGTCAGAAAGAAAGTTATTTCCTCTTCCTCTCTTACAATTATTAACCCATGATGCCATAGTCTAAATAGGTCTTCTTTTAGCCAATCAAATTATCGGCAATGATTTTTTGGCAGGTTCAAAGTTACTTGAACAGGGCACTGACGACAGATTTGACGACATTATTGAAGCCATTGGAAACGATGGCTTTTTCCAAAAACGTTTCAATTTGATCTTCAACTTGGCGTTGGTGTGTCTCATGACAATGCCATACCTTAATTTAGTACTAGCCATGAGTGTGCCTAAACATCACTGTCACATTCCCGGGCGAGATGATTCAAATACAACCATGGAACAATGGTGGCAATACATTCCCAAGTAAGAATTCAAATTACTTTTATTATTTTAAATATACGCCGAGTTGAGGTTACAGCAACAAAAAAATCACGGTAAGTTGACTGAGGCGTACTTTCAACAGCCATCTTACAAATGATATACCAAAGTTTGCATCGCATATAGCCTATCATTTGTAAGATGGCTGTTGTTCACGTGCCTAACAATAAAATTACACAGTATGGCTGAACTCAGCGTAGTTTAACTATATCTTTAGTTTTCCCGCTTTTTGTTGGTTAAATAAGAGACAATCGGAGGGGGAAAAACTGCTCGGGTTTAAAAAAAATTCCAATTTCACAAGAAATATAAAAGAACTATAAAAATATCACATCCATTATATTAGAAATAAATTCCTCATCATTTTGATATAGCCGTCACATTTTTTTTAAACTTGTAAAAAACAACCGACTCTGAGGATGTCAGGTCGAACGAATTCAAAAATTGCGGCCAATTGGTGTAGTGACGGCCACAAACTCTGCATAAAAATGTAGAGGAACAACTTTTTCTATGGGGTGTGACATTTTTTATAGCTTTACGATCAATATTTACTATGAAATTGATTTTTTTTCCTTAAGAAAACAGATTGGGGTGTCCGATTTGCCTCTTAATAGCCCACTACGATATAGCCAGTACAAACGATAAGGGCGGGTTGCTCATTTAAAAATTCCAAGGAGAAAATGCAGTGGATGACTCGGAATCTACGACTGTAGGTATTCTTAGCTACCATCAAATTATAGAAAGGTATATAAGACATGCACCGTATCTGTACAGTATGTAGCGTGTGAATGAAATCAATTGGAAATAGGACAAAGGCTTCTTAGCATTTTCAGGAAATTGGAAGTATTTTAAACTTAAATGGCTTCTTTCTTTTTAGAGATATTGACCCAAAGAGTGGTCAGGAAGGGCTAAGTTCTTGCAAGATGTATGTCAATGGCACAGACATTGCTGGTAAGTCCCGTAATTTATTTATTTATATTTTTAAAGTTATTAATTCAAAAAATCTGCATATTGGTCTACAACGGGATACCGAGGCCTTTAGTAACGCGCTAAGATAAGCAGACTTACCTATTACACCAGATGAACCGGGTTTGAGTCCCAGCAAAGCAAAGCAAAGCAAATATACCAGGAATTGAACCCAGAATTTCCGGCTCGTAGCCTAGTTGACAAAAAATTAAGACCAACTGAGGGCGACTCCAACAACCTTTTTAGGTCATGTTTTGTGATAGGGTGAATCGTGGCAAAACCCTTCTGTCTCACTGACCTACAGTAATTAACTCTCAGCCAGTTTCGTTACTGCCTACAATGACCAGGTCGATCTGATGAACTCGCCACTGAAGGACATGGTTTTCTTTGCTTACAAGGTTAAGCTGCAGTTTTTCAACAGTTGATTAATTGGCAATGGTCATATTATGAATGATTGGGATATGATCCCAATAATTATGCTGTTCAAAGGGTCCAAAAGCCTATATCAGCTCAACTCTCTAAAAATAATAATAATAATAATATAATATAAATAATATATAATAATAACTAATAATAATAACTCTCAGCCAGTTGGCTGGAGTCGACCTGGAAATCAAATCCCAGAACTAGGAGACCAGACTCCATATTTCTATTTAATGATTATAATTTTTTTTATTGCACTATATTCAGTACTACAGAAAGTTTCACTCTGAATTGGGGCTTGTTTTTCAATGCTGTAGGCCTATATAGTAGAAAATATGTATTATTTACTATTGTTTGCATTAAGGAGAGAAGTCCCAATTCAGTGAAGCTTTCTTTAACTTGCGTTAACAGTATGCAGCTAGTACATTTGAAACTTGTTCTTGGATCTTACCCTACAACATTTTGAAAGATAGGAAGATAAAGCTTTATATGAAGTTCCATAGTATGTGTTATGGCATTAGGAGAAAACAAACACTTAATCAAAGGTAGGATCTGTGTTTTCTGACAAGAGAGTGGTTTTCGTGATCCCCGTGTATCAGAAATGTACACAAAACCGTTATCAGTGTTTTGACTAAAAGAGACGTAACCTTCGAATTAGCATATCTTTTTTTCTCTTGAAATGAGAAAGCAAAGTGACATTATTAGGGGTATTCACTGCATTGCGATTTCCCTAAGGGAAAGTAGGAATAGAACTCCAATTTTTCTACGCAGAATAATAATTGCCATGGAAACGTGTATCTATCTCTACGTTTCCGACTTTACCCGACCTAACCCAACTTAGGCCTACTTCCAAAGTTACTTTGCCTTCGGCTATTAACTTATGAACATCTGCTGTAGTCTACATTTTGCCACATGTTTCCTTTTCTTGTTTTTTATTAATTTCTGTCGCAGAGCTCATTTTTTTAAAATTAAATAAAAATAAAAACCAAAATTCAAATGCAAAACAACAAGAACCGGTCCGAGTTTACTCGAACATGCTTTCCAATTTATAAATTAGTAGAGAGAGATAATGGGTAATTTCATAGTAAATAATCACCCTATGGTTAAATTTCGGATCCCTGGGGGGGGGGGGGTCCCCTCAATATATTATTACATCACTCAATTGCATATTATGGAACGAACAGACCAATATATTGTAACAGTAGTAGGTAACAATGACAGGGCACGCAATGTATTGGACCGTGAATTTTCCATAATTTCTTTAAAAAATAATTTTTTGCACCAAACCAAATACTTTTTTGGGAGCGCAACCAGCAGTCTGATCGAGGCGTTTATAATACCGGGGTTAAATAAATACCCTAGGATTATAACTGTAAACAAACAAATTTTGAATAGCACTTTCCATTACAAAATTAACTTGTTTACCAGTGGATTAAATAAATACCGGTATTATAAACGCCCCGATCAGGCTGCTGTTTGGTTTTGTTACTCTATTCAACACCTAAAACATACTAGAAGGTTGAAATCATCGATAGAAAGGTCCCGCAGAAAAATCATATTTTAGTCAGTTTTCATTAAAAGTTATTTATTTTTATTGTTTTGCCCCCAGAAGCAAACTATCAAGGGGCAAGCGACCCCCCCGCATTTTGTTAACATTAATAACGACTACAATATGTGTGAATTTAAAAGAAATCGTTGGGGCCGTTTTTGAAAAATAATTTTTTTAGACGTTTTTTTGGATTTTTTTGAGAATAAAACCCCCAACTTGAGTTAACCCAAAATAAAAAAAATTGGTCCCGAGGTATGATTTTTGTGAACCTACATGCCAAATTTAATTAAAAACGACCGAGTAGTTTGCCCGGAAATCGATGAACAGACAGACAGAGGGACAGAGCGACAGACATTTCGTAAAAACCACTTTTTTGGTTCGTGGGACCTCAAAACGTGTAAATCAATTGAAATCTCGGAGTCAACTATTTTGACCGTCACAAAGCTTTCCTTATACTACGTAGGCCTATAAGCAACAAGCTCAGTTCACCGGTTACCCAACCAAGTAGTTGGGGAAAGTGGGGAATGTTTTGAAATACATTTCCTTATGGCATTATTCTTCTACCGTATAAAAACTGGAGTTCTATTACTACTTTCCCTTGGGGAAATCGAAACACAGTGAATACCCAAATTTTCATTTAGGAAATGTTATGAATAGAGTGGTCTTAGGCGGTGTATAGGCTGTACATCTTTAAATGGACTATTCGGGGACTATTTGATAAAATTCTAGAGAGGGATTTCAAGTAAAAATCGGATAGAGGCATACGCTGAGAGAGCGATAGAGCCAGCAGAAGCCTGCATTGTAGTTCTACGGCCAGCTTAACAAGAAACTTTATTTTAAGGCTGTAAAAACGGATGGGATTATGACAAAGAGTGGTACCAGCTAACTGCTCCATCCATGCAGAATTGGGTCTGCGATCAGGAACTATACGTCACAAATACATTTGTAGCTAGCAGAATTGGAGAGCTCATTGGAATTTTTATATTTGGGCAGCTGGGAGACAAGTAAGTGGCTTGGTAGACTTAGAAAACAACAAACTGCAACGAAATAAATACTTTAACATAAGAAGCCTCGACTGTTTTCCTACACAGCCGAAATGAATAGCTAGTAGGTAGCCAATCACAGCAGACCGTTAAAACCTCTTCTGGAGTTCGATTTTGAAACCAACGCAACACAACTAACTCCACAATGAGATAATGAGTAATAGTATATAGTTTTTATTTAATCTAATATGCGGCAACACTATCAAAAACAAAATGAAATCAAGTTCCTCCAGTACTGCAGTTATATTATTTGAGTTGTATATTTCGTTTCAGAATAGGAAGGAAGCCAGTGTACTTCATCAGTCTGACACTACTTCTATTTGGTAGAATTTTGACCGTCTTCACTGCCCACATCTACGAGCTCTTTCTCTTTGCAGTGGTCATAGGAAGCACTTCAACCGTCAGTATATTTCAGACACCAATAGTTATTGGTATGTAGACCTCTAGACCCACAATCACAGATATGAAAATCTGTTATCTTCCATTGGTGCAATGATTAGAAATTACTGTGTTCTTAAAAGTGCGAAGTCCTGGATGCTGTAATGATGTTTTTTCTGAACATTTCGAATAGCAGTATGTGTGGCGTAGGTTTTGATTACGGGGGAGGGGGGTCTAAAAAAATGTTTCCGTAATTTATTAATGAATTAATGGATACATTTTTCAAACCATACAGGTTTACATACAAAAAAAAAATTTTTTTTGGGTGGTCCGGACCCCATGGACCATCCCCCTGGTCACGGCCCTGTAGCGTGCCACTTACAGTATGGATCACATAATTACCCTCAAACGCTACAACACTTGATTGGGGGCAGCCATTGCCCGGTTACTGCAACTTTATAAATTTTATCATATCCACAGGCATCATGTACAGAAGCGTAATAAACACTTAAAGCATACACACATCGGCGCATATACTCGAAGAAAGAGTCCACGGTTAGTAGTAGTACTTTTTTAAAGGACTTTTTATGGACCTAGGCCTACTTGTAGTGGTCTATTGGTCCCCTGTCTGATGCGAACGACCCCATGGATTTCGGACATTATTTGTATTGTTTCCGTATGAATTTTTGTCCATTAACAAACTGGTATATGTTCTCGATCTCAACCTATATCGACAACAAGCGATAATGGACAAGCTGAGAGAAGCTTACCATTGACGCAATGAAACAGGCGAAAGCATGACGGGACGCCGCGGCTAAATAAAATGGCGAGTGCATCGTAAAGACACACGATAGAAGTGAAACTTTTGTATCACAGGATCAATCCCATTTGCATAGCAACCACGGACAACGAAAGAAATAAAACGAGAAGAGCGTATGCCTCACTCTTCTCCGATGGCCCGATACCCGAAGGCGAGCGAGACTAGAGACACCTAGCGAAAAACCGCATCACTAAGTTGCCTCCCGACAAACGAGACAGTGGCTTTGCTTTTCATTACATAAACATGTTAGGGAACCTAATTTCAAAACTCTCCCATCAAATACAGTATATAAAGAACTGCCCTGATAGCATAAAGTAAGCTCACATACTTGTTCGGTTAGATATAGTTGTGTAGCTGTGCTAACCTGTCTAGCAATACGAATCATGTCAATAAGAGCATATAAGTAGAGGAAATCAACTGTTCGTGTCGGGGCTTGTGGTCCAGCGGTTCAGACGACGCCCCGGTTAGGCGTAGAACGAGAGTTCGAATCCCGCTAAGTCCAGTTTTTCTATATCCTATAAATTCGGTTTCTCCCATAAGAAGTTACCCTCTAAAACATATATGATTAAATTCGTATGTTTACTGGCTTACTTGCAGGTATGGAGGTATCAGCAGAAGATAAGAGAGCTCATATAGCTTTTATGCAATGTGTGGCGTGGGTGATCGGCAACTGCGCACTGCCCTTGCTCACTTGGGTCGTAGGAGACTGGCGATGGATGATTGTAATCACTACTGCACCAACGGCCACTGCCTATCTGCTGTATAGGTAAGATGCATCCCCTGGCCTAGTATATATGAGTGGACGGGGCTTGGCCTCACGGAATGGCCATGTAACGGAAATAGCGACGTGACCATATATCAAATACATATATTATGGTATGCCGACTCGTGGCGGAGCTGGTGTTTCAATTATGCTAAGGTCACATGGTTTTAGGATTAGGGGGACTGATTAGGCCCACTTTTAAAGAAGTCAATTGTGAACCCAATAATTATGCTGTTCAAAGGGTCCCAAGACTTATGTCAGCTCAACTAAATAATAATAATAATAATAATAATATTAAATACTACTCCAAATCAAAGCTGAACGGTCGTTGAACAAAAATAAAATACTATCCTATTACTACAGGTTGATTCCCGAATCACCACGGTGGTTAGCAAGTCAGGGGCGAGTAGATGACGCGAAGAAAGCGCTGAAGTACATTGCAGATATAAATGGAACCACCTTACCCAACAACACCCATGCCATCTTAGAGAGCATTGCTAAGAAAAAGGAAAAGACTTACGGCCTTCCTAGTTTGTTCTTTCACAAGCGATTGGCCAAGAACACGATCATGATCATCATTAGCTGGTAACTGCTTAGATAGATTATAGATAAATGTCAGGGTCCTATTTTTTGTTTGAATCGGTGAGGCTAGTGTGCGAGGCAATATACGATTTACGTCTCGTTCTCAAGCGCAGTAGATCTCATTGGGATTTATGTAATGTATGTGTTTTGCCAATAAGCGGTACCTACAGTAAACAAACAAAAACAAAAATTTAGTGTTTTAGCAAAACTTGTTATAACCGCTATTGTATAACTAGAATTATTAAAACCCAAATAGGTAATCGTTAAAAAATTAACATTGTCTGCGAAACCCACTGGTGTTAGTATAAAACTGCCATCTACAGAGGGAAACCGACTAGCACAGTTACAACTTATCAGCGTTTTGAGACTACCTCAACTCGAAGCGTAGATGCAAACCTACAGATACAATATTTATCCAGCCCTAGCGACGAAGTGCAACCCTTGCAAGTCATTGTAAGTAGCCTCACAATTGGCACTTAGGCGGCGTTTCCATTGACCTCGTTTGTGAAAGCTAGCGTGATATTGACGTGGTAGCAGACATTAAAGACAGTCTAAAAATGTCTGCTACCACGTCAATATCACGGTAGCTTTCACAAACGAGGTCAATGGAAACGCCGCCTTATTAAAGATGTTCTCTATGGTTGCAGGGTTGTTTGTGGACTCTCATATTACTCCCTAGTACTCAACATATCAAACATGGCTGGCAATCCTTTCATGAACTACTTCTGGCAATCGCTGGTCGAATTGCCAGGCTATATCATTGGCAGGTATCTAAGCAATACAATTGGAAGACGATGGACACAGACAGGAAGTCAATTTTTAGCCGTCTGCATTTGCGGCTGCGTAATCTTATCCCATGGTAAGTAAAAGTACACCTGTCACCAAGACCCGGCACGAATGGCTACTTGTAACGCCCGATAAGTAGGGTAAATTGCAGTTTCCAAGTTGCCGACAACCATGGCCATGATTTGGTGCCAAAATCCATCGATTATACAGTATACGTCCCAAAGTGACACAGGCATAGTAATATCATCAGAGAACTGGGCAAAGAAACGAAAGGTCCACCCAGCCCTATTGAATGGGTAGGAGAAAACCTGCAACAGAATGACTAAGACAAGTTCTCAGATCTAGACCCTCATGGTATATGATGTTGTTAAAGGACTTTTTATGGACCCAGGCCCATGGGCCATAGGTCCCTTGTCCAATGCCATGGATTTCGGACATTATTTGTATTGTTTCCGTATGAATTTTCGGCCATTGGCAAACTGGTATACGTTCTCGATGTCAACCTACACCTAGACACTCAATGGGTTGTGTCATGCCACAAGCGATTTTATATATAGAATGCAAGAACCTCGGAAAATAAACAAAACTGGACGGTTTCTTTAAAAAAAAAAAAATTATGTTAAGTTATGAAGTGATTTAAAAGATGTTTCAATATAGAAAAAAGCTTGGACTTCAAGCCACACATATTGTAGTTACCGAGCAGCCCATTCGATATAATTTGTTTTTAATTGGAAATGCACATTTATTTGTTTAGGGATGGCGCCCTGGGTAACCACGATGTTTGTGACATGTGTCAAGTTTTGCTTCACGGTCTCGTTTTATATGGTGTGGCTGCAGGCGATGGAAATTTATCCGACATGCCTAAGACAAACCGGCACCTCGGTAGGAGGGCTGGCTACCAACATATTTGGTATTCTTGGCCCCTACGTCGTTTACCTGGTAAGTAAGCCCCTATAAAAAAATTCGTCATTTAAGATGCAAACTTCACACAGCATATAGCCCTGCAGTCTACAAAATATTGTACAATCTAGGATAAAAGCGGAATAATTTAGTTCCGTTAGTGCTCCCCGCGGATTCTCTAAATTGGATAAAGGGGAGACCTTGTAAGGCCAACACCACGCACACCCAAGTGTGAGCGACTGGATCCTATGCTACAAGGATTCGCCGACCTTAGAAAACTCCCAAATGAACTGAGATCGGCGAGAAATGTTACTAACTTCCCTAAATTGCTTTGAGACCTAAGTCTCTAAGAGAAAGCTTTCTACGCTGTCACTGAGGCCCTACCACAATGACATAACTACCGGATTTTGACGATTTTACTTTATACTTTCTTGTCGATTACTTGTTGATTACTTGATTGTACAATTTAACAGAAATATATATATTTATTTATTTAGGCCAGAATTGTGTAGAAAAACGTCTGTGGAATTCTTAACATTAGGATTTTTAGAGGGTTGAGCTGACATAGGTCTGGGGACCCTTTGAACATTAACATTAGGATAGTAAACGGTTAATTTCGTTTTCAGGGTACCGCCGTTGACGCAAGGCTTCCCTATGTTGTCCTCCTATGCCTAGCAACTTTAGGAGGCATATGCTCTTCCATGCTACCTGAAACCTTAAACATCAAGTTACCGGAAACAATGGAAGATGTCAAGAACTTTGGTAAAACACAAAAGTTCTGGTCCCTCAACAAAGCACCAAGCTAACAGGTACTGTATTCTAAACCTGCCAACACATTGCAAATGAAATGTACTTCATGAATAAAGCAACTGATTTGACTTCTGAAGCTTGACGGAAAAAAGCCCACCGATTTGACTGTTATTATTATTATTATTATTTTTTTTTTTTTCAGAAACGTGTTTGATCAAGAAATGAGATCTCAACGTCCCTTAAGGGCGCAGCTTCCCATATTACTGGACACTCACAACACCCCTGTACCCTGTACTGCAGTGGGGAGCAGCGTCAACGCAACCAGAACAATAATGCTAACAATAGGCTATTTGACAGTTGTAACAATAAAATATAAAATATGCTAGATAAGGCAGCTTATAGGTTACGGTAACAATAATAATACAATATATTTTTTGATGAAAAAAATATTGTAAATATTAAAAAATAAATAAGTTAATGTTACAATAACATTTTAGGAAGTAAAATAATTTTAATGGGTATAAAATAAATCTACTAACGCTTTAAAATGGGATTTCACAAGTTGTCAAGTGGCCTATTGCTGACATGCTAACATGCTAACAAATCAAAGCGAACAAATGCAGAATCATTAAAATTATATAATATTAATACTTGTGTTCCGCTTTATTTTAATTAATTACCTACCTACGGTACTGAACTATTCGCAAGGAAACCTGAAAATTTCAACATACTGTAAGTAAGTAAGGACGCAGGTAATTGCAGGAAAGGTAGCCACTCGCGACAGCTACGCTTTTTCCAGTTTCTATTTTGTTCTATTTTTATTGAAAAGGTTAAATCGTGTACAAACAATTTAATGAATGAATCCGATTAACCTCATCAATCGCCTCACTAAGTCACCTAATAGGTGTCGAGTTCATCCTTGCCGCTGTTTTTACGTCGTCAACACTCAGATATAGAAGATTGAGTATCTTTAGTCCTCGTATCGTAGCGACTCAAACACTTTGCCAACTCTAATCAGACCAGCCATTTTGTGACAGGTTTTGTTAATCCCAACTGGGATGTAGGCGATTGTGTATCGACACGTGTATCGTACACGATTATTGCGACCTCTAACCGCAAAATAAAATCTGTTAACATATCATAAGTCTGAACAAGAAGGCTAGTTCCATTCTTTGGACCATTATGCGTGACAGTAAGACAAGATTTAGAAGACTTTTGCTAATATTACGAATTCATGTTAACACACAAGATTTTTACAATAATTCTTGCCATCATTAATATTATTAATATTTATTTGAGTGTAGCCATTTACAATGTTGCAAGTTTAAATGCTTGCTGAGTGACTGAAGGGGTTTGATTCCACCAAGGGGAGATCCAGGAGACTTTGTTGACGGTGGGGGGGGGGGGGGGGGGATCGTTATACTTTGCGCTTTTATTTATTACAATTATGTACATGGGTATAATTAGGAATCCTCGTTTTATCTAGTGTAAAGTCGTTCTATTTTGGGCGGGGGGTGCGTTCATTCAAGGACGCATACAGGGGGGGGGGGGGTAGCTGCCCCCCTGTATGCGTGTGCCGGATTAACCCATGGGCACTTGGGGCACAGGCCCCCGGCCCCCCAGAATGAGATATTTTTAGATAAAAATGCGTAAAACCCCACTATTTCAGCCCTATTTTCAAACATCTTCTCCCGGGGGAGACCCCCTGCCCCCCTTGTTAGTAATTATATTAATTTCCTGTAAAATTTCAAATAAATACCAGTTACTGCTATCAAAATATGTAAAATCAAACTATTTCAGGTCGGTTTTCGCTACATTTCTCCCCGGGTTCCCCTTCATATCCTCCGAACCGAACTATGGTCATTAATTTAACAGCTGCGTATACGTCCATGAGAACGGTTTTCCCCATTTTATACACTTTTATCGAAATAGGTGGAGGGGCGCCAAATTATACACCGTCCTCTTCGAAATCCTATCGTTACGCCACTGACAAGTGCCTCCCCCTTTTATGAGGTCTGGGACCAGAAGCGGACGCAGCGACCGGCACTGTGGGCAATTGCGCCCCCCCCCCCCTTCCCTTTGGACAACAGCTATATTCTTTGTCTCAAATCTAAGTGTTAGAGCACTCAAAATGCTCAAAACCTCACTATTTCAGCCCTATTTTTCAAAACTTTTCTCCCGGGGGAGAACCCCGGGCCCCCCTTGTCCACATTTATATAGATTCATTCTAATATATATGCCTTATTGCTCTCAAAATGCGTAAAACTTTACCATTTCAGCCCTATTTTTCAAAAAATTTCTCCCGGGCCCCCTTGTCCATAATTATATTCTTTGTAATATGCAAGCCTTATTGCTCTCAATATGTGGAAAACCCCACTATTTCAGCTCTCTGTCTCCTGAGCAACTTTTATGAAATTGGGTGGAGGCGCCAAATTATACACCTTCGAAAACCTATCGTTACGCCACTGACAAGTGCCTCCCCTTTTATGAGGTCTGGGACCGCCTCGTCCGCCTCTGGTTTGCACCCACGCCCCCCCCCCCCCATATCTTGTGCCCCCCCAAATTGGGTAAGTCTATTGTAAATTAAATTCATTATTACGCTCTAATTTAATCGATCCTACACATGTTTTTCCTATTTTGACCTACCCCCCCCCCCCCCCCCGAAAAAAAGCATCGTGCGTCCACGCCTCTCTGGATCCGCACTTGGTTGTCACTATCATAGATTCATAGTTGTGTTTGTTCTGTAAATTGGTGACGGCTTGATTTTAATATTTTAAAGTTTTATGTTATAATTTGTGAATTGAATTTATAAATCACAAACATTAGGTTTCTTGCAGTAGGTATGCGTACCTATTCAGTTCTTATCGAATGACTTTATTTGCTCAGGAATGGACTCATGGATTTCTACATTATTGGTGACTAGTGTTAAATTTACCTTCACAGTCGCATTCTATGCATTGTCACTGCAGGCAATGGAAATTTTCCCCACATGTCTAAGGCAAACGGGAAATTCTTTGGGAGGGGTGACTGCAAATATTTTTGGAATTCTGGGACCTTACATAGTACACATGGTGAGTACCGCGCTGTTTTATACAATTAGAATATTTAGAATCATTTGAGAACGATAAAGAACAATTTAAGAGTCGGTGAAGAAGCGTGTGAAATGGAGAAGTTACGTAAGTTAAACACAATGATCATCTTTTAGGACAAACAATTGGAGAAATCTTGTATAGTATACAAGACCTTAGCAAAATCGAACCCATTGATGATTTAGCAAAAAAAAGGCCTAGATGACTTAAACTCGGCAGTGAGCACAGCGTTGGCAGGGGAACATGGTGGGGCATGATAGCGTGCTGAGACTATACTAGTCAGTCTGAGTGCGTGTCGAGTCCTGGTCACTCCCCTTCCCCCCGAGGTGAAGGAGTCTGCCCATAGGGTGCCTCAAGTTAATAAACAGACTCACTCCCCCCCCCCCCCCCCCCAGGCCGACAGGGTTGCATAAAGCGAAATGCTGAAAGCAGGCGCTGGAAAACAAACAAACGAATTAAGATTAGCCTTTTTATATAATTGAAGACGATACAAAGCAACTTTCTTACAGGGGACTACGATAGACCGCAGACTGCCCTTCGCTGTACTCATTGGGCTTGGAATATTGGGGGGCATATGCTCTTCCATGTTGCCAGAAACATTGAACGCCAAATTACCGGAGACGATAAAAGATGCAACAGACCTAGGCAGGAGTCAAAAGTTCTGGTCGTTTAATAAAACCAAAACATGACACAGCGACAAGCCACGCTACAAGCTCATAATTCACCAGAAGAGTTATCTATGACTGCCTTTGAAGGAAGTGACCAGGAGTTTACCTCTGCACTATACATCAGTGGTAGCAGCGTCAACGTAATCAGATCAAGAAAGTTAAGCCTAAATCAGAACAAACCAAAGAAAACAAATGCAGAATCATTAAAATTATATCTGATAATAATTGTAAAACTATTAATTTTTAATTATTAACCTACTGAATATTCGCAAAGAACCCTGAATATAGCTCTGTGGGGCTCATAGGTACCAATCAATAAAAGTAGGCGCAGGTGAGTAGAGGAAAAGTACCCACTCGTGATATGGCTATAGTTTCTTTCATTGGACTATTATGAAAAAGTGAGACATGATTTGGAAGGCTTCGGAAATTTGCTAATATTAGCCTAATTATTGTAATGACACAAAATTGTATATTATTCATATTTATTTTTGTTTGCTAAAAGCTATTGTACAATGTTGCAAGCATAATTACTTACTGCGTAAATGAAGAGGTTTTTTGCCAACACTAATTAAAATTGAGTTTTATTTACTGAAAATTAAAAAAAAATCTTCGTTGCGTCTTATATTTGATAGGCTATTTTAAAGTTTTTATGTTGCAACTTATATGCATTGAATGAATATACATATACAGTATATCACAAACATTAGGCTGATTATGCTATCGGCTAACAGCAATGATTTATATCGACTTTTATCGACTTCAATGGCCAGGTGGTAACGTGCTGGCACTTGTGCGAGTCTTTACACGCCACGCGATCGGAGACGTGTCGTAACTCAACACGGGTATTAACCTACAGAGGCGACTGAAGAGGTCAACCGGATAGATTCATTAAATTATTTGTATGCGATTAATCTTTATTGTAAAGAAAAAAATAATTCATAATATTATTTCTTTGGATTATTATTATTATTTTTTTTAACCCAGAAAATTTATTCATCGTAAAGTTCGCCAACACAAATAAAGGTTCCCGGTTTTTGAAGTATGTATGCGTATTCAGATCTTATGGGAAATTTTCTTTGCTCAGGAATGACGCCATGGATTTCAACTCTACTGGTGACGGGAGTTAAATTTTCCTTCACTGTCGCATTCTATACGTTGTTACTGCAGGCAATGGAGATTTTTCCCACGTGTCTGAGGCAAACGGGAAATTCATTAGGAGGGGTGACTGCAAATATTTTCGGAATTGTGGGGCCTTACATAGTATACATGGTGAGTGCAGTACCGCACTGATTGATTATACAGCGACTGCAGCCCATTACAATTGTTTAAATACAGAATCACTTCAGAACGAGAAAAAAATAATTTAGGGGAAGGTGTAGAAGCGTGTGAAATGGAGATGTTACATGTAGGCTAACCAAATTGCTTGCTTGTTCGAAAAATTGACCACTGCTCGCTGTTAAACACATAGATTAACTTTTAGGAGAAACAAACAGAAGTTTTGTCGTATACAAGATCTTTGCAAAATCAAACCCGCTGAATAAGTTATTTAAAAGAAAAAAAATAGTAGGCCTAGAATAATAGAGATTATCATTATTATATAATCAGAGACAATGCAAGTGAATTTTTTTTACAGGGGACTACGATAGACCCGCGATTGCCCTTCGCTGTACTCATTGGGCTAGGAACATTGGGGGGCATATGTTCTTCCATGTTGCCAGAAACATTGTACGCCAAATTGCCCGAGACGATAAAAGATACAACAGACCTCGGGAGGAATCAAAAGTTCTGGTCTTTGAACAAAAACCAAGCATGACACAGTGGTTCTTATGAGAGTACCTACAAGCACCCCCCCCCCCTCCCCCACTCTCTATTTTCCTCATTATGTACCTGTTATCCATGATTGCCTTCAAACGAAATGACTGGGAGTAGACTCCAAAACCATAAATTGGTTATTTGGAATTCTAAATGACATTCGAAATAATATTAAAAAATGTAGAATTTAGACATTGTTTTATAGGACTGCCAAAGATGGTTCCACTAAATTTTACAATAGTTAGCGATTTAAAAAAAACTTACCAACTTACCAGCCAAAATCGATTAAACGGAAACGTGCACAGTGCCGATCACGACTTCAAAGTGAAAAACTGGGAACATCTCCACACCATTCCTTAATATAGTTGATGACATTGGTAAGATGAGTTCCTCCAGCCGTGCGACCAGCCATCACAAGCGCATTCCAGTCCTCTCTGTTGGCGAATCGACCAGGCTTGCTGAATATGATAGGGCTGTGGCCAGACGACGTAAGCACTGGGTAACCTGACACAACACATGGAAGGGCCGCTGTTCCCGCAGAATTCTTCGAAGTTAGCGAGGATTCATAGATGTTACGACTGTCAAGCGGAAGCAACTGGCGACAAGAAATTAACATAAGCAGCTACCCGCAGAAGAAGCTGTTACAACCTAGTTTTGTACTTTTTAAAATTTGAAGACTGAAATTGTGAGGACCTGTTGGTCAATTATACTGCTATATCTGAACTATGTGAAATTCTGCCGTTTGTTTAGTTTGCTAGTAAGTGAAAAATTTCTCCGAGAACCGAGTGAACTTATAAAAATTCTACAAAAGTGTGGTGTTGCCTGAATCATTCTCTAAGGATTTAGGGAATAGTGAATATAGGATACCTTCTTATTTCTTCACTCGACCACAGTGATAAAGAAATGTAAGTTATTTGGGTTCTTTGGGGGAGTCATCTGACCCCCCCCCCCTCACCAAAAGTTTAGTGTAGTCTCTTCTGAGTAAGTCAACATCGCAACAATCAATGAATTGCTGTTTAGTTGATAAGAACCTTATATTTCAGTTTCTAGGATTTTACAATCATCTTGATATAGTAAAATTTGTCAATAAAAATTTACCTGATTGAGTTTTTGATCCATGGATTTAGCGATAACCCAGCTGTGAATTTCCTCGTGCGTTTCTGAATCAAGGAACTTAGAGACCGGGAGTGGGTACTCCACAGCGAAATCAGTATCAACGAAGTCCGAACTGTCAATGTTGTCGGGGTTGCCCTCGTCGATGGCCTCACAAATGTCCAAATAGTGGTTCAAGAAAATAAATGCTTCATTTTCCTTGTCCGCATTCTTAAAGCAAAACAGGTAACCTTTTTTTACTTTCAGGCCCGGTACACGCGAGTTGCGGAAGTTTTTTTTTGTCATTTGTAGCAAATGGGTAGTTAGAAAACCAGAGTGAACTTCGAGGGGATGACTGTGCAACGATGTGCGGTCGGCTTTACGGTAGACTTAGCTAGACTTGGACTCAGCGGTTTTCCAACTAGGCCTACCCACTTGTTAAATTGAAAAGAAAAAAACGTCCGCAACGTCCATGCGTACCAGGCCTTACCTTGGTTGTTCATAAATTAGGCTATAAATGTCAATTTCCATTTATTTATTAGACACAAATACCAAAAGTAAATATATAGATGATTTCAGGGAACTTTGAGAAAATCTTGAGTTGCTCACATCTCGCGAGTTATAAACTGCCAGTTTTAGGGAGATTCATCTACCTATTGAGACGGCACAACCTATCATTTCATGACCCCCTGAGCCTAAATCCCCTCACCGTTCAAAATGTTGTAACATGCATATAAATATGTACGCATGTAAATAAGCGTATATATGTATGTGTATACGAGTATGTATATCGATTTTAGGAAACACTGTAACGTTAGTAGATATTATCCGATTTTGATAAAAGGAATGAAATAAAGTCTGACTGAAAGCCCGTACACAACAATTTTTACGACAAATCAACGATTTCAAAATGGCGTCCAGTCAAAGTGAAAATAATGTTATACTTAAGTAAAAGCTCATAGTCGTCATAGTGGTTCGAAATTTGAAACACAAGATTGTTTTGTGTGTTTTTTTTTTCTATGGCGGGGAAAAGAATGAAGTATTTTTGTTTTTAATTACATAATTTATGTACAATACATGGAGTAGTTAGCATAGAGGAAAAGCGGGCCGTCTGCGCTTGCATGGAGGATCTCCCTACTCCTGATCGGCCAGAGCCGAAAGGGATTTTTTACTTAGTTTTGTTTCTTTTCTGACCCGTATGACATGTTTCCTCACCTTCAAATCTTCGCCTGCCTCATAGAAAGCTCGATCAGGCGGCAGGATATGGGAATATCGCAAAAGAGCCACAGATATTTTCGTGGCAACATGTTTCAGCTGCGGTATCTCCCTGTAAGCCGCACGAGCAGACAAATAGTGAGCTATGACTTGCAGCGTCTCCATTTCGTGGTGGACTTCCATGCTCGCCTCCATGGAATCTGCCATATTCTTGGTCAAGTTGAACAACATATCGCGTAGCATTGCCCAGTGTTGGTAACTGTCTGCAGTGGAATTTCTAAAAATCAGAATAAAAAGTCATTTAATACTTATGGAACTTGGGGAACATCATTTAAGAAATTCAGTTTGTTGACACAAAAAACGAAGGCTAAGCTGCAGATGGCATGAATATCTTAGCATTTAGAATGGTGAAGAATTGAAATAAACAACTTTCAATCTCTGGTTCACAGACACTTTTCTCAGAAATATTTTCCAAGACATGAGCGCTTTGGGTAGTTTCTAAACAAGTCGAAAAGAGGCAACTATGCAGCGATAAAATGTTCCTTACTCTTTAATTCCGAACATTTCTTGTGCTATCCTCTTGTAAATATTGTAATTGGAGGGTATAGCCGGGGACCCATATTTTAAGTAAAGCTGAAGGGCTTCAAATGGTGAGCCATTACGAAGAAGTGCGGAGGCTCTCTGTGCCAGGTACTGATGCAATACTAGGGTACCATGGCCCTGGGCTAGATCCAGGCATTGCCCCCATTGTCCTTGTCGTGCCAGCAGATCCAAAGCTCCTAATGCATCCACGTCAGCGAGGTTCTGAATGTCACCTGATGCCGTCAAGTGTGTTTTATACCTGAAGTCAAAACAACTCGGATGAAGATTGAACGCTTACGAATAAGGCTAGGATAAAAATCAAACAAATGTTTTGATTTTGATACAAACCGATTTTCAACATAAGCCTCTAATGCCGGATCAGTATTTTGAGCTACCTTCCGAGCTCTTTCCCATTCGTTTCCACTAATAAAGCAGTCCACTGCTTCTTTGCTCAGATCACACTCCAGACAAAGCTGGGCTGCAGCTGAAAATTCACCTGCCTGCAAAATAACACGGTAACCAAATGTAACTTTTCTTTTTCAAATATCACTCAATTAAAAATGGATATTCCTACGCCTTTTGCATTAAAAGCGGACACAGTATTTACGAATGAGACTCAGCTCCAAACGTTCTGTCGAAGGATTTAAGTAAAGTCCCGAACGGCATAACTATTTTTTCAGTTAGTACCTATACCTAATATAAATTCAAAAAATAGCCATAATTATTTCAAAAAAATCGTTTTGTGAAATTTGAAATTCCCGCTATACCTATTTTTTGTTTAATTACAAATAAAACTTGTATTTATTTATTTTGTTGTTTTGAAAAATGAAAATTTGTGTTGAAACTCAAAACCATGCATAGGTAGCCTACATGCATAGTTAGATATTAATGGTGAGGCCTATCCCTGGTTTCCCATGACATTAATGGCTAGGATTCACGGAGAATAGCTTAGATCTGATTATGACAACCCAAAAAACCTAGCCCCCCCAAATGGTTACCCAGCCCCCCTAATGCGTTTCTCAGCGCTACGGCCCTGGTTCAATGGGCCACTTAAGTCGGTTTTCAGCCCTAAAAGCCAATTTCACAATTTCAATACTTAATTTGAGTTGTTAAGTTAATAGTACCTCTAACAACCGCGGCGCCAGACTCCTACATAGCAAAACGGCTTCATCGGCATCGATGAATTTTGAAGTGAGCTCCGCAGCTTTCAGTAAGCACTTCCTTTCCATCTCGGGGTCATTCCTAGACTGGCCGACAGTCATGTAGGTCTGTATTGCTTGTTTATACTGTCCTCCCTGCTCCCATTCCCGAGCATGTGTCAACAGGGCTGATGCACTACCACTTCCTGCAAATAAATCATACCCACTAAAGCTATTACCTATGCTGTATGCCTAAAATGAAATTCTCTGTTGAGTAGCATTACATCTTTTTAATAAGTAGGCTTCCTCGCCCATGTTGTTAATGCTAACACGTAATAAAACAATAAAATACCGATACCATAGCAGGCTGATTGCTCAAGTTGTTCAAATATACAAATATACAATGTCAATAAAACATTCAAATGCAATGTCCCAGTGCCTCGAGAGTGACTTTATAATTGAACACATTTATTGATATCATAAAATAAAAAGATCAACCAAAAGCATTTCTTCCTTTGGTAGCCACAATCTGAAGCAGGTTGTAAATATCTTACCTCCTTTTCCACCTACTTCTCGCTCATATAGAGCTTGCAGCGAAGGCAATTTTGATGGTAAATATTCGCGACAAACGCGTAAAGCGTCAACCCACATGCCTGCATCTTGAAATGTCTTGATCAGAAGTTCTGGACGCTGGGCCCGCAATAGCAAGCTTTCTATCATCTCGAAATTACCCTCCTCAAGTGCGTGTCGAGCTTGGGCAACAAGTACGTCAGAAAAGCCATCCTAGAAATATTTATAGAACCGTTCCTGTTAACTATGATTTACTGAGTTCTTGATCTCAATTCTCATTTATGCAGTTCTCCTCAGATAATTGTAGTCGATTTAATAAAGTTATTACGCTAATTTAATCGTACCTTGTCGTGCATTTCGGCCACCCGTTCAGCCTCCTCAAACCTTCGAGCTTCCACATACATTGAAATCGCTTCCTTCGGTTTCCCTGCTAAAACGAAATGCTGCTCCGCCACGGTCAGTTTACCATCATATTCTAAACTTAAGGCATACTTGTAATGGACGCTTTCAATTTTATCTGGAAGAATCAACTTACAGACTTCAAGCGCGAATTCATACTGAAAAATGTAAGCGGAGGTTAGGGATGGTTAATTAGGCAATTATTAGGTCTTAAAATTCAGTTACAGGTAGATAAGATTTTTGTAATTATGGGCACTCTTAAAAATGGCAGGTAACCAAAATCACTGTTTTATAGGCTAAATAAAAATACTAATCACCTGTTCTTTTTCGCATGCAAACTCTATGCAAGGCTCAAGTAGATCAAACCGTGAAAGTAATTTCGCTCCCCGCTCAACTCCAAGACTTTGGGCCCATAAGAAAGCTATTTGAACTTCAGCCTCACGGCCGCCATTTTGCTTGGCCACTCTATGAGCATCCTCCCACATATCCGCTCTTCTGTACATATTCACGCATTCTGGCCATTCACCAGCCTTGATATAATACGTCTCCGCGAGTCTGAACTGCTTTCCTTCCACCATTTCTTCAGCTAGGGATACGAGAGTCGATCCTACTAGGTCTGGTTGATGGATTCGAACCATTCGCATCATTTCTTCAAACTGCCGATTCTACAAAAAATATTCACAGTGCCGAAGTTGATAATAATTTACTAAGGTATTTCAGAAAAGCTATTAGCCTGCTACAACTGACATTTTCTCAAAACTTATTAATTATGAAAGGTGCTTAGAGTCAATTATACACTGAGTTGGATGCACTCCGATCAGGATCGCGAAAACTTTGTGTCCGATGGATGGCTAGTACCTGTGCTGCGGTTAATATCCACCTGTCGGATAAATGGTCAGCAAACAGCCACTTACAGGCTGTAGCAGACAATTACAATAAATAAAAACTCACCTTGTTGTACATTTCAATCGCACGCTCAGGGAGTCCAATGCTTACAAACAAAGCTTCAGCTTCTTTAAACTTTCCTTTCTCTTTCAAACCCTCAGCCTCTTTCAGGTACCGATCGGAAACTTCTTCCGCTGGAAGAAGTCTACTTGCAGCCCTGAACGCACGATCCCACAGACCTGTACAGAACACTTATAAGTAATTACGCCTAATGTACATGCGGGGTTTACAAACTTAGTAATTTATTTGAAAGCTGGACCCTTGTTTGAATATTTCCATTCGATAGTGAGGGTATGTTTCTAGACATTTGCGGTATACCTAAAATTTAGTTTATTATGGTACAAATATATTACAGGTGATAAGTACCGCACTTCGTTGCATTAGCCTATCTTAGAACTACGTTTGACGCCATTATTGAAACAATTCCGCCTGCAAGTTTCCACGATGTCGGGTGCCACCACTTCTGTGTGGAGAATGTCCACCACTGGAAGGAGGTTGATTACTGCCATAGAATCATACTTACCAGTCCTCAGTCACTTTAAATATAAAATAGAGTGTGTTAAATACATGTATAATAATCATGAAAATTATCTACCTGCTCGATTGTACATTTCTATAACTTGTTCATGCATCTCCCCTTTCATGAACATGACTTCAGCAGTTGCGTAATCTTTGGACTGTATAAGATGTTTCGCTATCTGCTCGTAGAACGACTTAATATTGGGAGTGTCTTTGTCAACAACCTAAAAGTAAACATAGAATAACTATGCCGCTAATATTGAAACATTCGGATGAAATTTGTAAAATGACAGCCAGCTTGAGTCAATTATACACTCAATGCATAAGTGTGATCGAGGAGTGAGGCCATAACACCGAACATTGAAATGAATGTCTTAGGCAGCCTAATTGTATTCGGGTAATCTGCTTATTTTCTGTTTGACTCCGTCATTTAGACTCATGCGAAGTCGAAAAGTGGCAGTGTGGCTTTTCAGGACATTGTGTCGTTAGCAGTTAGCATCATGGCACATTTAGAACTTTGCTTACTTTGGGCAAGAGAATGCTGTCTATACCGCATCATTTCCTGCCCATATCGTTCATAAACTTTTGGAAACGCAATCGATCCCATTTCACATCAATAGCTGAGACGCAGCAGTTCATTTTCTAATAAAGCCATTATTTATTTATTTTCCTACATACAGTCTTAGATTGGTTTTTAAGTGGATAATATTATATTAACCTGTATAATTTGAACAGCTTCCTTCCACCGCCGCGCCGTCACAGCAGCCTCGAGAGCCTTGCCTGTCTTGCCAGCTTCTATGAAGTGTGTGAACGCTGCGTCGGACTGTTTACAAGCGACAAGGTCATCTCCCCATTCTTCCTCCAGGTCAATCACCTCATTAGGTGCCATCCGTCGCGCTAGATCAATGGCTTTGGAAAATGACTTCCCTTTCTTGTAGCAATCTAAAGCTTTATTAACGTCTTTAATTTTTTCATACAGCTCACCAGCCTGCTCATAGTGGTCCGACTTCATAAGAGCTGTGACTACAGCCTGAAATAATTAGGATGGCAGTTAGGCAACAACCTGCAGAAATTACAGTAAGCCGCGTAAGCTACGACGGCTGAAACGTCAGCAGAGTAAAATATCCCAAATTTATCTGTCTATTTGGGTTTTAAAGTTATGATCAGGTTAACTTTCAAGCTATGATAGAATAAATGAATTTACGAACAAATGCCTGTACATTTTCAAGGAAAGATAAGTTCTGATTGTTTTGCTCACTATTGGCTCCGCTGAAAGTTGGTAGACAACGGCCAAACCATGTGAGAGTGAATTAGGGCTTGTATAATAACAGTTTTAATTATGATGTTATTAGAAAATAATATATAGCTTAGTTTATATCTTGAATATATAAACGTTAGTGAAACTAAAATAATGAGGGCAGTAGAGAGCACAAAGGTTCCTTGAATCTTTGAAAACATGAGGGCATAATAATTAATAGTCAACTAGCATATAAACCTGAATGAGGGGTTACAGCCATGGGGCGGTTTAATCTGGCCATAAAAAGCTACGAAATAGCGCCAAGGCCATACCTTTAAATTTTCTTCATTTTCCAACAAATATGGCCGACTGAGTAGAAGACTAGCAGCACGGCCAGGTTTATTGGCACGCAAGTACAAGTTCAAGGCTTCCTTGAAGTCCCCTTCTTTTTCCTTCATCTCGGCCACACGATCCTCCTGTTTACTTGATAGGAGCCACTCCAAATATTCCTCGCGCAACTGAGCACCGATTGGCAACCTTTTCCTCTCCGCTAGGTCCAATGCTTCAACCCATTTGTGAAATCCCCGATACATGCCAACCGCTTTTTCTGGCTAAAATGCATTCAAAACATACGGACTTTTTTTAATTTTATTATTGAGGCGAGGGATTCTTTTGAGCAGTAAAGTCTCAGCACCGACGTTACGTTATATTTGAACAATGTCTCGAATTTCAGGACATAAGGGAACCAAAATTAAGGTTAAAAATTATTATAAAGCCTCATTATTCAAATGATCAAAAGTACCTCGTCAACGACTCAAACTTTGAACGGACCATGATTTAGAAAAACCCATCTATATTTATTTTGTAACACTCATTAGAATACATTGTAGTACACTAGGTAGGACTACTAAGTTATATATACTGTATGTAGTGCATTAAAATTAAGCGCACCTGATTTTGCTCCAGATAGATTTTTTCAGCAGTAAGCAAGTCCTTGTTGAGGATAGCTAGCCGCGCCCAAACTTCAGGACATGATGTAAGATCACCATACTCTTCTCCGATTCTTAGCGTTTCCTGAATAAAACAATGAAACACGGCATTTCACTACGGAAACCTTAGCACATTTTTTGGGACAAAATGCAAAGCAGGTTTTAAATTCCGTTGTAATAGCAACTTAGTTCAACTTTAAGTTGAGTACTGGAAGGTTTGCGTATTGCGTTCAATGAGAGTTTGAGAAAGCTTTTAATGAAATAGGTACTACTAATATTAGTTGCTTTGTAAATAGCCTACGTCATATTGTATTTCAGAAATGCGACTTCGCTCCCAAAGTTTATTGAAGCTTCCGCCTTCCAGCATTCAAAACAAATACCATTATGAAATTCACTTAATAGGCTAGCACCTTGGCGGAAAATACTTTAAGCTAAATATTTTGTACCTGAAGGAAGAAGGTCTTGGCAATGTCACCGAGTGCAGCGCAGCAGCGAGCAGCCACACGGAGATCGTGGGCGGCTAGGGCGATGCCTGTCAGGTTGCGCCACATGCCCTCAGCCTCGGGACGGGAGCCTTGGTTTTCTAAGAACAGAACTGCACGGCCGAGGTCGTTGTCGTGGACTGCCGTTCCAAATTCAACGAGACCAGAATCCAGTTCGTAACCCAGTTGCTGCACTCCATCTTGGACAACCACCTGAACCCAATACATAATATAATGCAGGGTTTGTCCGGAAAGTAATGTCAGTGAATTTTTTTTACGGAGACTGTACGCGCAAGCGCGCGCTTTACTGGCTCAGATTTTGGTGGGGGGATCTGGCAACAAGTTCCAACAAGCGTCAGCTGGCTACCGTTCGTTGTAGTGGTCACATCAGTTGTTCCATTTGAGTCGGTGCAGTAACCCGGTGCAAGAAGAAAAAAAGCGTTCGCTTGAGGAACGGATGGCGATCAAGTTTGGTGTAAAACTGGAGAAGAATGCTGCGAAAACCATTATAATGTTGAAGAAGGCTTTTGACGACGATTGCCTTTTGGGTAGGCAAATTTTCCGGTGGCACAAGGCCTTCGCAGAAAGTCGGGAAGACGCCAACGACGAGCCCCGCGCTGGACGGCCATCAACCTCCACTACTGTTGTCTGTTGAAGGTTACTGTACCGACTCACATGGAACAACTGATGTGACCACTACAACGATCGGTAGCCAGCTGACGCTTGTTGGAACTTGTTACCAGAACCCCCGGTAAAGCGCGCGCTTGCGCGTACAGTCTCCGTAAAAAAAATCACTGACATTACTTTCCGGACACACCCTGTACATATTAGTTCAGTAAAACATAATGTAGGCTACTGATAAATAAGATGGATTCACAATATTTAAAGTTCAATTTTAAGCTCAACACATAACCAGAAGACCAAAAAATTTATTTCGACGAATACAGGGTAAATATAATAATAATAAATAGTTTATATTTGAGCCATCAACAGATCAGGTCCACAACGATGACACTTACATATACCGCAAACTTACATGGTACAGTACACTCAACAACAAAAAAAATACGCACAAAATAAATAAATAACTAAAAACTAAAACTTCATACCTATAAAACAACAATTCACCCTACGGCACAGGCCTACTTATAATGCCCAAGATAGCTGCCCTGAAGGATGGTAGGCTCAGTGCGAATGGATTAGGATCATTGAGTTTGTTTATAACCCCCAATGATCCTACCAAGCGGTGACTTACAAGTAGAGTTGGCAACAAACAAAGTTTTCGATCGTGTATTCTTGATATTGACTCTGAGGTGAACTCTTTCGAGTATAGAAGGGCTGTCCAGATGACATAAAGGAGAGATGGAATATTCGACCGGGCCAAAAATATTTTTTGAATCCTGAGCCCACCTGATGCCACGTCTCCTATGACCAACCATTGAAACAATGTGCCGGGTGGCCCCAGGATTCATAAAATATTTTGTCGCATCTCTCTTATAAAGAACTGTAGGAAAACCAACTAACCTCTGTGCGGCCGTCTTCCCTGACGACATCGACAATTTCTCCCTTGACAGGAAATAACGTGACTCGCTCGGTACTGTCAATATTGTACCAAACGCACAGGTTACTCAACGATTGAGCCACGACCACATCACTCCCCGGGACCCACTGCAAAAACGTTCAATTAATAAAAAGAACCATAAACATTGGATATAATCGCTTAATAGGGGCTTGCACCGTTGCACGCACAAAGCACTTGATTTGCTGAATAGTCCAAATTTGGCTCCAGACTACCGGGGTCAGTTGGGGCATGCCAATTTCCTGGTGCGTTAGTGGGTGTATCAATACCATCAGTGTTGAAAAAATATTCAGCAGTTAAGTCTCAACACCGACCTTGTCAGGCATGATGACAGCTGGACTCAGTAGGTATATTGACATTCGAGAAGAGTGTGGAAAACAGAACTATGGGAAGCTACCTACGCCAAAAAAGTTATAGGCTAAGTGAGTCATTCGGCACGTTATATTTTCTGATTTGATAGACCTGGCTGGTGAAAAGGCTGAAGAGGCTGTGAATGAAGAAGTGAAGAGGTAAATAAAATTGACGCAAATGTGCATATTTTACAAAAAGTAGCTTACTTGTACATAAGAACAGTTTGTCAGTATGGCTTCTTTGTGACCAGTTCTTGTGTCAAGTAGTAGCAATCGCTGGCGTTTGTCTCGAAAAAGTAGCTTGTGACCAGTTTCATTTAGTTCCAACCAATCCACCTTCGTATCATGAGAAGCCTAAAAAATATTTTAAATGCTTGGGACCTGGGAATTTGACATTGCACCTTCAAAATGTCTCGAAATATACAGTTTTCGAACTCCTGTGAACGCTGCGTTATTAATCAACGCCATTAATCATTTACCGATTATTTGTCGCTAGTTATTCACTTTTTCACTGCACTGTTTCCTTGTCCAGGAACCCCGGACAAGGTGCACTATATTGAACCAAAAATTTAATACATAACGAATTATCACACTCAAGCTTGATAATAATAATAACAACAATAAACAGCTAATTTATGATAGTAATTGAAACATACAGGTGGAGGTTTAAACTAACCTGACACACAGTCAGGCCCGAAACTAAGTCTAACACGCAAATAGTCTTCAAGTCCATTAGATAGGCCAACTTCTTATTATCATCCCGCGCGCCTGGAGCTCTTCGCTCATTGACGCGAACACTGATAAGATGAGGGTTCATAAGCTCAGTACGAACAGATCCAAGAACCTCATTCTCTCCGTATTCCACGATGCTCAGCTCCCCCGCGTTAAATATAAGGCAAATGGTCGGATTGTCAAAGTAGAACTTCTCATTCCTGCCCGAACTGGGCCATGGTACTTCGCTGAGAAGATTCCGAGATAGATCACCTGAAACCCATTAACAATGCTAGTAATACTACTGCGAGTCTAATTCCTCAGTCTGCTGTCTGTGTCAAGTGGATCTTATTTCTGATGAAGAACCAGTAGAATCCGGGCTGATGGGCCATGGTCGATATGAAATTGACTTCCAAACGTTTCGTCGACCGCAGTTGTTTACGAAACGTTTGGAAGTTCACTTTCATATCGACCACGGCCCATCAGCACAGATTCTAGCTGGTTCTTCATCTGACTCCGGCCGTGAAAGTCTTTGAAGTGACATAGATTTTATTTCGCCCCACTAAGCAGAATTACAGGCTTAGAGGTGGCACAGGAACTAACCAAAAGTTATACACATGACTCACTTTACACCTATTACGACGCACAGTTTGGAGACAATGGTCACAAACAACAGACAAGATAGTAAAATAAAAGTGGATAAGAACAGCCCGTCAGGGGACAAGAAGGGATAGGAATAGAAATGAAGTGATGAGAAGACAGTTCGGGGTGGAGGAACCATAGGTGGAGAGGACAGCGAGAAAGAGACTGCAATGGTTCGGACACGTAAAGCGAATGGATAACAGCAGGTGCACGAGGAAATGGCCGGAAGAAGAAATAGAGGGAACACGAAGAAGATGAAGACCAAGGAAGAGCTACAGAAATCAGATTGAGGACGATCTCAGAAGAGTGGGACTGGTACTAGAGAAAGTAGAGGGAGAGGAGGTAGTGGAGGAGGCTCACACCCTTGCAACTAGACCGGATTACTATTGATGAAAATTAGGCGGGGTTCCATCAACTTTGTTATGCTATTAATAGCTTTGACATTGGATTAAATTTTTAAGGAAACCAAAAATATTGACCAAATTTATTCCATTCGGTCTTACTTACTAACCAAGAAGTAGAGTATGAGATGTTCTAGCCAAGAGATACTGGTCTTTTCCCATGATGCGCACATCATCGATTTCGTGACCATATTGAGACTTCAGGATGACACCTCTATTGTCCCCAGTAAGAGGTTTCACCAAAACCTGGCTCGGACCAACGTATGTCATCTCAAACTTGTTCCGCCAAATTGTTTTTCTAAAATAAAATTGCAGAAGCTAAGAAAACCAGGAAGTTGTGGAAGGAATTTGGGATTTTTTAGATACTGAATGTTAAAAAGCATGAACTTAAAACGGAGGTTGTTAGGTGGAGAAGTTTATGTTAAAATGGCGAAATTTCAAAATAGAAACTGTTAAGTATTACAAAGTATTAAGTTTCTGGTATATCTTATGCGAGCATTTCATTGTGAACATTGGATGAACACTCCAACCTACTGTGTAAGCCTACTTATGCAAAAATAGCGAATGATTCCTTAAGCAAGCGGATGAACCCTTGTTAAAAATAATTAGCACTATTAATTTCTTATCCATAACGAAGGAACGGTTTTCAAATGGAAAAGTTAACTTACTTCAGCACTGAATCGAAGAGGAAAACTCCTCCACAAAACGTGCCCACAGCGACACGAGACCCGTCCCTCCGCCAGCTCAGGGCAGTTACGGTGTACATATTCTTTATTTCCTGAGCAGCAGCATTAACAGAAAACAACTCAAACAAAAGGCCCCTAGTATTGACCAAAACCAATGAATCAATATTACGATGCATACTTGGTGTTGAAACAGTACAACAATGCTGACAGAAATTGTAACAGCAAAGGCTTCAGCCGGATTCTACTGATTCTTCATCTGACAGAAATTGTAAGGGGTACGAAAGGTTTATTACCAGGCTATAGTTTAAATGACTATATAACATTAGTTTCGGTTACGATCACAATGAGCTTATGATCTTCTTTCACCGTTTCTCTTTCTTCATCTTCTTCTGGCTCTACAGCCTTTGATAGGCTTTGGCCTGCTCAACAACACTCCTCCAATTATCCCGGCTTTGTACGACGCTCTGCCATCTACGGACACCCACCTCGCGGAGGTCGGTTCCTTCCAGCGGTTTTGTGGACGTCCCTGCCTATTTGCTTTGTCTATTTTGTTCGGCATTCGGTCCTCTGGCATTCTTATAACGTGTCCCAGTCATGTTAGACGCTGTGCTTTTACAAAATGTACTATGCCTTCTGCATTGAATATTGTGTCTACCTCTGAGTTGTGTCTTATACGCCACTCTCTGTTTTTAGACAGGAACCTATATATTCTTCCTTCCAATATTCTGAATTTATTGACGTTAATGGCGGTAACATTCCAGGTTTCTGAGCCTTATGTTGCAACCGGTCTTATAAGAGTTTAGTAAATCTTTAACTTCGTGGTTCTGGATATCAGTATTGACTTTGGGTAATTTTACGAAAGTAGAAACTTTGTTAACGAAGTATGCTCTGTTGGTATCCATTACTCTTACTCTCCTAGGGGGTGGAACGGGCCGAAAAAGTACCCTAGATCTGCATATGTAAAAAAAAGGGCACTGATTACTTCAAAACAGAGGGATGACAATTGAGGAGCAAACTTTCAAAACGGCACTAAATCCATTTTCGTAAAATGTTCAGGAAACACGAAAAACATAATTATTTCGGCGTTATTATAACGGGAATATAAGATTTTAACCCTTCAGAAGACTGGGTTAAAAAATTTTTGTTTTTGTTTTGATTAGCAATCCTGATTCAACTCATCTTCAAGATGAAAAATCGATCATAAAATCAACTTTTAATTTTCATGGATTTGTGACGTTTTGAAAGATAGTCCTCAATCATTACTTATGGTGCGATTGTAACAGAAAATTGGCGTAATATTAATTTTAGGTACTCACTTTAGGTGGGCCTTCTTCCCAAACTCCTTTGCCCGGACTCCATTTCAAAATCCTTAGTCTGTTAAAAATAAACACATGTTAGCATTCCCATAAGGCGCATATTCCACCTAATCAATAGTGCATAGTAAATGTGGTATTGACGTAGTAGGTGACATTAAAGACAGTCTAAAAATGTCTGCTACCTCGTCAATACTACATTTACTATGCACTATTGACGTAGGTGGAATAAGTGCCTAAGAAGTGATAACCGGACAGGACACCTCTACTATCCCTTTTTTATACATAGTAAAATTATTATTATTAGGACACATATTATTTGGAACCTAGATTTTGTTCCCCAGTATAGCAGACCCAAGCTCAGCTTGAAATGAATTTTATGATACCTACAAAGTGTTAATCAATCACACCTTATAGCCAAGGCCGTAGCCAAGGGGGGGTTCATGGGGGTTCAAACCCCCCCCCCCCCCCACCCGAAATTAAATAGATTGACACTAGATAGAATCGGATTTTGAGAGGAAAAATAAAAAACACTATGTAATACAGAATGAAATTTCTAACCCACCCCCCCCCCCCCCCGACGAAAAAATCCTGGCTACGGCCTTGCTTATATCATCCAATACGTAACATAAAAATGATTGAAAATGTAGGTTTGGAATTTTCGGGTCTATAAATTGGTAAACCATGAATGATGAATGCAGTGAATGCACAATGCATATGATTATATTTTAACCCTGCCAAAAAACCGCCAGCAGCAGCCTGATCGAGGCGATTATAATACCGGGGTTAAATAAATACCCTAGGATTATAACTGTAAACAAACAAATTTTGAATAGCACTTTCCATTATTAAACTATCTTGTTTACATTTTTATTACCAGGGGATTAAATAAATACCGGTATTATAATCAGGCTGCAGTTGCCACAGACCAAAGGCGATTTTTCCAACTGACCTGTCGTAGCTGCCTATAACGACAGCTTGCCCGCTTGGAGAACAACAAGCTACAGTGAATTCCTTCTCATCCTCCCGAGAATAGTCAAATGTGCGAGACAAGCGGCCATCTTTGTCGTACAGAGTAAGCTTCCGGTCGGATCCTGCAGCCAGGATGTGACTGAGCGGCCAGGCTAATGCATATGGCGCTACAGGGTGTGTGGCTACTCGGCCCTGCGCTGCCATGTCCGCGTCTTCAACAGCGTAATACCGTACAATTGTTCCATCAGCATGACCGGACAGGAAACCAGTCCCTCGAGTACTAGAACGAAATAACATGAAAAAACGAAGACGAAATAAAAAAGTTTTTTTTTAACAAAAAAAGACTGAGCTGGAGATGATGTTACATTATTCAAACTAATTACAGATGGAATTTAAATTTGGCATCATTTTAATTTGTATCAAAAGAAAATACTGTACCGCATTATATCTTGGAACCTAATCTGTGAGGATATTTGTATTAACATAACTTGTCTTAATGGCACGGTGGGTGGGTTTGGCGAACACACTATTTCTGATATACATATACATATACATATAGGACAACCTCCCCCCCGGCATAACTTGCGGAAACACAGTGCTTTTTATCGGTAATCTTGATTTGCAGCAACTTAGCCCGACCAATCTGAACACTGCATCCAAAATAATGCTATGGTGGATGGTCTCAATGACCGCATAAATGATTTATCGATATCGCCAGCAACCGATCAGACTTGTCACACTTGCTTGCCTGATGGGATTTTGTAATTGTGCGGGGCCGTTGTAGAATTGCTCCGCAATGGTAGGAATACCTGAACCATAGGGAAGTAAAACAATATAAGGACTTAGTTGAGCATACCTAAACTAAGAGAAGTGCAACAAATCAAATAAAAAGTAAAAAAAGGACTAATCCCTTCTGAGGAATAGCAGTAATAATACTAAGTGTAGCACAATAGGCCAATTAGGCTTATGTTTATATAATACGCTACGTACGTACCCCAATGTGAAAAAAGGGGATAACTCACACTAATCCGTCGCCTGTCTTCTTATATTTCGTATAAATATGTAATATAAATTGCAATGCCGTGAGTTTCATATTCAAAATGTACTTACAATTGTGTAAGAATCATATACAGTATATTGTGGTAATTAAGAATAAATTTTTCAAAGAGCTTACTTGGGCGCCAAAGAAACTACAAGTGAATCAGTCCCATAGAGCGTGGACACTTTATTAGACTTGTAGTTGCCTAAACGTACTTTCCCGTCAGCAGTACCGAATATTAATGGTCCTTCTGTAAGCCAAGTTACAGCTGTTACAGCAGCAGAAGCGGCGAACTTGTTGCAAATCACTTTCTTTTCACCCCTATAAAGATAAATTTCAAATCAACGCACAATTTTACGACAATTTTTCAACATGACCACGACTTGAAAGAAGTAAAAAAATTGTGCTTCTCCTATTTCAAATCTTCATGTATTGGAATAAACACAGTTTTTTAGTTTTTTTATTTCTTTCCATTGTTCAGGTTAGACAGGAGTTCTAAATACACATAGGATACTACACATTACTTACTGAGCCGATGTGGGTACCAGATTTATGAGAAAACTTTTTTTTTTAACGCCAGCTTTCAGCATTTCTGCTTTAAGCAACCCTGTCAGCCTGGCGGGGGGAGTGAGTCTGCTGCCGTTGGCTATGAGAAAACTAATAGGCGTAATACATTATTTTGGATACATGCAATGTGTACAGTTTCACAGCTTATTTGGTAATGTAGTGGACAGTCCAGTGGTGCCAATTTTAAAGTGGTGGACCTTTATAGCCGAGCTTATTGGCTAATAAAGGTGTTATAGAGTGAAATTAATTGATTTAATGCGTCCCCAATTCACTCAATTGAATTTTTGGATAATTTTATTTCACCAAAACTTTTAAATGTGACTCTGTAAACCCCTGCAACCCCTCCAATTTCGCGTTAGCAATTATACGCACCATTCTTCCCCAATCTTGTAGACGTATACAATGTTGTCTGTCTGCCCCACGGCAATTTTAGTGGAATCTGGTGAAAATGCAAGCCCCTTTACAGTAAAATTCTTCTTGCCATACTAGAACAAAGGTAAAAATGTAACTATGTACGTAGGGGTATCGTGGTATTTTTTTTCGAATTTAGAATACGGTACTATTGCTGAAGATATCCGAACTGCAGTGAATAGTCTAAGTGTAAGAGTGTCTGAGTGTAAGGAGGGCTATATAGCCCTAACTCTGCTAGGTTGGCTTAGTAATAGAACAAAAAAAGTCAATATTTATTTATTTATTTATCGCTTTCTTAAGCACTTATATAATATTCGTAAATCGTGAATCGTAAATCGTGTGTATTTCGTGTCATTTTGCCTGCAACCATGCAATCCATGGTCGCAGCTCGACGTCGTCATAAAAACAAATTGCAAGTACATATACGTACATAATAAATTAATAATATACGTACCTAATAAATTAATAATATACGTACCTAATAAATTAATAATATACGTACCTAATAAATTAATAATATACGTACCTAATTATTAATTTATTAGGTAGGTTTATGTACTTGCAATTTGTTTTTATGACGACGTCGAGCTGCAGCCATGGATTGCATGGTTGCAGGCAAAATGACACGAAATACACACGATTTACGATTCACGATTTACGAATATTATATAAGTGTTTAAGAAAGTGATAAATAAATAAATAAATATTGATTTTTTTTTGTTCTATTACTCAGCCAACCTAGCAGAGTTAGGGCTATATAGCCCTCTCTAATACTCAACTAGGAAGACCCGGGACCGCCTGCTCTACATGCCCTCCGAAGCATGGCCAGAAAATGTAGTAAGTGTAGGACTCGAACCAACAACCTTTCGGGTGAAAGTCGGAGTCTGTACCACTACTCTACATGTCTTGACTGTTGCTCGATGAGTAAATAAATTAGAAAACTATCTCGAATTTCGTGAACTGTTCGGAATTCTTCTTTCTTGCCCAAAGTTCAGTAAATTATGTCCATTAACATATCATAGCCTATTCAAATTGGTAGGAAGTCTATTTAGTGTTTGTCACACGGTTCCCCTCACAAGTCACAACGTTATTTAATGTTTTATCAGATATGTATAGCCCACTCTGTGGATAATTGGCCGGCCGCCATACCAAGTTGAATCCAGCGGACCAGAGCAGGTTCAAAGCTGCAGATAACATGGTCGTGTGCACAGTGCCGGTAGGGAAACATGGTAGGACTTGTCCTGGTCACCTCCGAACTAATCGTGTGACTTCACTGTGTTTCCTAAGTGGTTCGGAATCCACTATAATCAGTCCACTGTCTTATGGGCTGGCATAGGACAGTCAAGTCGGGGTCGCTCCATGGGGCCAAATATGAGGCCTAAGTCGTTATTAACCCGACGAACATTACTACTAATACTACTACTACTATGGATAATTGAGGTGCTGTCACCATTCGTTAATTATAATGTGGTGTTTCAAAACGAAAGGAGGAGTGTTTGAACTAAGTTTTCTTATGAGTAACTGCAAAAACAATAATAATAATACCTTTGCATCAATTGGTTTTAGAGAAAACTTGTCTTTCTTTTCACCTTTTTCGTCGTATAGAATGATTGTCCGCTCATTTGTAGCGACCGCCAATTTTAAGTTGTTGGGTGACCATGCTATGGCGGCAATTCCTGCAGGACCTTCCTGAAAATTATAAAAGGCATAGCGGTAATTTCAACTCTTCATTACTTTTGTCAAACGGAGCGTTGAACAATCTCGACTATTACCAATCTGTTATCCTTACTGGTAAGTGACAAGTGTTCATTACACCACTATTTGTCCTTTTCCTTGTAAAATATAAGCAAAATTTCAACGAATCTAATTTTTTTCGTAATCAGACATAATCAACCTGGATTAAGGAATGGTATTAGTTAGGCCTGGCCTAAATATTTGACTTATTTTGTCACTCTATCTGTACAAAATATTGTACAACTTATCAAACTAAATAAATATGTATATATCTCACATTATTATAAATAATATATTAACATCAATAGTCTTATTGACTATATAGATGAAACCTGCCGTCAGAGTCTTACCCGCAAGCCGGATACCTGTGGAGTAGTACCTACTGTATAAACCAGACAGCGACCAGAGTACACAAATCACCAAAGCGGGGTTCAGCCATGGTATAGCCTAATAACTTAGGCAGTATAATATGCTGAATGCATCCTCCATTTAAATCTATGTATAAGGCAGATACTTTCTCATAACAAGCGTCTTTTTATATTTTTTAATCCATTTGAAAGGCAAGCCTGCCAGATATAACAGCGTGGAGAAGATTGGTGATTATTCAATAGTTACCTGAGGAAGTAAAACTGTTTGAATGTATTTTAATTGCATCCTATATTTTTTGCTTGCTAGAAAACTTTTAAAACAGAATTATTCAAATAATAAAAGGCTAAAGTCAACGATTATAAAAGTGTCTTAGTCTTAGTCGTCTTAGTTTCATGCAGTAGCAGTGTTTACATTTTATTTGACTGGGGTTGCCATGGTGACACAATCAGACGTGGCAAAAGAAACGAAGTTCTTATTGCTGCCACAAGAGTGCAGCAGTGCATTATTTACAAAATAAGTCTCTTATCTATCTTTATGGCGTATATTATAATATATTTAAGAAAAATGTAGCTGTATGTGTATTAGAGCATGTTAAAAATGTGTTCTTGCAATGTAAAAAGATAGAATCATAGTCACAATGAGAATAACAGTGAGTATTGCAGTAAATGCACTGCTGGCAGTAGATATTTGCTGCTTGGTTGCATCACAAATCGCTGAAGAATTCCATGACCAGCACAAAAATTTGGAAAGCAGCGAGTTTTTTAAACTCGTAAGTGATGATCCTATCGGACGTCGTACTCGGAACGCAGCAGAAAACCAAACTTCTTCGCCTTCACCACCTGTCAGTGTCAGCACCTCAACATCAGCCAGCACTAAAGACGTTACAACCAGTATTAATGCATCAACAGCTGCGCCTTCGGAGCCAAAGTTACCTGATAAGCATGGCTTTGAAGAGGAGCACAATAGTTCTATGTCCATATTCTTTGTGCTTACTGTCCTTGCTTTAAGTATTTTATTAATCCACTTAATGTTGCAAACCAATTTTCAATACTTGCCCGAAAGTGTGGTTATTGTTCTCCTTGGAGCATTTATAGGTCTTTTTTTAAATTTAATGTCCAATCAAAATATTGCAAATTGGAAAAAAGAGGAAGCTTTCTCACCTAATGCATTCTTTTTAGTACTTCTGCCTCCTATAATTTTTGAATCCGGTTACAATTTGCACAAAGGTAATTTCTTTCAAAACATTGGCTCAATTCTTGTCTTTGCTATTTTTGGTACTGCTATTTCAGCTTTTGTTATAGGCGCCGGAATATACTTACTTGGACTGGCCAAAGTAGCTTATAAACTTTCTTTTGTAGAGAGTTTTGCATTTGGTTCATTGATTTCAGCCGTTGATCCTGTTGCCACTGTAGCCATTTTTCATGCTCTTAACATCGATCCTGTCTTAAATATGTTGGTTTTTGGAGAAAGTATATTAAATGATGCCATTGCTATTGTATTAACAACATCAATTCTTGAGTCAAGCAATCCCAATATGTCTACTTCTGAAGCTATTTTGACTGGTATCAATCGTTTTTGTTTGATGTTCTTTGCATCTGCCGCTATCGGTGTAACATTTGCTCTGATCAGTGCATTGCTGTTAAAGCATGTTGATCTTAGAAAAAATCCTTCATTGGAATTGGGTATGATGTTGGTGTTTACCTACGCTCCTTATGCCCTTGCAGAAGGCATCCATTTATCCGGGATCATGGCCATCCTTTTTTGTGGGATAGTAATGTCCCACTACACACATTTCAATTTGTCGACAGTAACGCAAATTACAATGCAACAGACCATGCGAACATTGGCTTTTATTGCGGAAACCTGTGTCTTCGCTTACTTGGGACTTGCTTTGTTTAGGTAAGTAAAGGAATTTAAAGACTATCTACAAAATCATTTGGGACTTTTCTATTTGAGCAATAGTTAATTTATTGTTGCTTCACCCATTGATTATATCCTGAAAGGAATTTAGCACCTGTTACGATGTGCCATGCTCTTATGATCATCATTATAGGCCACTGTCTCTGCAACATTTCTGGATATTTGTTTCAAGATCTATGCATATTTTCAGTTCATGTTCATGTAAAATTGGCCTTTTTTCCAACTACCGTACGCTTTGTAAGCTTGCTGGGGCAAGCTCTGGGCATCGCCACAATTGTCATAAAACATTTTTTTTTTTTTAAACAAAAATAAAAACATCGCAGCATTATCCTTGCGGACTCGGTAAAAATTCTCTGGCCGAGTAGTGGCTTGTTCCAGGATCGTACCAGTAAGATACGTTAAAATTTGAATTTCATGTCCACCCTTTTTTCTTAGCATTACAACTATCTTCCCATTTATATAATAAAGGTGTGACGAAACTTCTTAGAGGTGAAGGCGAAGGCGAAGGCCCTTTCCAAAATAAATGAATGGGCTTGTTACACAAGTATTGCGTGTATTGTTAGGTGGCAATTCATTTCACCGACCTCGTTTTTCCAAATGCACGTGACATTGACGTGGTAGCATACATCATTAATAAGTCTCTACCATATTATAACTTAATTTACAATAAAAAAGTTCAGTATCTAAATAATAGTCTCCTTAAAATATGGCAGAGATTTATTAATGATTCGACTTCGATGGCCAGGTGGTAACGTGCTTGCACTTGTGCGAGTCTTTACACGCCATGCAATCGGAGACGTGTCGTACTCATCACGGGTAATAACCTACAGAGGCGACTGAAAAGGTCAATCGGATACATTCATTAAATTGTTTGTATTTGTATGCGATTAATCTTTAAAAAAAAAAAAAATGTCTGCTACCACGTCATGTCACGTGCATTATGCAAAACGAGGTAGATGGAATTGCCGCCTAAAGTATTGGGTGTATTCTTACAGTTTTAAGCATCGTGTGGAGCCGGCGCTGGTCGTCTGGAGTCTAGTCCTCTGTCTGCTTGGGCGTGCCTGCAACATATTTCCACTTGCCATTCTAGTCAACAGATTTCGGGAGCACCAGATCACACGACGGATGATGTTCATAATGTGGTTCAGTGGGCTCCGAGGCGCCATCTCTTATGCCTTGTCCCTCCATCTCCAGTTCAGCGATGAAACGCGCCATGTCATAATAACTACCACACTTATCATCGTTCTTTTCACCACACTAGTTTTTGGAGGGTCTACAATGCCGTTGATGAAGGTAAAGAGCCATATATAACTTACCACCGAAAAAAACTTGCGATCAGAAATAACTTTGAATATAGAATAACCCTATTACATAATAGTCTCCGTACACCCTATAAAATCTATGAGCTTTCTTCCTGAATCTTCCCCTTGGGCTGAGGCGCAATACCAGTGCGCGAGGATGGCACAAAAAGTTGGAAATTTTAGCGTAAAGCTGTCTACTTCCCAGAAGGTACCGTTTTCTGTTTAAATTAGTTAAATTAAATAATCCCTAACTCAGTCTCTTATTTATTAATATCAACTCTTAGTCTTGTTCACCATTTGTACGATATTTTACTAGCATGGGCTACAACTTATAGAAACACAACGCTTCATATTGACTCTCGATGCAGCGATTATGCCGAGAACAAAATGAACCATGTGCACCCCTTTTACAAAAGAGGGCCCTGCTTAGGCAAAGCAAAGTCGGCGACAGACTTACAATAAACATAATAGTCTCCTTAGTAACTTTGTAAAACTTGCTGTCACTCATTGTTAAAATTTACTTCGTATAGTCATTGAATATATTGTTATATATATGTTATATATATGTTATATATTCAATGGTATAGTCTTACAATTTATTGTAAGACTATACGAAGTAAATTTTAACAATGAGTGACAGACTTACAATATAAACTGACCTTTTGGCTATTATACAGATTATACTACACAAGCATATTTTTTTAGAAAACAAAAGCGCTCCGAATGACAAGTCCCTATGCTAAAGTATGTACCAGTTGATTCTTATACTAAAGCCCACTTTTTCCGATGATCACTTTAAAGGCGGTAGTTATTAATGCACTATTTACTAATCCTCTTTTTCCAATAGGATGTCGCAATCTACTTTCATGAAACATGTGACGTAACTGGTCTTTCTCCTTCCGAAATCTGCCTTGGGCTTGTCACCAATATTTTTAATCATATCAGTATTGTGTATTTTTCGCAGTTACTTCAGACAAATAAGAAAGGTAGATCGCGAAGGAAAAGAAAGGAAAAGGAAATAACTCTTAGCAAAACAGTTGGCTGGGGTCAAGCTATAGATTCTGAGCATTTATCCCAGACAGAAGAAGAACTAGAAGTTGGTTTTCTACAGTCTCAAATTCATGGCTTTGCCAAACTGGATTACAAGTACTTCATTCCTTTCTTCACCAGGCGTTTTACCCAACAGGTATTTATTAGCAAACATTAATAAACATGTAATAGCTAACAAGAAGTCTCTGTTTCTTCTCTGTCTCTCTTCAGTCTGAAGATGGTGTTACACCGAAACAGCTGTCATTAAAAATTTATGTTGTGGAATTAAGTGCAATTTTGTTTATTATATATAAAGTTATTAATAATGTTTCACTTCCACGAAGTCACTAAAGAAACTCTCTCATGGAAACAAGAAGTCTTTTATTTAGGTTTCTTTTTCGCAAATACACAATTCTGCCCAATTATTTCATTCCAATGAATGTATACTGACTTCTTCGCGTAAGGCACTGTGCTTGAGCTCTTGAAAAAACTGCAGTCTTGAACCTGGAGCATGAACTACTAACATTAGAACAAAAAGCGGCAAAATTTCCAAGCTAAAATAAGCTTAGATTGGTATAAAATGCAGAGTTGGGTGATGCTCCGGCTGGAAAGTTATTATGAGGGTTCTGCTTACTAAGCACCTAGCCTTCGAAGCTTTGCTAAAATTCTGGCGTAATCTTGTAGATACGAACAATGTATTAATACTTGTCAGCAATAAAACTGGATTTCAATGAGGTTCATTTGTGACGTCATTTTGTAGATGGCAGCACCAGTTGCAATGATATCAAAGCGCTGATTTTTCCATAAGCCTCAATAATATTTTAAAATGATTTTTAATTACGTATTATTTTTAAGTGATATTTTTCTATAAATCATGGGGAATATATATATTAAATTATATGCAGCGAAATAAGGTCCAGGCATAGTAAAAATATTATAAAAAATATTAAAAGAATTAATTGGATGCTAAGAGCTTAGTTTTCACATGCAAACGGCGGCCATTTCGAATAATATGGATATCGGTTTGTCGTCAGCGAACCTAGTGACCAAAACTGTCCCTACAGAACCTTATATGGTCACTGATTAACCTATTAATGCTCTTTCCTAGGAATTGGGCGAGTGCAAGAGTCAAATGACCAATTTGACTGACCAGTGGTATCAAGCCGTCCGTATTTCACCAGATGAGTCAGAAATAGAAGAATTACCATCCCCAGAAGGCCGAAATCCGATGAACCGACAATAACTACTTAGGTATTATCTTTAAAACAAATATATACTGTATTTTATTTAGGCATATCTAATTAAGTCTTTAATGTTGCCTACCTTATTCTACTATCGACTATTACTCTCTTTTTTAATTAATTACTGTAAGATCTATGGCTTTATCATACCTGACCGCTCAGTCCCAGCGCTAATAGTCCGACTTGGGCTTTAAGGAGACTTGGCTTTGATGATGAAACGTAAATGTATGAATCATAGCTTATTCTTGTCACAAAAAATGGTCATTATGGTTGCGGACATTGGTCCAATCTACTTCTAAGCTAAGGCAAAACACGAGCGATAATTCACGGCAACTGAATGAAGAGTGCAGATGTATGAATCTAAGGCGCTTATTCCATCGACGTCAATTTTCTAAGTGCATGTGGATGACGTGGTAGCAGACATCATTAATTAGTCTCTGCCATATTTTAAGGAGACTATAATGTAGATACTTAACTCATCTATTATAAATTATGTTATAATAAGGCAGACTAATTAATGATGTCTGCTACCACGTCAATATCAGCATTACTATATCTATTGATGTCGGTGGAATAAGCGCCTAAGTGTGGACGACTATACACAATGCAGCATGGAGCATCCTTCTATACAAAGGTCGTGTCGCGGGAAGTTAGGTCGTTTAGTTCAACTTGTCGCCACAATTGTTAAGCAGAGCTATCCCCGCCGAAATGTCGTATGTGTGGCCTTAGAATGACTTCAGACTAGTCTGCAGGCAGCCAGTACAACGGTGGTCACTTTACCGGACAAGTACCCCATATAAAAGATTCATGAAAGTTCAAGTCACCCAAATCTGCCTGATGCTGCCGTTTCTTAAACCTGCCTTGTCCCTCATTAGTGACAGTCTGGTCTGTATGTTCAGAAATCTGGATTCGATGGGGGGTGTTAGGTTTAACCGTTTAAGTAACACAGCAAATTGTAATTTACAATCTATAATCGTTTGAATGTACAAGACATTTTTGTTCATTGTCAACGTTAACATTTTATGTCACCCTTCCAAGGGGTTCAATACATTATACAATCTGTTTTAAGGCTAATATAAACACCAAAGAAGGCACTTTCCCCAAGAACATTATGAAAAATAACCACTCCTATATAGGATTTAAAACTACTGCACAAACTCTCCGCAACTGGTACCGTTATGTATTGATGAAAGCTGCCATAACTTAACCAGAAACTGGAATAAATTGAATCTTCAAAAATGCGAAAAGAAATACAATATATCGAAGTGACTCTAATAATTCTTAATAATTAGACGCTGAAGATCTCAACAGTATCATTTTATAGAGCCAACCGTATGGGAACAAAGTACAATAGAAGTTACTAATTATTTAGTAGGTAGGCATGTGCATTGTTCGCACTATCACTTTACTAGAAAATTGCCAATCACTAATGTAGCATTCAGCTTTGAGGGTTTTTTTTTCAGTCATACAATAATAGGTGTAATGAATTTTAATCTAACAAACTGTAACTTGTGTGAATGGAAATTGTTTGCATTACGGAGCTCTACCTCAAATATATTTTTTTTAAAACACGACTAAGTGCTTGGACTTGGATAGACAAATAAGCAGATGATAAATAATGAGGATGAGAACTGGTTAATCCGGTTTGTTTATATAGTGCTGTATTGTGACTAAATGGCATGAGCAATGGCTAGTAAATAGGCCTAGGTTAACAAAGATGTTTAAAAACTTAATTTTCCGAATTATATAGATTAATCTACAGTATGTAAAGCAAAGCATTGAAAAGTGTCTGACTACTTTGATTTGCATTTTATTTGACTTTTCGGTCTTCTTGCAAATAAATGTTATTTTATTTTTATAACTCGAAAACGGCTGGACTAATTTTAATTATCTCTGATTATAATGTCGGAAGCGCCAAGCCTTCTTTCTGTACCTTTTGAAATACCGTTACTCCCAGCAGTATTAAAATGCAAGATAAACTAAATTTTCTGATTGCCATTGGCCTAGGCATCCTTTCCTTAAATAAAAAAGTGAAATTTAAATTCAATAATATTCGTTGTTGCTGGCTCCTGAGCTGCATACTGTGCATGCTTTAAGTAAAAATTCACTATGGATAGAGTAGGTATCTATCACAAGCAGCCAAAAACATAAACAAGTAACATAAGTGCGGCACATCAATCATTTTAAACTTGAACATGTTAAGCACAACAAATAACAATAGCACAGGGTAAACAATGAATTTCCACTAAGTGGTACCTACTACAACAGTGTAACGTTTTTGAGTCTGGGGTATGCACTGCACTGGTTGCAGCTTAAGCATTTATAGTATTCATTTTTGGCAATCGAAGCTATTGTAGTATTTAATAACTAAACATTTAAAAAGCCAAAGTCCTTAAAAATTCATGCTTCTGTTGCTGGACCCCGTTCTGCAACCAATCTTTTGCTTATTTCTATAGGCTATTATTTAATTTAAAAAATACTTCAGATAACACAATATTTTTATGTTAAAAACGGGTCAAACCAGTAACCACTAACCATTCGTCCGCTCAAGACTAGACCGTTAAATTAGTGAGGTAATACTCATGAAAGTGCTGCATCTGAGACACGTTGAAAATTGGCTTTATTCGACTTTACGTAAATCGCACGTGTCTATGGCTAATACAAGTATTGTACAATATATATCTGGATTCAGTCACAAGCCAAAACATTTTAATTGGTCAAACGGCAGCGATACTGGCTATTTTAAGTATTCCTGTCTCTGAAATTAAAAAAAATATATATACAGTATATGGAATACTGGACCTAACATAGAAATGAGGTGCATTATTCAGTGCACTTACATTTAGTATATTTATTAAAACATGCTATAATCTTCTGGGAAGGCAATGAACGTTGAGCTAATGTGTAGAGGAAACACATCTAATTGTTAAACTTTGTCATTTTTGAGATCAAGAATCATACATAAGATGGAGTAAAGTCCTTACTTGCCTGTAATTATAGGCAACCCTCCATGGTCAAAGAGTTTATCCATTACTTTACAACAAGCAGTGCAGGAAACAATTTTCTGAAGTTACTTTTCAATGGACGTGTGATGGGTGAATAACCAGCAGCTTGTGTTGTGATTGTTTAAAGGAATATCAATTAATTAGTAAGCAACAAATATTAGACCATGGAGCAATTTCTTCCTTCTACTTATGTAAAATACCAATCAGTCTGAAATTATCATCACTATTAGAGTACGATCTAATACAGTGCAGTCTGATGCATCAGCTTCAATAGAATTTTCAACAGGGAACGATTAGATGAATAACTAGCCAAACCAGAACAAAGCCGATGCAAAAATCAAACCCACACATAGCCTTAATAAAGGTACTGCAGCCGTAGCAACAACGTTAAAGAATAACGTGTCCGGTAATTAGTATAAATTATACATACTGTATAAATGTTTGTGATGAAACTATGGTAGAGAGGTTCTAGAGACCCCCGAGGGTTCCTAATCTAAATATAAATCCAAAAAATAATATTCCTCCGGGAATAAATGTAAATTACCAGAAATAAACTTCAATGAATGTCACTTGAGTCACGGGAATTAAAGCGGATTTAATAAGATTTAAATTAGAAATTGTTAGTCAGCATTGATTAATTGCAGTTCATTATTGCATACGAAAGGCGTAGGCGAAACATTTTTTCTGAGCTGTATTAACATGTCAAAACAGATGAATATCGTTTAGTTTTAATACCATATTTAAATGTGTTTTTTCTGGTAAGCTATTCTTTTCTGTTGGTGCTAAACCTGCAGGTAGCCAAAAGATGTCCCCGCCATTCACAATATCACGTCAATATAAGCAGTCTCGTTGTTGAGTAACCCATTCAGGTAGAAAAATTTGCGCAGGGCCGACAATATAATATATAGTATGCATGGTCTATTTCGTTTGGTTTCTGACTAAGCGCCAATATAATCAAAATTGCTACCAGAGTGACTTAAAAACTTTGAGCTGATTTTTCTTTAAATGCATTATTTGCATACAATGTGGCCACTGAACCCAAATGTTACATAGGTAGACTATAGCGAAATATTGGAATACATAGGATTTTTGTGAGGTTTCAGTATCATAATAATTCTGTACGTCTACTGTATTAAGGCCTACGGTACTAATACTAAGCATTATTACTGCGAGCCATTTCTTGGTGGGTACGATTCTCTATGAAAGAATTAAATGTAGGCTATGTCGCTGTGGAGATTCTGCCACGGTTTTAGGCCTACACTACTTGCAGCCCGATCATGGTGATTTGGGATTGAATGCGCGGCAAATTCAAATTGATAAATTAATATTTTTCGCGAGTTTTCAATTTTTCCTCCTCCATTAATTAAAATTCTTATTATGTTTCAAATTTCTACCCGTACATTTTAATTTTTATTAGTATTTCCTTCAATTATTAAACAATGCAACTATTCTCTTGTATTCTAATAATTTATTAATTTGAATTTCCCGCACATATTTTAACACCGTCACGTGACACCATACTACTGCGCTATTAAAAAATAAACCCCGGTATTATAATAATCCCAAATCGCCATGATAGGGCTGCTGGCATAGTAGACAGAGGTGGCGGAGAATTCATTTCATTATAACCACCTTGTATTAATCCTAGGAGTTAGTTATATGGGTAGGGTGAGGGGTGTGCCGCATCCCTTATTGTAACAATGTACAACTAAAATCTGAATTTAGGCAATGAGGTGTATAGTGTACATATCGTATAACCTTCTTACATTTTGTAGCCTACTAAAGAAGAGGATTCATGGAAGTTAATATTGTCTTTTCCACTTTATAAGAGAGTGTAACTTAGGTTCAACGACCACACTGGACTCAAAGTTGAAAACAGGTAGACTTCAATGCTTGGGACCATTTACTAAAATACGCGTCATTGTGCTCCATGGCAAATTTTCATTCCCTATTCCTTGACTCGCTTGTGGGCGGGTCCTGGGCTACCAGGATCGATGATTTCTTCGTCGGCGTCTATAGGATCCGGAGCAGACCACCGTCGTCTTCTGCCGGCTGTGTCCTCCGGGTCAGAGTCTACAGCAGGTGCGGGCGGCGGCTGACTGGGCGCCTCAGGAACTGACGTCTGCCGCGGGGACAAGGTGACACAGATATCGCCCACTTGTAACCGCTGGCAGTTCAACCCGTAGCAGGACAGTGTTTTTTCTGGTGAGTATGAGGCCCAGCCTCTGCCATAAATGAAGTATGGGTGCTCAGGTGTGGTTTCTAAGTCCACCTGTAAAAAGAATTCAAACATATGATTAGATCTAGTCTTGCTAGAAACTCGTAGTATTGTCTACATAAAGTACAGAACAGCCAGAGGCATTTTGTCAAACAAATACATTAGGTAGAAGGAAAGTACTTTGTCGTAAGTCTTTGCCGGTTAGGAGGCTGAGTTTTTTTTTTTTTTTTTAAGTAGTCTATAGGTGAAAAATTGTGGGGTTTTACGCGTTTTGGTTTTGGCAATTTTTCGAGATAGGGGGGGGGGGTTAAAACTGGCTGGACCCCCCCCCCCCCCCTAGGTAGGGCCTGGGCTACGAGGCATCAAGCAGTGGAGGCTTCACTTGCCATTCTTCCCATCCATCCCTTCGAAGTGGCCAATGGAAATATCGGACAGTAGTGCACATTGTTCAGTCTTAAGAATGCTTACGGAGTTGTAATTCTACAGTAACTGTAGGTTCGAATGCATTTAATCAATCATCAATAGTCAAATCCTACCGCAAAATGATCCATCCTAAAAATCCGGCTCTACAATTGCAATAAACCACCTTTTGCACTAGGAATACGAATGCCTTATTTGCTTCTCAAGCTTTGCATTATGTTAATGCACAATATAAGTGACATAACTTATGTATTAGGACTAAAGGAAGTCCCAAACGTCACGCCCCTCTTATCTTATACCACCTCAGTGCCTCACAGAAAAATGTAGATGGTCTGCCGGGGCTTGAAGTGCGCCACACCCTGTGAAATGGCCATTTTACTGAGATGGTTGAAAGTCAAAAGAGTTGGATCCAGTCATCCAGAAATATACAGCATGAGAAACTTGTTCCAATGTTTTGTGCAAATATAGTAAGACTACCATTGTCTTCGCGGGTCGCGCGCGGCCTTCAGGTCCGCATTCTAATGTGGCCCACAGTTTGGCGAGACGGGGATACGGTATCCACAAAATGCAACCAGACGGCCGTTGTCTGACCAGAGCAGTGTATCAAGCAAGCGACAAAACATTCGTGTTTTCAGACATATAGCCTATATATATGCCTACTCATTTGCCACTGACTTGGTAACTATTTTGGAGGGAGTTCGGATATTAAACTACTTTAATCGTATTTTGATGAGTATCTGAAGTGTGTTTGAAAATCATACCTTTTTTCATGCCAAAGTGAGTTGTAGCTTATATGTTCGATACCTAATGCCAAAAATACGAAATTTGAACGAAGACGCTTTCCATTAAATGTTTAAATCACACGCGTGAGTTCTTTTCTAATATAAATAAGGACTCTTTTTGTTCTATTACCAAGCCAACCTAGCGGAGTTAGGGCTATAAAGCCCTCTCTTACACTCAACTAGGAAAGCCCGGGACCGCCTGCTTTACATGCCCTCCGAAGCATGGCCAGAAAATATAGGAAGTCTAATAACGACCGTAAAACAAACTGGAGAACCTCATCTATAGAATTAGGCTGTTGTGGTATGAATTTGATTCAATTTACTTTGTGAAATATATTTAGGGCTTACTCAACTCCATGGTCGTGCCCAGGGGGTGGTCCATGGGGTCCAGACCCCCCCCCCCCCAAATAATTTTTTTAATGTAAACTTGAAGAATTGGAATACATTTATTTGAGTTTGAACACTGGATATAATGGACTTTTATTAATAAATTACGTAAAAAAAATTGGACCCCTCCCCTCCCCCCCCCCCCCGAAATCAAAACCTGGGCGCGGCCTTGCTCAACCCCCTTAATTCTCTTGAAAGTTGGGGGTGCTTGATGAGACTACTCAAGGCCGTAGCCATATAATAACATATAATCGGATTTTGAGAGGAAAAATAAAAACCACTGTGTAATATCCAATAAAATTTCTAACCCCCCCCCCCCCCCCCGAAATAAAATCCTGGCTAGGTGTAGCTCACCTGCACCTCAAAGAAAATTACAATTTAATACGGGCACATGGTATATTATACTAGGTAGGTACTGTGATTCTTGTGCCTCCACTTCATTATTGAATAAAATTAATTTAATTGTCACAATAAGTGGACATGGAAACATAATCATAAATCTGCAGGCGCAGTCCATTGCAGAAATTAAAAACATTACAATATTAAATAAAAATTGTAAGGGAATGAGATTCAGCCCTGATATGCCGGATATATCCTACCTATCATATCTTCTGCTAGTTGTCAGCTCTATTAAGTGGGAAAGTTTCAACCAACATTGGCAATCATTTTAAACTTTAAAAAAAAATCTACATTATCTGTTCGAACCAAACATGTTGGTGAGCTGTCTTCAATCAATACCTCACTTATGGAATGATAAATTTATTGCAGCACCTAAACACCAGACAGCGCGAAACTTACCTCACGTACGGGTCCTGCGCTTTTTTTTTTACGAATACAAAACTAAACAGCCACATACTGTATATTTAATATTATCGTAACGTTTTTAACGCTAATTCAATTTCCAAAATTTTGGAATTGACTTTCAACATTCTTAGTACAAACCGAATCCAATCAATTTTAAAGAGGAACATAACTTTAAATCAGGCTTGAGTGCAGGACGGTATATACAGTATACGTATCAGCATCAATACATCATGTTCACAAAAATAAATCGGGTAATTACTATGCAACCGGTAAAAATAGAACGGAGACAATCAACGAGGATGTCTAAATTCTTGGTTGAAACGTTCCAAACATTTCGTTTGTGGGGCCATGCATGCATTTGTCGCTCACGTGTTTGAAAAACGATTGTAGAGTGCTAGTACACCCTTCAACATGGATGGCGCTCACTTCTATAATGCTCCCACTGACATTTTTTTTGTGTCGTCCTCTTAAGCGTGGTTCGACTTTTTGTTTGCTTTCAAAGCAATGGGGTTCCTCGTTTATTGTGGGTTGTGAGGTTCATCACTCATCAAACTACAAAGAAATTCACGACACTCGAAGCGGTCGGTCTCATATTTCCTGATCATGTTCGATTGTACACCCACCCACCAAGTACAGGCGGCAGTAAAAAAAAAAATCTTGAAGGGAACTTTTGTATGTTGCCTTCAAAAAGAAATAAATAAATATATACTATTTCTGTTAAATTACTCAATCAAGAAATCGACAAGAAAGTATAAAGTAAAATCGTCAAAATATCGTCAAAATCAGGTAGTTCAGTCATTTTCATTGTGCTAGTGCCACAGTGACAGTGTAGTGTAGAAAGCTTTCTCTAAGAGATAGTCTCTAAGCAATTTAGGGAAGTTAGAAGCATTTCTCGACGCTCTCAGTTCAATCGGGAGTTTTCTAAGGTAAGTGAAACCTTGTAGTATAGGATCCAGTCGCTCACACTTGGCTGTGCGTGGTCAGTGGTGCTTGCCTTAAAAGGTCTCCCCTTTGCCTCGTGTTGTAGGTGCGTAGGTGTCCCCATTTTGTATAAAGTTCCCCCAAAGGTTTCGAAAAAAAAAATCGTCCTATTATCGTGGATGAAAGCCATCGGCATACGTTTTGGAAACACAGTGCTTCTATATGGAATCCCTGACTTGCAGCAACTTGTCAAAGTTAAGAATCTGAACACTATGAATTCTGCTGCTGCTATTTTGATGGTCTCAATGACCGTGTTCATGATAGAGACTGTCAAAGAATATATCAGAATGTGCAGGTCACTCGCAGGTCTTATGGGAGTTGGCAAGTTGGTGAGACGGTTATTTGAGTGGCTACCTGGACTATTCACAAAAGAAAAATAGGACTTAGTCCAGGGGCTGACACAGCTACCTGACCTAACGAAAGGTTTAATCCAGAAGTTTATATAGCCTACAATAGGTACTATAAAACGTAGGTTGAAGACCAGGATTGAAGAACATTAACGTAACTGCCGTCTTCTACAGTCGGAAAAACCTGCAATTTCTGAACATGTTGTACGGTAACACAAACCTGTCACACAATATATACAGTATATATAGGTACGTTTTCAGGATACCACAGAAATACCTAACTAGTCATCAGTCGACCAATGGCGGAGCATGCAGGTAAGGCGGGCAATTCCGCATTACACTCAACAAATCCTTAAAATAATAATAATAATAATAATAGTGTAATTCCCAAAATAAATTCAGTTACATAAATTTAGATAATACATTTTTCTTCTTTGGGTCCCTTGCCATTGTGCAGCCAATTTGCACGTGGAGGCAAGGTGCCGATAACAATATAAGAATGTATTAAGAGCTTCGTTAAAATCTATAGGACGCCGCGAGCAAATAAGATTGTATGGGCATGTTATCAACGCAGTCTAAGAAAATTAAGTATCTCGTCACGTTAGAATTCAAATGTTTTCTGTTTTGTTTCAAACATTTACTTTTTAAGAAGATAGAACATACTACATAAAATACATAGCCTACATACATAAAATGATGCGTGTTTTTTTTTTTTTTTTTTAACATAAATAAATATTTGCAAGCATTACACTCGCAATTATCTCACGCTCCGTCACATCTACATTTACATGTTCAAGCCCCCCCCCCTCCCGCTCAAGGGCGGATCCAGCGGAAAATTTAGGGGGGGGGGCACAAGTTTTTTTTGTAGAAAAGTTGAGTTTTTTTTTTTTACTAGGTATCTTATGAATTTACTATGAATTTACTCATTTAGGGGGATTCGTGACCCCTCTCACCCCCCCCCCCTCCTCCTGTTTGGAGTATAATCTTCAGCCTACAGGCGACAACTTAGTCAACGCCAACTTTTCGCCTCAGCGCGGCCTCGCGAATCCTCGGGGCGGCCCTGCGTTACAACAGCGGTACGATGAAAACGCCGACATGAAGATAGCTATTATATTGTGTATAGTCATCTCTTGTGGTGAATTGAATGATTGGCATGGGGCCAGACAATGTGGAGCTGCAGCACGTCACTTAATTGCCGCCGTCACCCTTGCCCCGGGCCCCGGCAAATACATGTCAGTCTCGTCACAATTTCATTACTTATTTATAAATAATGCTTGTATCAACATTCCATTAATTGAAAGAATTTTGTTGTATTTTATATTTGAAAATTTGAAGAATTCACGTCTACTCGAAGAGTCAAAGTATTTTTTTTAACTGTATTGGTGGCTGTATTTTTATTTTGCTATGTACATACATTGCAGATGATACCTTGTATGGTGCTCAAGTGCCATTTTTCAAGAGAAGGGGACTGAGCAACCCTACATATTTTACAGGCCATAAATTCAATCAAATTCATACCACTGTAGGCGTTCCAAGTTTTTTCCCCAATAGCATATGCAAAAAATGGGGATAAACTATATTAAAATTAATATTCCTTAAAAGCTCTGGGTGGCAATTAGGTAAATAGTTGCCAATAGGCAATAGCTGTGGTTGGCTGTCGTATAACTTGAAGGAAGATTTATTGAACTTGATTAGAGCCGCGACGAAATCTATATATACATAGTTCTAACGATAGGTTATGGCTTAACTGAAAAGATATGTAACCCTAAAATTCATTGATAGCTAACTACAGTATATAAGTACAGATTCATTAAATTATGTGAATGACTACAAGTCACGTAGCAAAAAAAAAAAAAAACTGGCTACGCTAGCAAGCTCTCAACAGTCCTTAAAAAATCTAAAATTAAATGGCGCTCCTCCCTCACTTTGAAAAGTACCCAAAAGAAATGTTTCATCGTATTGTTGTAAAATTGTAGCTGCCAAAAGCAACAACGCGGGCTTGCCTATTCTTTTGAGGGTGTTGTGTTTATTTTGAGAGGAATTTTTTTTCGGTTGTATTGTCGTAACTTAATCTTTGTGGTGGAGTGCCAAGCATTAATGATGACAGGGCGCTGAACGAGAAAAACAAAGAGCGCAGTTTGTTGGCTTCAAAAAATACAATATGTCTGAACTCAACCCACCCATACCAATATTAAAACACTTCTGGTTGCTGAAATTTTTCACTTTCCTTCTCTCATTTTCTCTCTCTCTAAGTAGGCCTGCTCACAAATTTGTTCTCATCCTTTAATCCTTTAAATGTAGACAGTCAGGTCATTGAATTTACAGCAAAAATAATCTTGTTAATTTTATCTATTTAATCCCATGGTTAAGATTAAAAATAATCACCATAACTGATCGAGACTTTCGAGCGTCGAGACCGGTACTTTCTTTACAGTACCTAACTTATAAATTACAGTAAATAGGAAACACAAAATAATTTCCTGCAAGGTGCCCATTCCACATACGTACAACGTCAATGAAAATTATGAAATTGAAGGGCATTTCAATTTTACTCTATGCCATTGTTAAAATTGATCAATGATCAATTGATAATAGAGTAAAATCACAAACAATGAAACAAACAATCTAAAATTAAAAAATGGCGTCATGAGATATGACAAGTACAACTATTTTAATTGATTTATCTAAAAAGAAAGCATTTCTGTATAAAAATTATAATAAGGATTAAATAATAAGGCGACGAAGAAAACAAATACAATTTCAAGGAACAAATTTCAAAAATTTGGCGCATACGCTTCAATTGGAAATTGTCAATTTTTGAAAAACATATGGAATGGCCCCCATCAATGAGAAATTGAAATGTCCTTCAATTTCATAATTTTCATTGACGTTGTACGTATGGGGAATGGGCGCCTAAAGGGAGGTACACAGCCTACTGCTATTATTGACACTTAATTTCATGGACTGATTTAGCGCATCTATCGCTTTTTAACTTACTCATACCAAAATCGGAAAAACTAAAATACCCTGAGAAAGCTCTGGTATGCAAGTATAGCGAGGCAATGGCCAACGAGACACTAAACTATTCACTGACACAATGGCGTAAATAACACCTCCGCAACCCTCGCGGTGCTAGGGGGCGCAGCATTCCTAGGGGGCGCAGCATTGCTAGGGGGCGCACTTCAGCTCCCAGTTCCAAGTTTGTGCAAAACAAAAACTTATAGCTGAAATTAAAACATCCCAGTATTTCAGCCTTATCCTTGACTTAGTAGTAGTAGTGTTCGTCGGGTTAATAACGACTTAAGCCTCATATTTGGGCCCATAGAGCGACCCCGACTTGACTGTCTTATGCCAGCCCATAGGACAGTGGACCTCCTGATTATAGTGGATTCCGAACCACTTGGGAAACACAGTCACGGACAAGTCCTACCATGTTTCCCTACCGGTATCCTTGATATAACTCATGATGTATCTAAAATTGACCAACTGTCTGTTGTACTGAGGTTTGTCTTAATAAAAGTTGAAGAAAATTACATGCTGCTTCTGCTGTTACTTTTTTCTGTTACGTTTTCCATTAATATTTTGTTTGTTCTACAAAAGTTTTTCTTCTCATTCAACAATTGACTATCAATCATAAGAAAGATTATGAAAATAATAATGAGCCAACGTAGGGTGCACCAAAGGTCTTGCGGGGAGAGGGGGGGGGGGGCGCAAGTCGCAACAGAAGTTATTTACGCCACTGCACTGACAAGTCTTGACTTGCATCAATGTAGTACGCAGTCAATGCCTTGTAGATAGGTGAAAAAAATGCAGACGGCGCCAAATGACAAGGTGTCTGCGTACTACTACGATGCGATATGACAAACTTCACGACTGTTGCCAACTTGTCTAGACCGGTAAATCACCCGATAGGCTGGCATTTAACTAACCTATTATTCATGATTAACTCTCATCTGTTCTGTAGCCAAAAAGTGTCTAATAAACGTATTCAAATTTATAAGTTAGCCCCGATTCTGAAAATAATAGCCTATCAAAGTAAAATTGCCTCTATTGAAGGGGTGAAGATAAAGTGGCCTATCTTCTACAGTTCTACACAAAATTAACTGAAAGTCTTGGGACAGATTACTGCTGACAATCATTCCGTTTGAAAGGCGGATGAAGATCAAGTAAGTCAACGGCATAGATTCCTAGTTGCGACACCCATGGACAATTCAAGGGAAAGAAACAAAGCATCCAATCAATGATCTCTATACATATTAATTCTTTAAATCACTAAATTCGTCTTTCTGGACATGTAGCGTAGTGGTAGACTCCAACTGTCACCCGAAAGGCTGTTGGTTTAAGTCCCACACTTAATTCATTTTCTGGCCATGCTTCGGAGGGTATGTAAAGCAGACGGTCCCGAGTCTTCCCAGTTGAGTGTAAGAGAGGGCTTTATAGCCTCCGCTTGGTTGGCTTAGTAATAGAACACAAAAAAGTCAATATTATTTATTTATTTATATTTATTTCTGTCTCTCCTTTGGGGGTTGTACAATAGTAAAGAAGTAGAAGCAAGCGGTACTCCAGCGCTAGCGCTGTAAAAAAAAAAAATAGCTTGTAAAGCCAGACACACTACCTATAATTCCAGCACTCCAAATGGCGGGACTGCGCTGTGTTGAACTCAGAGAGGGCGTCATTGACGACCTGGTCCAAGCCACCACGCCATCATTACACCACTCCAAAAATATATTTTCTGAATATTTATTCTGTCTATATCACAGTTTCAATAAACAAAAAGTTCACATTAATCCTAAACCGCTTGTAAGCCGTTGATTGTTATCTAAATTTAATTTAAATTTAAAAAAATTAAGTTTATATAAATTTGGAAACAATGTGACCGTGTGCGAGATCTACTTAAATTCCAGGCGACAGCCATAGTCGAATTGGGTGCCCCCCCCCCCCCCATCCGGGTTGGATTTATGGAATTTTTTTGGACCGGCGCGTTCCCCGCGTTCTCTTCTTCGTTTAGAACGAGGATCGGAGCGCGGTCGTATATGGGGGACTTTTAAAGTTGCTTTGACAAATACTACCAAAAATTAAGTTCTTGAGAATTTCTTCACTCTTTTTCCGACTGAGTTCCTACTTAAAATTGCTTTTAATTAAGTACGTACACTATAAGATTTCTCCGGAATGACCATATCGCAAGCACATTCCTCATTTGACATGAATGCTGGCCGGAACAACCGGGAACTTCAGTAATTACAAAACCTTTTAATAAAAGAAACGAAAAATATATTCATTGTAGGCCAGCTAGGGATACATGTAGGTCAAAGCAGCATTACTCAAACAAAGACTAATTAATTATCGCATTATCTTATTTACAACAATGAATCAGACAGCAGCCTAGTGGAGTTTGATTAGGTATATATACATTGTACACACGAGGCAGCAGCAGATAAGCTTCTTTTAGAAGTTGCATTACTTAATTTCGTTGGCGCTGACGGACGAGATGAATTTGGCGTTAAAGCTGACGGCACTTAAATTTTTGGCCCCCGTTCAAATCATTAAAACGAATTCATCTGCAGCAATCCAAATCAAGGTCCAGTTGTCAGGCTTAATTTCTTTGTATCATCATGTAATGACTACGTGTATGAATGGTATGGTCTACTCCAGTTTTTCTCATTATATTCGGGCGTTCAGACACACAGAAAAAGTCTATACCTCAACAACGGAGGTTGGGAATATTCGGCTCCTGAGTCAATCGGGCATCTTCGAGTCTCAAATGGTGGGAATAAAAAACCCAACAACAATGTGTGTCTTGAAAATAATTACTATGTGACCAGCCATTAAAAGGGACGGAAACCGAGCTTGTTCCATTTCATTAATGTACATGTTTATGGATATATTTGAATAAACATAGGTAATACTACCCGACCGCGATAGGATGGCACTTGGAACAATTATTAAAATCGAATAACTTGGTGTTCCGCTTATGCAAGTTTTCAAATAAACAAAGTGTTCCAAGTTTCATCTTATCGTGGTCGAGTAGTACAATAGTGTTTCGTTCATTTCAATTAAGCTCCAACATTCGCTCATGTGGCTGCAAAAAGGCAGTCGATTGGCGGAAAGTCAAAATGTAGTTCCTCAGTCCGGACCTACACTGAAGTGAGGGTCTCCCGAACGGATGAGGCATTAGCAACCATGTGACTTGTTCGGGCCGTCGTCTATTCCCTGACAACACGAACTTTCACTACACCTACGTCCTTGGCGCTCGCCGGGTACCTGGCCTGCAAGGTCACCTCTACGTTCTGGCTATCGTCTCTACTTGGCATCGCAATCGACTCGCTAACTATTTTATTGACGGAAACATATGAAAACCCCAACGTTCATTACTCATTAACGGCACGCTGATTGTTTGCTCTTTCTATTTGCCCCTCACAGCGTCGCCACAAAATTCCGTTACAAATCCATTCTGAACAATGAGGTAAGTTACACTAATAAAGGTAATGACACATGAATGTAAATGCAAAAATTCGATCTAAAATTCACAGGGCCACCGACAAGGCGGGCTATAACCAATTCAAAATCTCAGATGATGGATGAGCTGAAACATTCATGTGCATTTGAGATGATCCGTTAGCTTAGCTTGAAGTCAAATGACTACAGTTCAAACCCCCTGCCGAAATTAAATGCATATTGGCACATGATAATAGGGTAGGTGTTTTAAAACATTATTTGACTAACCACCTGCTAAAAAAATATGCATATATGCATATATATATATATATATACCTACGCGCCCGTACACTTCCCCTGTTTCTAATAGTGATATCAGACGAGTATGTCAATAGTTACAACGGGATACCCTATAAAAAGCTGCAGCCACTTCATGACAATTATCAGATAAATAACTCAATATTGCAAAATGTCACAGCAAGTAAAGGATCCCAGCCTAAGACAATTTATTTCAAAGTAGTAACGATATCTTTGATAATTAAAACTTCCAATAAACCTTAATTTTGCCTATATATAAAATAAGTACAGACTAAATCCTATCCTACCGACGAGTACCTACCTAGCTAACAGTAAGTCATGGGTGAAATGAGCAGGTCAGATGCAAGGTGGTAGCATGCTTGTACATGCGCGAGTCTCTACACACCATGTGATCGGAGGCGTAACGTAACTCAACACGGGTACTGACCTACAACGACGACTGAAGAGGTCAATCGGATACATTCATTAAATTGCATGTATAAGATTAACATTTAAAAAATATATAAAAATGTAGAGGCGCTCATACAACCAAATCCGATGTTTGTTATTGCATTAAAGCCAACGTTCAGCTTCTAAGACCTGACGATAAATACCTACCTCATGAAAAGTGAAAACAAAAGGGGGTGTTGTTACTCACCGTGCGTTTTTGGCGGCCATGACTCAGGGTGAGGACCAGTCCAGGTCCAGTGCCTCCCTCTTCTAACCGGACGACAGTGGAGGGATCCAGACGAAAACCTGGCAAGCTTTCAGCAGAAGAAATGAAGTCTTCGGTAGACATATCTTCCACCCTCCGCAACACCCCATTACTTAGTTGAATGAAGGAGCCCTTGGTAAAGTTAGGCGGCAGAGTATTATTGTTATGGTTGGCCCCTGGTCTTTTGCTTCGTATGGCAACTTTATGTTTCAGTTCTCTTCCCGGGGGAACCTTAAAAGGTCGTTTCTCCGGTTGGGTTGGTGGAGGGGGCTGGCTGACGGGGTGCGGAAGCGGTGGCGTGGGTTGATGATGTTGTGGAGGTGAGTAGGCACTTGCCCGTGACCGGAAGGCTGGGTTACTCGGAGAGACTTGTTGCTGACTGTACTGGGACTCTAGTGGCGACAGCGGTGTTGCATTGATATACGTTGGCCTTGTCAAGAGGGCAGTATATGGACTAGCGTAGATAGGATACGGGTTAGGGTAAAACCCCGCTGGAGGAAACATCCTGGAAGTATAAGAAGGCGCTAGATGTGGCGGAAGCGCAGCTCCCCTCGACGTCTCCAACTGATCGTCATTTTTGGCGAGGTTAACGGGGCCTGCCACTGACGTGACAGCCGGAGGTAAGTAGTCTTTACGCGGACTTTGTGATGGGGAGGGCCGGGCATTGTACCGCGGAACTAGAGGGGCAGGCTTCGGCAGTGGCCTCAGAAATTCACTATTTGGCAGTTTTGAGCGCAGGTACGGCTCTACGAAGCCCATGTGGTGAGGTCCGCCAGGTCCCCCCAGCCCGTCCAGTACAAGATTGCTGGCCGAAATCATTGGAAACTGATGATGGCGTGGATCCGTGATAACCGGCCGCAGGTTTCCAGCTGCAAATAAAGAAATTCCCGTTATTAGTTTCATGGTAATAATTGCAATAAAATCTATAAAATTATTCGCTGTCGTGATACACACATTACCACGTCACATACAGATACTGAAATTCTGAATCCATGAATAGGGACTCTTAATCAGCCAGATAGACTTTGACTAACTACAATAATATATTATAATTTATAATAATGTTACGACTCGTTTCGTTTCGCTTCAAAATAGCTGTCTTGTTTCGTACCGCGGGAATGTCTCAGTTTCGCAGTCCCGGGCTCGGGGGCTTTTCGAACTTTGTTCCAATACGTATCCAAATAACTTTATTGGGAGCCATCCCGCATCCTATAAGAGCTCAAGCATCAAACACCGTCTGCGGTATATTACTATAGTATTAGTCATGCTATTATTGGTTTGCTAAACTTTTATTTATTGCTGTTTCGTATTGCAGAAAAATGGCCGTCTCGTTTCGTATTAGAAGAAAATGTCCGCGTCTCCCGCCCATCCCTACAGGCAATGGTACAGTAGAATTAAAGTAAGCTAGTAAACATAATAAAATATTACGCTAGAATTATATAATAATAATAATAATATAATATAAGTTGGGGTACAGGTGTTACCTGTGTGCACTTAAGCCTATTGGCCTATTGTGCCCCCTACAACAAAGTATCTACATCACTTCTACATCACTTTCTCGAGGCCTATCTCCCTCACGAGAGCCAGGATCTTGAGGGGATTCAGAAGTGGTAGGTCTTTTACATGTAACTGCAAGCTTTCCGAGCATGCTGCTCTTCTTCGTGCGATTGCATCGCATCGCATCGCAGGTCCTCCGCACCTTCATTGCAGAATCTGCAAGACTATAGTTGTCTCCCTAAGAGACTCCAGATATTTAACCCCAGGACCAAAGACGCCAAGGCCTGTTCTTGGTTTGGTACTTCCTAGCCTAGAGCCATCAGTATACCACTTGATTGTGTGACTATTGAGAATTCCTGCTGATTCGCAGCATTCTTTCATTGTCCCTAATATAGTTTCGAATTCCCTCCTAAAACAGTATTTTGGATGGATTCTATCGCTTGGCATATCCAGGCAGTGGTCAGACGTAGTCAGAGAGGCTGAGTCTCTCTTAATTGCCCTTCCACTCCTAGTAATGCCATTTCTGCAGAAGTTTCCACTGCAACATGGAGGGGTGGGAAGTCCAGTACTATCTCCATTGCTGCAGTGGGACAGGATTACATAGCCCCTGTAAAGCATCATGTTAGAGAATACGGGCTTCTGAATGTAGCCATAATTTGGATTATTCAGAGAAAAATTCTCATGTGGTTTGATTTTGCCATGTCCATGAAGCCATGACCAATGATATGGTTACAGCAGGAAAAGACAGGCAGGTAGAACATACCAATAGCCCATCACTTAAACGTCGAGACATCAGCGGTAAAATAAAGGCGCCAAAGGTCTATTTCATTAGGGATGAAAAATAGGACTCGTAAACTGCAATTTAAAATTTACTCAAATAACACCCCCTTTAAAATGCATTCGTCCCTAATGACAACAATCAGAACACCCTAACAACTTCAACCCCTTACAAAATAAGCGGTTGTCCTAATATTTCCATTTGTAATTGAATAATTATTAACTACACGGTTTACAAAATGACAAAACACAATACGCATAATAATAGAACGGAGAAAAGTGAAGAACTTGGGAGAATACCCTATTATCTACACCTATATTCAGGTTGGTAGCTTATACAATGCACTGTTGGTCTACTAAGACAGGTAGCCGCACGAGTTCAGACCTAATATTAGTGGGTACCTGCCTACATTTAAATTCAGAGTTTAAGGTCAATTTAATTATTCACACTGGCGTTGGCGGCAAAAATCGCGCAGCATTTACGGCTATTATTTCCTTGTAGTTGTCAGCACTCAGCAGTGGCACACATAAGCAGTGGTTACAAAGTATGAATTGGCCAAATTTTGACCGCTAATGATATAGACTAGAGTGCACAGATAACTATAGTAATAGACCCACAAGCTTTGCTATAGTATACTGTATGCTCCAGCAGAAGACAAGTCTCTGGACCTTAGTGAGAAACCTAAAATTATTCATCTTAATTATTTTTTATGGTGAGTCCAGAACACAGGACCCAGGACAGCCAAACTTCAAAATTTTCTTTGTGATCGACAACTCACTCCAGCTGTGCGTCATTTTTTTTAATTAAAAGCTGCAGTTTTCTATATCATTATGGTTCAGTGCAGGCTACTGCATGCTCTCCAACTTGAAGAAGCCAATTTGCTATAAGAAGGCAATTATGTTGCCATGGCAGTACAAAATACAGCAGTAACGGATGTAACTGTGCTACCCAACAGCCTCTCCAGCTTTTAAGGGCCTTGATGAGGGGGGTCCATAAGTGGCAGAGGCTTTGGAGAGTGCCAGACAAATTAACCTGGATATAAAGGGTTGTTGCTGTCAGCAACTCACCTCGACTTTGACTAATTTCCATGGCCTTTTTGACGCCAAGTGCCTTGTTTGTCGCTAACTGCCTAGTTTCTTGTTGGCAAAGAAACTGGCAAGCGTCAGTGCGGAATTTAAATGAGGTGGGTAGGTACCAATTATTTTCTGTAGCCTTCATACCACTCAAATAAATGAAGCTCTAGATGAGTCTAGAAGATTGTTGCGTATAGGTACGGTAACTGTTGGGGTTTTCTTGACTAAAGGCGACTTCCGCAGTTCCACTTGACAATCGAAGCCCGAAGAATAAGTGGATTTGCCCCGGACTTTGAGGTAATTGTCCTTTCTTATAATCTATTGTGACGTTAGCCATCCTTCAGGCCGGTTGTCCTAGAATATGATCCTGTCCCGCTATACGTCGTCATCTCTATTGCTTAGTATAAGAGGAGTCTTTGACAAGCCTCTTACCAGGGATAGTGAGGCACTCCTGCACTTGGTAACCGAACATGAAACTAGCCAAAACAATGTCAAAGAAAAAGGCATTTCTTTTTCCTCAAAAGTTTAATTGGTAGAACTGGGCAGAACCGTTCTGCCCGGAATGACGGAAATACAAGTTATTCTGTTCAATAGGTCCTGTAGGAGTGATCACAGGTGCAATGACATAATTTTCATATACGGTAGCTACAAAAAATGTTAACAGGTGGATTAAAAAAAAAAAAAAAAAAAAACAGGGCATTGTATCTCGCCCATGTTTGGCATGCCACCAGCAGAATTTGCCACCCTCCCATTGAAACGAGGGGTGCAAACGCCAGATTATTTACAGGGACTCTGTTGGGGCTTGTACAATGCTACCCTAACAACTTATGCAACCCATCTGTGTTTTACACATCAATAAGGGCTTTCGACCTGTTTTTGTGTTGTGATTCTTGGAATTTTTCGAATTGGGGGCTGGAGGGTGTGAAATCCCGCAGCTTTCTGCTCACATGAGGAAGCTGGGCGTATACATTGGCCACTGGATTAGTGTTCGCCCGGCTCGGTCTCGATCTCGAAACGAGACTTTTTCAGAGACCGAGACTACTTCAAAGAGACTAGTAGGTCTCGGTCTCGCTCGATCTCGTCTCGAAATGGTCTCGGTTTGGGTTTGATGAATCCGTAATAGTAATACATTCTATGCAAGAACTCAGTTGTCGCTCGTATAATGACGCCCCTGCTAATGAATGAATGATCTCTGTCTATGGCCTATGCACTATGTCAACTATGTGCTTACACCAGGTTCGGAGTTTTGCTTAGCTAGGCGATACTCTTGCTTATCTTTTATATATTCTATATATTCCGTTTGGTATTTACAGTATGTATGTGTGTGGGCGGTTATGAGTATATTAACACTAATGAGGCAGCCATGAGCCAGCATTGTCTGTGCAGGCGCTATTGGTAGTTGAGTAAGCAAAATATGAGGACCGCATTCTGTAAATAGCTTTCAACTCAAAAAAGCTTACAGATTATGATCCTCGATGTTGCCAGGGGGTTTGTTGGTCCAAATGTTTATACCCCAATTCAAAGGACAAAATAAATATTTTTGTACCCATTTTAATGATTGTTATAGTGACAATATTCAATCTTTTCTTAATTTGATAGTCATTATTATTATTACATTTGCATCAGCATTTATCCATTTACAGTATATACAGATATACTGTATTTGTGCCAGTGAGGGCCCCAAGGGTGAAGACTAGATAAACTTCCCACGTAAAACAATTCAAATAGTTACTATAGCATGAAACCGCACCCCCCCCCCTTCGAGAAATATTTCTGATATTTCTGGGTACCCCTTGGCGTGTGCTGAAGCTCGTCACAATTGTAAATGTAGATCATCCGATGTGTCAGTAGCACCATTTCGGTCCCTTGGGGTCTCTATGGCCCTATGAATAATATGCACTGTGCACCTATTTTAACCGTTATTGCCCCCCCCCCCAAGCCACCCTTAAGGAAATTCTGCATTGGCGCCACTGTTTGAGGTCCACCTAATGTAAGTAGAAGTGCTGGGACAGCAGGCTTTTAGGGGCAGTTCCACGACCTCTGCTTATTCTAGGCTAAGCCACGCCATAAGTTAAGCATGGATAGGGATGCCAACTTGAGCTTAGGACTAGGATGAGCCGAGGTCGGGGTGGGACAGCCCCTTACTGGGTTCGTGATGGCCGGAATCTGAGGAAAAACCCATACTTAAGCATGCATTGCAATTCAGTGGGCGTTGGCCACAAAAAGTATAGCAGTCCAGGCGGTTATTACAGTATTATAATGCAACCATGCCTATATGAAAACCGAGACTCTCGAGACTTTCGAGACGATACCGAGACGAGACCGAGACACGTCATTTTTTCGAGACCGAGACCAATACCAAGACCATTAAAACCGAGACCGAGACCGAGACCCCGTAGTCTCGTCTCGGTCTCGGACGAACACTACACTGGATCACCCAAAAATAGGCCGGTTTTATTTTTTATTTAAATTAATACGGTACTTAAACGTTATAAAGATTTGATCTACTCAATTAGTTGAGGGCTATTTCGTACAAGCATTTTTATATTGTGTTTTTCATTTTTTTTTTCAAGAATTCCAAAATCGGTAAATTGCTGTCGCCATTATACATCCAGAAAAACCCTAGTACTCTGCATGGAATGGACGAAATCTTTAAGCATTACGGTACCTTAAATATAAAATATAAACCAAACTATTTTGGGGTAAACCAAGTGGCCAATGTGTACGGCCAGCTTCCTCTTAACAACCAAAATTAGAGGATATGGAAAAAAAATGGGCTTGGCGGGTTTCGAACCCACGATCTACGTCTAACCGGGGCGTCGTCTTAACCGTTAACGTTATAACGAGGAGGTTACCTCTTCAACCAAAGTTAATATATATATATATATATACCATACAATACTACAATGTATTCCTCTTAACAAACTTATAATAACGAATAAATAGGAAAGCAATAAATGCTTAAAATGTTTTATTCCATTAGCTAAGCACAACAAACAGTAATGTAACATAGATTTATGCAGTGTTGCCCTTAGAAGTGCCCCAACATTTTATTTTTAGTGAAGAGGTATACTTACTCACGCTAGGCACTAGCTTTCTGAAACGCCTTAAAATTAGTTATGTACACATTTTCAATGCATTTTTAATTTGCGACTAATCTATAAAACTAGCAAACAGTACGTATTTGAGACAAACCCAAAAACCTTAAACCAAAAATGACTTGACTAATGACAAATTGACTTCACCATGGGTACTGGTAAAGCAAAAATATGTAGATTACATGGTTAAATTTTGTTCAGCTCTCTTAAAAAGTTTATTCGGCTAATATATAGTAAAACTTGTCAAAGAAAGGAATCCCACTCTTTCTTACCGATGCGATGTTAGCGTTCCATCCATTACTATAATCCGCAAGTCATGAATGCTGACTTGACACTGTTACAGAACACTAATATACATAATGTATCAAAAAGCTGCAATGATCCAGCAGAAAGCTTCGTCAATATCGTCAGTGTAGCTCCACGTGGAAGGGTTCACGCCCCCCCCCCGCCCCCTCCCTCCCCCAGCTTTTCGCCATTGAACGTTACTATTGTATTTCCTCGCAAACTCATAATCAAATATCCCTAGCGAGCTCGCTACTTCCATTTTAGGGTTCCGCGCCACAAGGTATTAAGAGTGTACAGCCCGTAGGAAATTGGCAGCCCGAAATGTAATACTTTTTTTTTTTTATTTAATTAATCATGTTATTGGAGATTTGGCTCATCAAAGTTGTAGAAGACTACTGCATGCATCATATTATAAGATATTTTTTATTTTCGAAATTGTAGTTTTTTCATAAACATGCAAATATTTTATAAACAATAACTTTTCACGTATTAGCGATTTTATAAAAAAAACTACAATTTTGAAACTAAAAATACCTTATTATATGATGCATGAAGTAGTCTTCTACAACTTAGATGACCCAAATCTTTAATAACATGCTTAGTTAATTAAAAAACAAATAAAAAGTATTACATTTTGGGTAGCCACTTTCCTACGGGCTGTACACTCTTAAGCGGCCATGTAGAAAAGTTCCGGGCCGCACCCTATGTTAAGAGCAGGGCCGTTCGGGCCCGGGGCCCATGGCGAAGTATGCTCATGTCGGAGCTAGTGCCCCTGCGGTTAGGTGCAATTCCATTGACCGGCTAGGGCTATTTCCAAAAACGGTGACGTGGTAGCAGACATTCAAGACTTAGGTGGCGTTTCCACCGACCTCGCATTGCAGAATTGACGGAAATGTTTATTTTCCTCTATGCCATAGTTAAAATTGATCAATGATCATACAGTAAAATCACAAACAAACAAACTAAAATTAAAAAATGGCGTCATGGGATATGTTAAGTACAAACATTTTAATAGATTTCTTTAAAAAGAAAAATTCTAATTTCCGTCAATGTCATTTGCATTCTGCAATGCGAGGTCAATGGAAACGCAACCTAAGTCTTGAATGTCTGCAACCACGTCACTGTTTTTGGAAATAGCCCTAGCCGGTCAATGGAATGGGCACCTTAAGATGACGCCGGTTAGGCTTAGATCGTGCGTTAGAATCCCGCCAAGCCCAGTTTTTTCAATATCCTCTAATTTCGGTTAAATAACGAGGAGGTGACCCCTTCAACCAAAGTTAATTTTGTGTCAAACTGCAATATACTGCATAAAGCATTGCCTTTATGGAATTAAATAAGCTCACAGACTTGTTCGGTTTTAGATAGTTGTGTAGCTGTGCTAACCTGTCTAGAAATACGAATCTTGTCAATAGGAGCATAGTATAAGTAGAGGATTTAGAGGGACTGCACTGTGGCTTGAGGTCCAGCGGTTAAGGTGTATATCGTGGGTTCGAATCGTGACAAGTCTAGTTTTTTCTATATCCTCTAATTTCGCCTATGCCTGGTTATTACAAAAAAAAAATAGGGAATTTCTTCGGCTCCTTCTACTTCTGGGCAAAGTTTTGTCAGTGTCAGTAAGTCCCTATAAAGTATTTGGGATCAATATTTTTCGGCCCTTATAAAGAACCAAATTTTTCTTTGGCGCTTGATTCTCTACATGGCCCTGTTTATGGGAGTGTTTTCAAAATTAAATAACATATGGACGTACAGTGACTATATGGCAAAATGTAGGTTCTTATTAGTAGCCTATTGGAAAATTGTTAACTAAGGGTCTTACACAATCCTTTGGCATAATATATCCAGGTACCGATCCAGTTTTTTTTTTTTTTTTTTTTTTGGTAGTTGTGGGTCAAAATAGAGCGTAATAAATTAATTTACAATAGATTTAGCAAATTTGAGCTACCCCCCCCCCCCCCCCAACAACTGTATCCGTCCTTGACTGTATCACATTAAAAATTGAAACTGAAAAGGAAACTAGAATAAATTATTACCAAATCCATTTTATTACAATCCACAATCCAGGATAACTTATTTCTATGGGTTTGTAAATTAATGAATTGCACGGAAATCTATTGAATTCTGATAACCGTCAATGAAATATCAACTGGTAAAAATACTACTTGTGTCTTATAATCAACGTAACACTATAAGACATTGCGCCGTACACAATTCAACTAAGCTTCAGGTGTATTATCTACTAACAAGTTATCTGCCACCAATCTTCAATTAACTTATTACGTTACGTAATGCTCCATTGATAGTGGACAATTTTAGAAAATATAATCAGTACTGTCTACATATTATTGCCTGGATATTACTGTGTAAATGTAAATCTTACGTACTAGCTCAGAGCAATGCAACAAATGATGAATTTTTACGTACAGTGTTACTGAGTTTATACTATACAGCTTTAAGTAGTTCATAGACTTGCAAAGGCATATTCGAATAGGGGCGCTGGCCCGCCCCCCCCCCAAATTTTTTGACCAAACACTCAATAGAATAAGTTTTTTTGACCAAATATATCAAGTCATACAAAACAAGTTCCTTTTTTTAAACTCCCCCCCCCCCCAAGAAAAAAAATCTCAATCCACATATATGTATACATATGTGCATGTTTCGCATCATTAGATCAATGAGCAGGAATTTGAAGTAGCAAGGAAAACAGTATGAGTTACGCGAGCCTATACTAACTATATAGAGGTTAGCACGCCGCCCGAGTCCAATATTTTTATTTGCCAGTTTTCGTAATTCAGAGTTATACAGCCCTCCAATTTATTGCAGGAAGTTGGGCTTGCATTTTTGGTATTGCATTTCTTTTTTTTGCATTTGGCACTTTTGGATAAGTGATCCATTTGGTCTGGTTTTTTGATCGCACCGAACCGACCACCGAAATGAACTGAAAACACATTGATTACAATAAAAATAGGTGTGACGGAACGGGGACCGAAACGAAAAAATCGGTCCGGATTATCCAACACTATATTAATGATGAAGCTCAATAGAATCCGGGATAATAGGCCGTGGTCTATCTGAAAGCCTAGTTCCAAAAGTTTCGTCCACATCTGCGGTCGACATCTTCAGTGGCACTTCTATGATTGTATCTCGGAGCCCGGAGGTTCAGTTGCAACTCTGCCTATCATCCCGGATTCTACCACTTCATCATGTAACTCAGGCCATGAAAGTCTTTGTAATTATACAACATTAATGATAGTATCCAAATCCCTAAGGTAGACGTTGTTGTTGTTGTGCCGCGGAAGTGCGTCCCTAATCATGCATATGTTACACTTTACAGTAGGCAGTCATCAATTTAATGTCTAGAAATTCCACTAACCTAACGGCATCACCACACGTCCACAACCCATTCGCGCTATGTGCTTTATACAATATGCTCTAAATGCGATTAAGTGCCATTTCCTATGGTGGAATCGGTAATAAAATACAATAGATAAGCATCAGAAATGAAATTGCAGTATTTGCGATATGTTTGGTTGTGGCAGGGGGCCGATGCGTGCTCACCCCAGTTCCAAGGTCATGCAGCAAGGTCGTCACGTGGCGGCATCTCCACCGCCTTCTACAGCTCTACTGCTGACGCAACATGAGCTTACGGAAACAGTCAAAACTCAAAAGCTCGTTTAAACAGCTAACTTCCGAATGGACCCCTTTCGTATAGAAAAATGCTAGCCCCCAACCAATCAGAGCATTCTAATCATGGGCCCAATCGATCAAAACATTGGGGTTTTCTATGGATTCCTATTTATGATTTCCATTGCGTCCAGTTAAAAAATATGGCAGAGTGGCAGATTACGAATTGCAGTCGGTCTCCAAATCATCGCCAGGGCGATTAGTAGTTCGTAATTGATAGTGAACTATCTCAAGTCTGGGGAAGAGGCCAATTTCTCTTCGGCCCGGGACCCTATATATGAGCTACCCCCACCTCACTGACGAACATCCTGGGTCTGCACCTGATCCTTATTAAATCACGGTTAGCAGGGTTATCCGTCCAGAATAACTTTGCACTTAACACTCCCTGTAATCTATGAGAGAAATTCCGGCTACTATAACGCTATTGTCTAAATAGATGTAACTTATTGTATTTCATGATAGCATGTGTAAATACAGCAATTGAGAAATTTACTTAGCATAGGTTAGAGGTTCTCAAAGTGTGGTCTGCGGACCTCTGGGGGTCAGCGAGCACCTGCCAGGGGGTCCGCAGCACAGTTCCCGTACCTTTGTTAGCACTATTAATTAATTAGTCTCGTAATTTTTATAGTATTTTTATACTCCTCGTCAGTCGTCAATAACTTGTAAAAGTTAGTAAAGCCGACAATAAACTTTTTATTTGAAGACCTATTGTTGGTGTTACGATATTTTTTTATATGAAGGAGAGTAGGCTAAAAAGGTTTGGGGTCCGCGTATTTAGGGGGTCTAGGCAATTTTATTAAATGAATGGTTTGGTGGAAGAAATAGCTAAGTCACATTTGAAAATAAATAAAAACCTAGCCTATTTTGCACGTCATGTTATATTGTATCCTTCTCTTTCACATGTTACTATTTCTATTTTGGCACCACCGCCTTCTTCTTCTACCGCATAATGCAAATATATGTGAAAGGGTTGGGTAAAACACCTTCTTCCATCGGACCCTTCAATTTAACGAAGGTTGGTTTTCTGCATTGGTTACAATTAATGCACTCCAACGCGTCCAACCAAGACACCAACCAACTAGAAATAATGCACCTTGTGCAAACTTTTGCCAACTGTTTACAATATATATACCGTACCTTCCATATCTGGCAAATACTGGCGATTTCTATAACAGAAAGTTACTCTGTACTATTGATTTACTTACTGTATATTGCAGTAGCCTATCTACAATATACAAGTCAGAATTTAAACAAAAGCAACGACAGAGTTAAAAATCTTCAGAAAGACAAACACAAATTTACATTCATTATCATAGGGGTTTATTAAAAATAATGTGCATTTTTCCCGGACATTCTTTTCCGATCGTGCTAAGCCTGTTTGTCACACAGTAGTTTTAGGACCTACAAGAATTTGTTAATTAATTATTTGTTAATTGTTTTTGCTTCCCTATTTATTATACGGTTGAAATTTTCGACTGCGAGATTTACACGGTTTGAGGTCAGCATGCAAAAACGGAAGCAAAATCATCCACAAGAGGAAATACAAATACATATATATTTATTTACTGTTTTGATGTACAATTTGGTAGTATTTGTGGTTCCGGGAACCCAAAAAAGTGGTTATTATGAAATGTCTGTCGGTCCATCTGTCGATTTGTAGGCAAATTACTTGTTTTAATTAATTATTCAATTGTACGTGCGTTTATGTATATTTGGTGATAGTAGGATGGTTGGTTAGCGACAACCTACGGCGTTCATGCCGAATGCGCTATCGTCGGCTGCCTGGTAAGATCTCATTTCAACTGACAAGTGACATTTTACTAGCTTTACATGAGAGCGAAAAAAGTAATTGTCAACTAGCTACAATACATTGTTTTTCTTGCTTTTTCTCGAAGAAGTCTGAAGATTTGATTGAGATTCGACTAGGACTAGGGTTGCCAGGGTTGGGGTACGTCGGGATTGCCCTGACATTTCAAATTGACGTCCCGACAAAACTACGGCATGCTGCGGCTTGAAAAATCATCGGCGGTCAATGTTCAAATTCAAGTTCAAATGACAGAAATCAAATGGGAATTGACCTAATTACAGCAGAGTTATTGATAAAACTTTGATTCCACTATGAAAATGTGGCTTTTCAAATTATGACCAAGTTTCGCGCCTAATGTCATTTTCGATAAACATGTTAGTTACGAGGTCTTGCCAGAGAGCCGGCGTTGTGTTCATGGCCTAGACATTATCGTAAGTACCTACTCAGTAAAGTGCAATTAGATGGTCGGATGTCACGATAGTCTGGAGTCAGCAGGCATACTATAGTAATTGTATATCGTATTGTGAAACTAAGCACAATCTAGGCGCAATCATAACTAGGCCCTATCGTGTAGTACAATGCATCGTAGGCCACTGACTCAGCGACATACCGCCAGTAATTAGGCATAACACCATTTTGCTATCCTTATGGGTAATTAAACACAGAATGGCCTTCACGGTACAGTATCGCCATTCGCCGTGCCACCCTGTCTGCTTCCCACTATTATTATCATTATTATTATTATTATTATTATTATTAAATACTTAGCTTTAAAATTAAAATTAATCTTTAAAACTTACTTTAATTTTTACTTCAATTACTTTACTTTAATTTATAATTTTAAATGGTATGAAACTGAAATTAAAACTAAGTTATTTGATAACACAGACGTGAAATAGAAAACATATTGCATCTTCTACAGTATATTCTATAGCGTTTACTGTGCGAGCCCCTGACAAGTTTATTAACTTGGGGGCCCACAGGTTTTTTGTATTACAAGGGTATAATTGATTATATTTATAATATATTATAATTATATAATCATTCGGCGCAGGGGAGTCCCGGCCGATGGAGAAGAAGAAACAAAAATTAGGCCTATTTTATTTTTTCCGTTCTAGAGTTAAGTCTGGGAATCAGTTGAATCCCCTCCAAAGGGAAACTTTTGAATTAAAAAATGCTTCATATTATACTCACAGTTGGTTTTTATGCACTTCTAGGTGGTAATGTAGGCTATCATGTACCATATTTCAACAAAATATAAAACAATGTAAATTGTAAATTCTGCAATAAATTGTTTTAAAAAATATGTTATATTATTATATATTATAACTTATATGTTGATTAAGTACGGTACAATTAATTTCTGACTTTGCCGCAGTCATCTGCCTATAGGCTACAGGCCACCCCTTTAATAATAATAATAATAATAATAATAATAATAAAAAGAACCGGTCCGAGTTTACTCGAACATGCTTTCCAATTTATCAATTAGTAGATGGAGAAAATGAGTAATTTCATGGTAAATAATTTTCCTATGGTTAAATTTGGGATATCACGGGGGGGGGGGGGTGTCCACCTGACGTCACTGGAGGTGAGGTAAATTATAGATAGGTCAGACCAACACATTACTACACAGTAATTATGGCAGGGCATGCAATGCATTTGAGTGTGAAGTTTCTATCATTTTTTCAAAAAAACATTTTGCACAAAACCAAATAGTTTTTTGGAAAGCAACCTACCTGTCCGGTTTCTTTATTCTATTTAATACCTAAAACATGCCAGAAGGTAGAAATCATCGATAGAAAGGATCCGCAGAAAAATTACTTTTTAGTCATTTTTCATGAAAAATGAGTTGTTGTTTTTTTTTACCCCCAGAAGCAAACTTTATCAAGGGGCAAGCGACCCCCACATTTTATTAACATTAATAACGACTGCAATATATGTGAATTTAAAAGAAATCGTTGGAGCCGTTTTTGAGAAATATTTTTTTTAGTTTTTTTGAGAATAAACCCTCCCCCCCCCCCCAAATTGAGTTAGCCCAAAATAAAAATAAATAGTCCCGAGGTATGAATTCTGTAAACCTACATGCTAAATTTCATCAAAATCGACCGGGTAGTTTGCCCGGAAATCGATGAACAGACAGAGCGACAGATAGACAGACATTTCGTAAAAACCACTTTTTTAGTTCCTGGTACCTCAAAACGTGTAATTCTGGAATCTCGGAATCGTAAATTTCGAGCATCACAAAGCTTTCCTTATACTACGTATAAATTGGAAAGCAAAAAAGTCTTTACTGAGAGAAAACATAAATATAGATCACACCTAACTCCGATTTAGCCATACGACAATAGAGGCCAGCAGAAGGCTGCTTCGCATTTTAATATAGGCAATATGTTCATATTTCGTTCAGAAAGTTACAACAGAACAGAGCACAATCAATCTTCAATGTTCGACCCATCATCAAGTAGGAATAAACGTTTTCCCCAGCTACCAACCACACACATGACCAGGAGCATCTGCAGCAACTTCAGCCGTAATATAAACTAAATTAGCATTCAGCCTAACCCACAAAACCCCATTGACTGCTGCATCGAAATGAAAGGGACAAGCCCAATCTAAATGTGGGAAAGTTGGTAGTAGAATCGATTGAAAACTGTAGACACTAGGTCATGTTGCCATGGCAACCATTCAGCAGTTGAGCGCGCTCCTCCGGGAAAGTGTACTCGAGCCCTTTACGACGTCCCCCCCCCCTCCCTTGCTCCCTGCGCTGGCCCCCCAATCCCGGTACCCCTCCGCCTCCGCTTCACTCAGCCAGGCAGCTAGTTTCCACCAACGGCCATATTGCTGTATCAGCGACCAGGATAACAGTGATGGCGTGTTTTATTGCTTTCCAATTTATACGTACTAGTAGTAGCTTATAAGGAAAGCTTTGTGATGGCCGAAATTTTCGATTCCGAGATTTCAACGGATTTACACGTTTTCAGGTCCCAGGAACCCAAAAAAGTGGTTTTTATGAAATGTCTGTCTGTCGCGCTCTGTCTGTTCATCGCTTTCCGAGGAAACTACTCAGTCGATTTTGATGAAATTTGATGTGTAGGTTCATAAAAATCATACCTCTAGACCGTTTATTGTTATTTTGGGCTAACTCAATTTGGGGGGGGGGGGGGGTTACCCTCAAAAACGTCTAAAAAATGTATTTCTCAAAAACAGCTCCAACGATTTCTTTATAAATTCACATATTGATATTGTAGTTGTTGTCAATGTTAACAAAATGCGGTGGGTCGTTGCTCCTTGATAGTTTGCTTCTGGGGGTAAAAAAATAAAAATAACTAAATTTTCATGAAAAATTACGAAAAATAATACAAAACCAAACAGGTTACTTTCCCAAAAAAATATTTGGTTCTGTGCAAAAAATTATTTTTTGAAGAAATTATATAAAATTAACGCTCCAATACATTGCGTGCCGTGCCTGTCCGTTCTATAATATGCAATTTATTAATTCAGTGCTTCGGTATAGGGGCCGTAGTCAGAGGGGCGTCAGATGGACCTCTCCCCCCCCCCTGGGGGTTCCTAAATTTAACCCTAGGAAAATGATTTAATATGAAATAGGCCTAACTCATTATTTCTATCTACTAATTGATAAATTGGAAAGCATGTTCGAGTAAACTCGGACCGGTTCTTTTGCAGTTAAAACTACAAATTCATTGCTTTCCTATCTATGCGTAGCATAAGGAAAGCTTTGTGATGGTCGAAATTTTTAATTTCGGGATTTCAGAGGATTTACACGATTTGAGGTCCCAGAAACCCAAAAAAGTGGTTTTTACGAAATGTCTGTCTGTTCGTCGCTTTGTCGGCAAACTACTAGGTGGATTTGAATGAAATTTGGCATGTAGGTTCATAATAATATTGCTCGGGACTAATATTTTTTTATTTGTGCTAACTCAATTTGGGGGGAGGGGTTTACCCCCAGGAATACTGGATCGTGAATGAGTTCAACTCGTACCCGCACTTGGTTAAGTCATGCTTACAATGTGTCAATGCTAAACTTGTAATTGCCGCTTTATAGCTGGTATGATTCGCTGGGATTCCGAACCACTTGGGGAACAAAGTAAAGTCACACGATTAATTCGGACACGCACTTATTAGACTGACTGGCAGCATCATCTTCCACCTTGTTCCCCTGCCAACGCTGTGCACAGTACCAAGTTGGCTGCAGTTTTGAACAGGCTACTTTCTGGCGGATTCAAATTGGTATGGCCGTTGGTATAAACCATTAATAGGACTTTTGGAGTGGTATATGACGAGTCTGTACACGTCATGCGATCGGAGACCTGTCGTGACTCAACACAGGTATTACCTACAGACGCGACTGAAGAGGTTATTTGGAAACATTCCTTGAATTGTTTGTATGGGCCTAGCCCATTGGGAAAATGGCTAAAACCGTATACTGTATTTTGGAAATATATTTTGATTTGATTTGATATGCGAATTATCTTTTTAATATAACTCAATATTATTTTTTAAACTTTTATTTTTGTGGACCCTACACCAAAAATATATTTTTTGCCCCCCTCCCCCTAAAATTTTCCAACCACGGCGTGCAAGTATTTTTATTTTTATTTTTAAAAAGGTTAATCGCATACAAACAATTCAATGAATGTATCCGATTGACCTCTTCTGTCGCCTCACTAGGTTACCTAATAGGTACTTCTGTCGAGTGACGCCACGTCTCCGATCGCATGGCGTGTACAGACTCGCACAAGTACATCACACACAGTAAACAATGGCGGGTAACATTTAATAGTTTCAATAGTGCAACCAAAAGCCAAGAATACGATACTACGATATGATAGTAACCTTGGTAAACATGCCGCGTATAGGCTGTGACAATAGTAGGCTTAGTGTTTACATAAGCAATAACAAATATGGCTGCAGCATGCTCAAACTCAGCTTGGCCTAAATTCTCCCCGAAAAACCAAACGTTGATATTAGGCTATCAATTGAAGGTCGGACATAGATAAATATCTGACTGATTGCATGTGCAAACTTGCTGCCGGCTGTTGCCATGCCAATCTCTCAGTTATGCAATACATTTTTTTCTCTTGTAGATGTATGGAAAGCACTGTCCTTCATGGGGACACATTTATGTTTCATTATTCATTTACAGAAGCTGAAGTGGTACAGGCTCCGACTTTCATCCGAAAGGTTGTTGGTTCGAGTCCCACACTGGCTACATTTTCTGGCCATGCTTCGGAGGGCATGTAAAGCAGGCGGTCCCGGGTCATCCTAGTTGAGTGTAAGAGAGGGGTTTATAGCCCTAACTCAGCTAGATTGGCTTAGTAATAGAACATCAAAAAGTCCAGATTTATTTATTTATTTAAGCTCCGTAATAAATAAAATATTGTGGGGAAGGACTAGGGTTGCCAGGGTTGGGGTACGTCGGGATTGCCCCGACATTTCAAATTGACGTCCCGATAAAACTACGGCATGCTGCGGCTTGAAAAATCATCGGCGGTCAATGTTCAAATTCAAGTTCAAATGACAGAAATCAAATGGGAATTGACCTAATAACAGCAGAGTTATTGATAAAACTTTGAAAATAATTGCTTATACTTTAAGAATATTCTTCAAACTGCTGAAGGTTGAAGGTTCTAAATGGTTGGATTCTGCACCGATGGCTGCCTCACAAAGTCGCGATGCTGACCAGATCGTGGATCCTTCTTCCCCTTGGTAGGTAGTTTTTTATTAGTCCCGGCAAAATTCACAAAATCCCGATATTTTGTAACTTAGTCCAGATATTGTAGTTTTGTAATCTGGCAACCCTAGGAGGGACCGAGACCTGAGTCCTTCTAGCTATCAATTTCTTGTCGAATGTCGTGGACCGAAACGACGTTGAATTCTACCAACCAAACCGCTTACCACTCGTGGTTGACACGAACATCTATTAGATCTTGAAAATTTAGCATTGTAACAACTCACATCACTTAATTTCGTCTTAAATTTGCCAATTTCCTGTATATACGCTATTGACTTAGCCTACAGTAACACAACAGTAATAGATACTTATTAAATGCAACAGAAAATACCGATAAGCTTTTCCGACGAAGTGAAATAAATAAATAAAATAAAATAATCATTTATTTGCAAACTGACCTAAAAGTCCAATATAATGCAAATCTTTTGTCTTATATAAATGGATCATAGACACAGAAGTAAGCAAATAGGACAGCCCAATAGGCCACTACATGTTTTTTGAACAAGTCAAATTATCATGCGTTATCGATGATTCGAGTAGATCAAGCTGAGAGAGACCAATGAGAGTAGTACTATAGTAGATGAAATGCTCCTCTACAGTTGGATACATAGTGAGAGGGCCCCAAACACTTTTGGCACAGTTTTTAAATGTGTGAAAAAAAATCAGACTAGGTTAGGTCAACGCCTTCAAAACCTGTGGCCAACCGGTGTTAGCGCCTGCGGATCTTTTCCGTTTCCCACACGGCTGAAAATGTAATGTCATGTATTAGAGATCATGTGCATTCGTTGTTATTCCGAATCAGTACCTTTCTGTATGCTACGAGCTAAACATGAATTTCCTAGAGTTGGCTGGTGTTGTCTCTACAAAGAATCGTTTTTGGAGGAAGGAAAGCTTACAAATTTTGAATATATCTGTATTTTGGCCTGTTATGAATAATATATCTGCTTAATATCAATAAAATCAGTTTACAAGCTTACACTACTGTTTTTCTTTATACATTAAGTAAAACCCTGAAAAAAAGCTATGTGGGATGATAACGAAATGGGTTCACGCCGGCTACAGGCATGGAAGAGCCTGGCAGCAGAAATCTCGGGGACATACCTTTAGCCAAGGCCGTGCCCAGGTTTTGGTTTCTGGGGGGAGGGGGGGTCCAAAAACTTTTTTTTATGTAATTTATTAATGAAAGTCCATTCTATCCAGTGTTCAATTTATTCCAATTCTTCAAACAATACAGGTTTACAAAAAAATTATTTCGGGGGGGGGGGGGTGGTAGGTCCGGATCCCTTGGACCACCCCACTGGGCGCGGCCATGCCTGTAGCTCCATGGCTGTCGATAGCCACTTCACAGATTATAGAGCCATACAAGCTATCCCCATTGTACAGGCTGTTACATTTAAACAGCACTGCCCCTATCATGCAGAGGGGACTTCACAACACAGACTACAGAGAGATCTTTCTAAAGTCTTATGCCAACGCCCCTGTCACCATAGGCGCTAACATTATAGATCGCAATCGACTGATAGGCTACTCTTCTTGCTCTTTTGTTTCAAGATTGATCAGTGAACTGGTGACTTTAGTGATGACATAAGAATAATGACGTAACTGGGCTTATTTATCTTAAGTACGATGCGCGACATTTTCAGCTGAGCTTAGACATGATTAATTAATATGTATGCAGTCCGCGCAGATATCTAGATGATAATTGTGTCGCCTTCCTGTCGGCATTACCCACCATCATCACTGCAACGCTCAGCTCCATTGTTTGGAAGCAGGGGCGCATCCACGTTATTATTTCATCAAGTTGAAAATCGTCCAGTACAGTGACTTGTGAGGGGGAAAGAGAGAGGGGGGGGGGTGATCAGGGCCTAATAAAATCAAGTATATTTAAAGAAATATGAGTGAATGAAATAGTTTAGGGCAGAGCCGCACCCAATGCGCCGCATGTTGGCAACCCCTGGGTAAGCCGCTAGCCGCCAGGTGCATATACTATACTATATAATAATAAATTAATAATAAAGTACTATCCTACCATCTTTTTTAACTGTACTGTATGTTTGCCAACACGTACTTGCAAGCAATTTGCTATCAATACCATTTAGAGGTCACAATCCCGGGATTGTATCATTTCAATCCCGGGATTGGATCAAATAAGAATTGTCTGGTATCTATCTTAATAATAATAACAATGTCCTGAAGCACTTTTTATGAACCTTAAAGTGGCCTATTGGTCTCTTGTCCAATGCCAACGACCTCATAAATTTCGCACATTATATATATATTGATTCTATATACATTTTTGACCATTGGTAAACTGGTATACGTCCTCGATGTCAACCTACACCTGCTACAAGCGATAATGGACACGCTGAAACAAACTTACGATTGAGGCAATGTAACAGGCGAAAGCATGACTAAACCAAGTACAGATACGAATCTGGTATCTATCTTAGTATTACTATATAAAAAATACTCGTAATTACATCAATTATTACAATAATTACTCTTACAAGAACAGCAAGTAGCCTACTCTTAACTCTTGTATACATGTACGGATACAGGGGGATTTATAGTAAATCTACAGTAAATTAATTTATTATGCTCTGATTTAATCGATCTTCCTGGTTTTACCCATAACTACCCCCCCCCCCCTAAAATAATGGGCCGGATCCGTCCCTGCTTGTATGCAATGCATAGGTACAACTGGTGAGAAAAGCTTCTCTCTAATTCGAAAGTTCTTCGCCGACAGTTCGGATTCGTGCTTTACTTCAGTCTACAAAACTTACGGACGAGCAAATAAGTTAAAAATTCTGAGTTAGGCTTGCACAAAATGGAGGTGATGTGGGCGAGAGCAGAGACGATGTAGGGGGGGGGGGGGGGCGAGGTGTATAAGCCTCTCCCCGTGCGTACAGACGTAGCAACGGGCGCATCAAGGTCACCCCAATGTCAGCAGTATTGAGAGGGGTCGCTATCTATGTGCAGGGTATGTTGCCATGGAAGCACGGTGTTATCTACATCTAAATACCCTTTCTCAGGATGTAACGTTATCCGTTTAGTCGAGAATATCTTTGTGTCACTTCAAATGAGATGCTGACTAATTCCTACTGTATAAGAGTAGTGGCTACAGTACGGTTATAGGTATACATGCGGGACAGGACAACGATTATTTTACGGGACAGTCATAACATTCAGTCCACCGTCCCGTACTCTCTCTCGGATGAAAAAAAGGTAAAGAAAATGCTGAAAGGCCTAATGTGGTTTCATCATATTTTTAATTAATTTTAAAATAAAAGACTGCAGGAACTGCCCGTGGGATGAGTGAAAAGTGCGGGAGTTGGGAAGGGGCCGGAGTTATTCCCTATAGGGTTCCAAATGAAAGAATGCCACTTAATGTCGTGCATTTGCTTAATTTAATCACACTCGAAACATGATAAGGGGAAATTCTTTGGGAGTAAAAATAGTAATTACCTGCCTGCAACCGATGCGTCGGTTTTATATTGTATGTCGCGACATCTGTATAAACTATGAGACTATACTGACTTCACTATACTGTTTGCTATTGTATTATACAATACAATTATCATTGTATAAGTTTACTTAACGAGGACCTACTGTACAGATAGTCACGAAGCCTAAGAAGTATAGCCTACTGTTGTACACTGTTGAATATTTGCAACAATGCAACAATGTCCCACTCAAGTAAACATTGTACTCTTTTACGGAAGCCCCCCCCCCCCCCCTCATTACTAACATGGAATCCGAAGGAAGTCACCGTTAACGAGAAAGTATATTTTAAGATTTTGATTTCTTTAAGATTTCTACCAAACTTTGTTTAAGGTTAGTGTTACATATCATATAATACTGCAAATAGGGGTATTCACTGCGTTTCGATTTCCCTAAGCCTAAGGGAAAGTAGGAATAGAACTCCAGTTTTTCTACGCAGAAAATAATTGCCATGGAAAATGGAAACGTGTATCTCTACTTTACCCGACCTAACCTAACTTACTTCCAAAGTTTCTTTGCCTTCGGCTATTAACTTAGGAACATCTGCTAGTGATCTGCTGTAGTCCACCTCTTGCCATATGTTTCCTTTTGTTGTATTTTTTTAATTTCTGTCGCAGACCTAATTTTTTTTTAAATTATATAAAAATAAAACCCAAAATTCAAATGCAAAACACCAACAAATATGGCCGTTTGGCGTTTTCGATTTCCCAAGCTTAGTTTACCCCAACCAAGTAGTTAGGGAAAGTGGGGAATGTTTTGAAATAAATTTCCGTATGGCATTATTTTCTACAGTAGAAAAACAGGAGTTCTATTCCTACTTTCCCTTAGGGAAATCGAAACGCAGTGGTGAATACTTCTAATATACTGTATATACTCCTACATAGAGCACTAACAATAAGAACTTTTTGTTCTATTACAAAGCCAACCTAGCGGAGTATACTATAGTACTGTATATAGTGAGTGCTATAGTGTAGGTCGGGCAATCAAGGTAATTTGTGGACCCGGGGCAGGTCGCCTTGCAGTCGATATCAATGGATGAGAATTATATTTAAACGATTGGAAGGAAACAGGAAGAGAGGTGTGCGACGACCAGGAATTTTAGCCATCAACGCCGAAAATGGAACCATTATGGCCAGGGACTGCAGACGGCGCGCGGTTTGTATTTACATCACGTACCTCCGCACCTAATGGGCATTTCCCCGGCAGCACAATGAAATTTCTCGGAATTACACGTTTCTGAAAACAATAATGGTTTAATATACCAGTCATTATCATTTCATAAGCGCGTACGCTACATTTCATTATTATCCCATTTTTATTGTTAATTCATATTTTCCAAGCGTCATATTCAATGAGACCGGTCATTGGTCAGAGCATCTTTTAAGAAATTTACACTGGGTGGCACAAATTGAAATCCTATTCTATATAGTGTAAATTTCGCTTTTATTCACCCCCCCCCCCCCCCATCCATTATTTAAAAATAATTTCAGATTAGGTCTATTATTTTTAAATAGATCTAAATAATCACACAGATTACCAAAACCATTTGTATTTCAGAAGCCAAATAATTTAAATTGTCCAAATAGGCCATAGAGCTACGAGCCTATACTTTTAATCACTAAAATAATTTAAATTACCAGTTCCCGGAACATTAAAACTTAAAAGCAATGATACGACGGACAATGTAACTTTTGACTTTTTTCTTCTAATTTCTAGTTTTGTTAGTCTTGGAATTATAAATGTGTGCCCAATTTGTGTGGGGCAATATGCCCAAAAGTAGGGGGCAAAATCACCTCACTGGGGGGCGCGCTTGCCCCAATAGGGCTTCCTTAAAATATGCTCTGTCATTGGTAGTAGTTAGTAAGTAACTTACTTATCTCTTTGCCCTACTATAATTCGAGACTCGAGGTACATCAGTGCAGTGGTGGATTTCCCATTAGGCTGAGTAGGTAGGTAGGCTGTAGCTTAGGGTGGCAAATGTCAGGGGTAGCAAATTTAACCTACATGAAGGCATGGGAGCCCTCATTGTATTTTGTTGAATAATTGTAATTTTTTGGAAATAAAGAATTTTTATTTATTATTATTATTATTATTATTATTATTAACAGCGACGAATCGTGATTAAGCTAGGTTTGCTTGCAGCTTTATAAATCAGTCTTCGTCTGTTAAATTTAAAATGTTTTGCTTTCAATATGCGTAAAAGCCTACTATTTCGCACCTACATTTAAAGAATTCCCCCTTTTTTGGATTTGAATGTTTAGCTATAGTTTAAATTAATAATAAATAATAAATTATAAGTTACATGACTGTAGCGCAAGTGTCAGTCACCGTCAGTGTCACTGATATGGGCATTATTAGAATTTTATAGCTCTACATAGGAGATCGGACATTCACTCCTGGCAAGAATTTTTTTTTAATTTCTGTTGCCCCCTGCAATGTTTCCTTTTACCAATCGTAACACACCATAGTACTTCCAAACAACAACAAATACCGCCGTGGCTACAAAGCATTCTTGCTTGGTCAAAAAAGACGTGTCAATGAGGTTCATTTGTGACGTCATTTTCTAGATGGCAGCACCAGTTGCATTGATATCAAAGCGTTGATTTTTCCATAAGCCTCAATAATATGTTAAAATTATTTTATTTATGTATTATTATAAAGTGATATTTTTCTATAAATCATGGAGAATATATATATTAAGTTATATGCAGCGAAATAAGGTCCAGGCATAGTAAAAATATTATAAAAAATATTAAAAGAATTAATTAGATGCTAAGAGCTTAGCTTTCACATGCAAACATTTTGCGGCCATTTTGAATAATATGGATATCGGTTTGTCGTCAGCGAACCTAGTGACCAAAACTGTCCCTACAGAACCTCATTGTTAGGATAGGGGGAGGAACACGTGACAGGTGGCACCAGTAAATGCTATTACACGTAATCTAAAGTACTGAGTAGTGAGTAGTACAGTACTGAATACTGTTGGTATATAGGTGCTTCGCAACGATCTTCAGCCTACACGATAAGCCATAAGGAGTGGTCATTCACCCGGTCTCAAATTGCATACGGGGCAGTTCAATCAACCGACAGCAGCCCAAGATAACAATAGAGATTTACCGCATATTGCTGGCAAATACGAGGTGGCAAACATACATAACATTGCACCCAGATTTCAATAGTGTCACAACCCATTTGCGATTCTTTTAGGGTTATGACACTATTCAAATCTGGGTGTGACATAATAAACTTCCAGGAGCATAGGAGCATTTTCAGTATCAGATACAATGACCCAAAAGGTTGAAGCAGTAGAATCCAGGATGATAGATTGAACATACTTAATTCCAATTACTTCCAAATTTGGAAGAGTGAGATCTCTTTCATCCGTTGGTATACCTAGACACTCATAATTTCAGTCAAATTTGAATTAAGGCAAGGCGTTTTCAACGAACAAAATCCTTTAAATGCATTACATGTTCATTGCGTGGCCGACAAGGCGCATCCAATAAGACACGTCTTCGTCATAAATAGGCAAAAGCTAGCGCTTCCGGTATGTGAGGAGTGGAAAGCCCAGAAGCAGTTGGACGCCATAAGTCACAGTCAGAGCGCAGTGAATCATTAAGGCCTACGCCTGGGTCCCTTCGCCCACAAAAGGAAACTCCCTTTGTCTTGCTTGCTCAACCCAGTTTTCTGTCTTACTATTATTCTCTTATTCATCCTTTACACAGTAGGTTATACCGTAACAACCTACACAAGTACACTACTACGAATGATCGGTTGATAACATAATAAGACATGATGGAATCTATGGATATGTTGCCAGTTCACCGGTTACGAAGCCAAGTAAGAAGAAAAAGAATCTACACAAGTCTCCATGGAACATTGAGTTTCTTTGTTATGTAGAAAATTACGTAGAAAATTGCCCCCCCCCCCCCAAATTAAATACTTTTTATTTTTAATTATTTCCTTAACTCAGCTAGTTATTAAAAATTTTGCAGAAGACTACAGGTACTTCTTGCATAATTTAATCGGGTATTTTTGCTTTTCAGGTTTGTAATTTTTCCAAAATTATATTTTTCGCGAAATTTTAGTCCCCAATGGTGTTTATGAAAGAACTAAGGTCCAAAAAATTTAATATTTCCTATTTATGATGTATGAAGTTATACTCGTCTACAACGTGCGCATGAGCCAAATCATTAATAACTTGCTTTGTTAACTAAATAAAAAATAAAAAATAAATAAAAACAACAAATTTTGGGGGCTAATTTTCTACGTAGCATGTTTTCTAAAATAAAAAATGTAGTGTCGATTAAATTAGAGCGTAATAAATTAACCTACAATAGATTTACTAAAGGGGGGGGGCAGTTACCCCTGTATTCGTCCATGCCTATGACCCTACATAACGTCATTGTTTACTTTAACATTATGTACGCATCCGCCGATATTCCAAGGACGGATACAGGAGGGGGTAGCTGCCCCCCCCCCAAAAAAATGGGCTGGATCCGCCCCTGCGATATTCTGCCCTATGACAAACTTTGGTGAAAGCTCACAATGCAGAGGCGGACACAGCGACCGGCACTGCGGCAATTGCCCCTTGCCCCCTTTGGAAGGCAGTTATATTCTTTGCCTCTAAAATCCAAGTGTTAACTGCACTAAAAATGAGTAAAACCCCACTATTTTGCAGAAATATTCTCCCGGGGGCCGGGAAAGACCCCCAGGCCCCACTTGTGCGTAATTTTATTAATTCCCTGTAAAATAGGATCCTTATTGCTCTGAAAATTCGTAAAACCCCAATATCTCGGGTCTATTTTTCAAAACCTATCCTTACGCTACTGACAAGTGCCTCCCCCTTTTATGAGGTCTGGGACCGCCTCTGTCACAATGTGCCCCAAATAACGTATTTCGAGGCCCTTCCGTGTTACGAGGTTTACTGATCTGACAGTTGACTTATCTTTCGTATATGCTTCCTCACAGGCCCGTAACCTGAATTTTATTTCAGGGGAGGCTGCGATTCTATAGTATGTAGTTAATTATCACATGTGTGGGAAAACTCTTCTATTTAGTGTAAAGTCAAAAATTTCCGAGGAGTCTGCAGCCCCCTATGTTTCCTTAAATGGCCACTTGCCATTTTCTGCCCAGTGGCGGAGCGTGGGATAATTAATTGCGAGTGTAATGCTTGCAAATATTTAAATATTTTAATTTATAAGGTACGTTATTATTTTATTATATTATTATATTTTTAAAAAACACATCATTTTATAAAGCATGTTCTATCTTGTTAAAAAGTAAACAATTGAAAACAAAAAAAAAAACATTTGAATTCTAACGAGATTCTTAATTTTCATAGACTTGCGTTGATAACATGCTCATACAATCTTATTTGCTCGCGGCGTCCTATAGATTTTAACGAAGCTCTTAATACATTTTAAGGATTTGTTGAGTGTAATGCGGCATTGCCCGCCTTACATGCACGCTCCGCCAATGGTGCAGCCCCATATTATGGCCACATGCCATTTTTTGCCCAGTCCATGTGCAATGAAGCCTATAAAATTAGAATCAGCACTAGCGATGTAGAACATGCACGTATTTTGAGCTACAAAGACCTAACGATCGCTGTGCACCCCTGGCCTTGGCAGACTGACGTGCAAAAAGGAGAAACCTCTCCTCTCCCTTTCTATTTTCAGCTGATGAGAAAGGAGCATGGGTTACCACGAAGCATTACCATTGCGTGTTCCAGTAGTGTTCTATGGGGTTAGTTCGGCGGGGTCTAGAGTATTAGTGTGGGTGGCAAGCGTCTACCAACCCATTTCCCCAGGGGCGTCATTTGAAGTCCTGGGCGTCAAAATGCCCCCTGAAAAATATTGAAATGACAGTCCTACAAATGTAACTGCCAACTTCAGTCCTACATCCATCATAAGATTCCGTAAAATTGAAGAGACTCAATCACTCAATATGGTTCTACTGTGGCGCAGGCTTTGAGAGGGTTTCTGTGCCATATTCTGCTTGGCCCTATTATACATTACATTATACACTCATCTGCAATTGGTAATTCGCATATAGTACCCACGTGAATGGGTAGTTTCGCAGTTCCAAGATAATGTGACGTCACTAAGTAACACCATTAAGTACAAGTTACAGTGTCGCCGTCGCCAGTGCAAAATGGGCAACTTTCGTATAAGAGTCCTTAGAGAAATTACGTGAAAATGCTATGTTTTCATTTGTCATGCCATTTACTGTTTCCATTAAGAAAGAGGTACTTATATTGGATAATATCTATATATTATATTGGAACATTTCTTACAATTTTTGGATCATATAGCGCGCAATTACTATTAACTGCAAAGATGAAATTGAGAGCGCTAGCATGCAAGGAGTTCAATTGCAAATTCTACTAAAACTTTGACGTGTTGCCTTGTGTACGATATAGTAAACAGCACTGGTCTCCAAGTCTCAGAGCAGAGCCCATCCATTTATGGGCACATTTTGCCAGTGATGAAAAGTATGAAAGTACAATAATTTGCGGATTCGCCTACGTTTACATTGAGCAAAGTGTTTCCTTTTAAAAATGTAGTAGCATACGGTAGTTAAATATGCATTTACTTAGTTAATTACATTAACTATGGGGCAGTCTATATCCATGAAAATGCGGCTCTGATAAGATAATATTTCGAAACTTCGAAATCAATCAATGCAATGGTGGATTCGGGGGGGGGGGGGAGGGGGGGGGGAGGGGGCAGTAAGATTTTTTACAAAATAACTTATATCAAATAATACAGAACAAACAACTTCGTTAAACGTTAGGTAATCGTACATCCACCTATATGAATCTATTTTATTGTAGCCTAATTCTCGAGATGTCCAGGCTTGAGCGAGCCCCCCCCCCCCCTACCGGTAAATATATACCCTGAAGCAGTGGCGTATAAAAAGGAGCCCAGGGGGCACGAGCCCCTCCCGAAATAGGAAAATGTAAGACGAAATTAACGAATGGGAGTTATTGTATAGCATAACTTGTCAGATCTAATAATGCTGATGCTCGGGTCAACAATATGTAAGCGGTTTGGTTGATAGAATTCAACGCCGTCTCCGGCCTCTGCCTGTGGTAAGAAGGGGATAACTAGAGGCGTTCAGGTCTATCCCCCCCCCCCCCCTGCGAATAAATTATGTATATACGCCACTGGCCTAAAGGCTAGGCAAGGGCCTAAGGCCTTCTTAACAGAGTTACACTAGGTTAGGCTTAGGCTAGGCCCAATGGGTTTGACTTCTGAGGCCGGCTTTGAATACTAATAACCAACGAAATTAAACTTCTGGCAGGGTTCTCAAAACACCTGACCGAATAAAGTGTAGACACTTACCATTATAATCCACGATTACGAAGTTATTAAAATCACTAGGATGCGCCGGACAATAGCGGAACACAAGGCACCACGATTTCAAACTTCAACACCTCCTCTTTCGGGGCTCGGCACTCAACTGAGCGGAGTAAGCATAAGCAAATGTGTGAGTGAGAAGTGAGAATGCGAGATAAAGTGAGAGAGAAACAGCGAACAGAGGAATCCGGCCGGTGAGTCATGACTACTCCACGCCGCCAACTCAGACTCTAGCGTAAAATGGCCTGCCTGGCACAACCTGACAACTCACATTTATAGTACATGTAAATAAGGGACTAACCAGCTTTCAAGCGAGCCAGTGCCGTAGCTTGGTGGACCTGATTCGATTTTAACTTTCCTATTTCAGTTATATGTTAGTATAAGGAAAGCTTTGTGATGGTCGAAATTTTTGAGTTGGAGATTTCAGTGTAATGAAACTTGTTAGGTCACAGGAACAAAAAAAAAAAACAAAAAAAACAGGGTTTAACGAAATGTCTGTCAGTCTTGGGCTAACTCAATTTTTAAAATTCGCATAGGCCCTATATTGGGTAGTTGTTATTCATGTAACCAAAACTCAATAGGTCACTTTCCCCTTGATAGTTAGGTTTTAAACTTTTGGGGGCAAAAATAAAATAAAAAAGACTCAATTTCCATGAAAAATGACTAAAAAATAATTTTTCTGTGGAACCTTTCTATATGAGCTTTCCAACTTCAGCAGCCTGATCATGGCGATTATAACACCGGTATTTATTTAATCCATAGAAATACAATTAACTGGAGTGGCGGGAGCCATGATATGCCTTACGAGGCACCCGTTAACCATAAGCCAACTATCAGAGATAAGTACCAACGCAAAAAATATCGTAGTCTTACACATTGCAGCATAGCAGAACGGATACCTGGACCCGGTCAAAAACTCTGCACTGTACGGTACCTGCTTAGTAACTAATAATTGATAAATAGTGAACTATTGAAGCATGTACGGGTTCAGTCAAGGCCGTAACCAGGGGGTGGTCCAAGGGGTCCGGACCCTCTCCGAAATAGAAGGGCTTTACACTGGATAGAATGGACTTCCATTAATAAAATACGTAAAAACCATTTTGGAACCCCCCCCCCCCCCGAAACAAAAACCTGGGCACGGCCTTGGGTCCAATCGTACCGGTTCTTTATGGGATGTTGAACTGCTCAGATTGAGTATTCTGCCATTAAGCCTACCAAGGCAGACCGTATTAGTCTCTTGAAGGGATCGCCTGATCCTCAAGTCATTGTCAACAACCCCATTGCCGCAATGTGAAGTAAGAAATAAACAAAAACGCCGACTTTGGTACAGAGGAATGATGAGTCATACAATTTAGATAATAATGCGTCAACAAAGAATTTTAGTTTTTGTTGAGATGAACTCTCTTGTCTTAGCTCAATGACTATGATTCACTAGACAGGAATTCAACAAAGGAAGGGCCAGTATTGGAGTTCCTTCTCCCCTTGGCCCTTGCTTCAGGTGTCCTGGTACTAAGGTTTTATAGTTCTACTTCTACCTACTGTATATACACTACTACTTAATTCAGTCATTTTAATTGAAGGGGGGGGGGGAGGCTTTGTCATAAATGTTAGCAATTATTTGGAAGGGATTATTCAGCAGTGATATGACATAAGTACATTAACACTATATTCAATGCGCTAAGTAGGTCCTAAGACTATAAGGTGTATGTCACACTTAACACATGTTTATAAATACGTACACAAAGGCCCCTATTTACATAGGCTAAATGGATTGGTTGCGGCCCAGGGCGGAAAATTTTTAGGGCGGCAGATTTTCCGTTGTGAACAAATCAGTAATAAGTTTCTAAAGGCTTTAGACGTCCTTGTCTTCGTCTGTAAAATATAAAGTTTTTTGCTATCAAAATTGGTATAACCTACATTTTAAAAATATTTCCGCCCCCATTTGGAAAGTCTTGGTTTGTCAACTCTAAATTTTACCGCTGTCAAAATCAGGCACGGATACAAGGGGGGGGGGGTTTGAGGATAATCTCTAGCACGGTCATTGAGACCATCGAACATATACCGTAGCAACGAGATGCAATGTTAAGTTCCTGTAAGTCAGCGATTCCAACAAGAACCACTATACGTTTCTACAGCGGCACAGCCTATGCCGATGGCGTAGAACCGGCGAAGCTCCGTCGAGAATTCAGTACCTATTCAAATAAGCCCAGAAAGCTACATTCCTTTGAGATGAGTCATAGTCAGAGTTAGTAGTGTATAAGTGTTGTTAGTTCCCACCACTTAGGCACGCAACCATTGACGAGCGGGCCTGGATAATGGTTGCCTGGAATGTCTGGCCCATACATGAGATCAATCACCTAATTATCAACCCGGCGTAGGCCTACTTCCAGCACAAACATGCATGAATGATGCATGCGGGTAGGAGACCAAGGTCCAACCTGGCACAAGTGGGCGTCGAAAGCTTTATTAATGGTGTTTCATATTTACGTGTACCTGTGTACTTGAGTAGTCTGTGACTGTGGTTGTATAGGCTACTAAGTACGCGAAGCCGTAGGCTATTATAGGCATGAGGCTATTATTCTTAGAGGTAATCAGTCTATTAACATTAACAACGTTGCAAATTGAGCGTTCCAAAATAGGTTTTGGAATAAATGCTTGTGTTTGTTATTGTGTTAATTGTATTTGTAATAATGTAACCTATTGTAGATTCAACTGCAAACTTATACCGATTCAGATTTAAATTCAATTGTACACGTTCAATTTAATTTTAATCACACGTCTTCTTATTAGCGTTTCTTATTTGAACCTATATCATTTAATTTCCGCAGCTATAAGTCTCTGCTGCAATGGCTACCTATTGCATATGTATATAGCTGTATATGTATATACTGGATACTACTGTAGTATAGTACGATCTGTAAAAGATCGGATATCATTTGATCATTAGATGTATTAACTATAAAAGTCAGGCACTAAAACTGAGTCCAACATACTAGTCTCTTGTTAACGTTATAGTACAAATAGTAGTACATGTCAACGTTTAATTAATTCAACGTTAACTTTTATGTTTTGGCACCTGCCCAAAATTCCTAACTTCCTAACTAATAACATGCAAATGTAATTTTTTTTTTATTGAAATTAAAATGTGTATGGTCATGTACCTTAGCCGCCTACGGGCTACGAGATCCTTGTGACACTGCCTGTAACGTCACCTCCTCGCCCACGAAAATGACTTCAAAGGAAAGGTCATGCGAAAATATATGAAGTAAATGTCAAGGATGCCCCTTTCTAACATATTGTATGTTCAATGTATACAAGTATGTATGGATTAAGAGTGATAGGCTCTGGTAATTTGGCGCAGTGTTTCTTTCAGGCATCTCTCGGAGGGGGGGGGGGGTGTTTTTAAAACTCCCCGGAGCCCAACATTTTATTTAAAGTTTTCTTATGACACCGAAGAAAACACCGTAGACCGTACTGCACTGCATGTCAATAACATAAATAATAGCATCTTACGTAGCTTATTCATGGGCGTAGCCAGCTATAATAACCTTCTTTCTTTTTTTCTTTTCCTTGTCCAGTATTCCCTGGACAAGGAGCATATATTACAAAAATACAATACATAATAATACCATCCCGCATCCCCAAGCTAGCGCTTATTTGGGACAAAAGACTCAAAATAATAATAATAATAAAGTCAGTAAAGTCTTTATTGAAAAAATAATAATGTTAATAAAGCTAGCTTAGGCCCTCTCTTACACCTAACTGTTTGCTACGGGGAAATTATTTAGAAAAGTAGGTACCTTAACATAATGGGATGTACCCATTTCGCGCATTAGCTGATAGCTCTCAAAAGGTTTTTTTGGCACAAGTCCTACCACAAAATAAAGCCCGGATACGTGCTTACTGTCTTAAAATTGTTGGCATATTTTTCAAATGGAGCAATGTCGGCCAGGAGGATATAATAATATTCAATGACGACCTTTAAATGATGTACCTATACCTTGGTCTACCGCACAGTGTGAGTGTGTGGTGTTTCAATATTGTCGTTTTTCTATTAATTAAAGCGCGGGACTCTTTCCTTTCGAGTGTATATGTAAATGTACCGTTGTGAGCAATGCAGGTATGCATCCAGAATTGTATGTGGGTTATGGGACGCAACTTCCCTGGACCCTGGGTAACTGACTGGAGACTGGCCATTATTCATATTATAATTTATTAGAGATTAGAGAAAGGAAGGAACAGATTTGGTGTCTATAGTCACCATGTGGGCATATATTATACCAGTCCGCTTTCCCCTGCCTTGTAGAAGCTTTCAACAAAGTCAAGTGGGTACTCTGTCTCTTTATAATGTTGTTTCTAACGCCTGCTTTCAGCATTTCTGCTTTAAGCAACCCTGTCAGCCTGGCGGGTAGAGTGAGTCTGTTTGTTAACTTGAGTCACCCTAAGGGCAGACTCCTTCACCTCGGGGAAAGGGGAGTTGACTGACAGGGTGGACCTCCTGATTATAGTGGATTCCGAACCACTTGGGGAACATGGTAAAGTCACACGATTATTATATCGGAGGTGACCAGGACTCGACTTATACTACCTAAGCGCGTTATCATGTCCCACCAGGTTCCCCTGCCAACGCTGTGCACACTACCAAGTTGCCGCAGTTTGAAACATGCTCTGCTCTAATGGAATCAACATGGTAAGCCGGTAAGCCCGTTGGCATGGTCTCTTTATAATTGTTGTTATATGATTATTGTTATGGGTTTATGACTCTTACTATTCCAAAAAGTTCTAAAACTGGCTTCATCCATAACTCCCTGTCAGGGCAGGGTGCTTGGCGCCCTATGGCGCTTTATGGAGGAGATCAGAAAAAAGGTATGGTTGTATTTTTACAAAGGGAAGGCGCTATTGTGTGAGCTAATGGCACGATTCATGGTGAATGAGCTATGAAAAACACAACAAAAACACAACAATGAACCAGGTACCCGAGAAAACCAAAATTCCAAGGGGGGTTGGCACTTGACGGGCACCTTCCAAGAAATACAATTTAAGTTTTGGTATTGCCGAAGCCCGAAACTGTCAGTTCAGTTTTTGATAGCAGGGCCGCATCACTGTATTAGCCACAATTAAAACTACTGCCCCTCAGAGTTATAACTGAGTAACTGAGTTATTTTGGAATGAGGTTCTGTTGGGACAGTTTTGGTCACTAGTTTCGCTGATGACAAACCGATATCCATATTATTCAAAATGGCCGCCGTTTGCATGTGAAAGCTAATCTCTTAGCATCTAATTAATTATTTTAATATTTTTTATAATATTTTTACTATGTCTGGACCTTATTTCGCTGCATATAATTTAATATATAATATATTCTCCATGATTTATAGAAAAATTGAAAAATATCACTTTATAATATTAAATAAATAAAATAATTTTAAAATAGTATTGAGGCTTATGGAAAAATCAACGCTTTGATATCTTAGCAACTGGTGCTGCCATCTACAAAATGACGTCACAAATGAACCTCATTGGGCTTCTTAATTAACGTAGCTGGTTTAGAGTCGTGTGGTGACTCCTCCTGTCTTCAGGCTATGACAAGCGACTCGGCCAACTCCTGCCTCGCTTGAACCAGCCTACTGATTGAAGCTGTCTAACTTGACTTCAGAGACCTGTTAGTAATTTATTCAGTTGGCACCAGCAGTGAACTTTTAAGTTACAGTAAATGCGTTTACATAGACATACTTGCATAAAGTCTGGTATATAAGTGTTGTACAATTTAAGGATACACGGTAAGCCATTGTATAGTCGAAAGTGGATTTTTACATGTATAGGCATACTGTAGGCTACTGTACACTGACACACTGTCCAGGCTAGTTGGCTAGGCATGCGAATATATACGATACGATTAGCGTTCTAGCGTAGGTATCATAAAACATATTTTATGTATTAATTTTGATTTAAAATAAAAGAGTATATATAGTACTGTACACATACGTGTGGGTAAGTATAATCCTCATTGAGTCGTGTTTCCCTTTTTCGACCAGACTTAGCGCTCTTCTTGTCTCCTGTATAGCAACAATGCAAACATCTGGATTTTCATTGGGGGGGGGGGGGGGGCTGCAGCCCAATAAGAACCCACCCCATTCTTTGGCTACCTACAATGAAATGTTTCAAGTAGATAAGCACATATGGTAATTTTGGAAATAGGGAAGGATTCCTGGGGTCTCCCCCAAAGTAGAATTTGTTTAAATGTGAGCGCGAAATAGCCTACTGTTTGTTCTACGCATTTTTTAATAATGTAGGCTATAATATTTCAATTTACAACAAAAAATTTGACTTCATTCATTTCAAAGATGAAATGTTTAAATTCCATGGGTCATGCCCCCCCCCCCCCAAATGAGTAACTTCATAAGAAAATAAAAAAATTAGCGTGCGTGTATCGGTGTACACACGTAAGAAGTGAAACTTCCTTATGACATCATTTTTCGAAAAATGAACTTCTACAATATTATATTTACAACTTTACAAAAATTGGTTAAGTAAAGCTAAATTAGATACATTTTAGGCAAAAGGCTTTTATTATTATAAACATGTATACAAATAATTAAATTACTTTACCTTATTGTTGCTAAGATTATAATAGCATTTCATTAATTATAATGGCTGTCTGTAAGTCGGTTGTAAAGTCGGTTTACAGACGATAGTTTAACGTGACAACGCCTAAATTACTAAATTTCACTTACACAATATATGGCTGGAAAGAGAAAGAAATGTGGAAAAGCCCTTAAGTAGTTTGAAATTTTAAAATACTAGTAGATAATAACGCGGCCGAAAGAGGCCTATTTTTGTAGAAAATCGTGCGCACCCCCTGACGTTTCACACCCCCAAAGCCAAACCCCTTGCTTTGAGTGTGGAAGTGTCGCACCTTGAACGTGTTTAGCACCAACTCTAATTACCCTCTCCACTGCCTGCGCCCCTGCTGACTAAAAAATGGCCGGAACAAATCGCGATATCCTAGTTACCACATATGTAATGTCATCCCACTAAGTGGAAGAAGTATGCAGATTTGATACAGTAGCAGGGCAATGACCTGCCGTAATACTCGACTGCCAAGCACTCGTCTACGTACCGTACGTCATTCAAAATCAAAAATCAAAGTCAGGTTTCACATGTCAAAGACAGAGGCACGGAATAACGAGGAAAATGATAGCCCTTTTATTCAGCATGTTTGCTTTGTAGGTTTGTTTTATGAATATGATATGTAAATGCAATTATCATCATGGTGGAATAAAAAAGGAGATAGAGAAAGGAGCAGTAAGACAGTAAGAGTAGGCGATATGCAATAGCGTATAGTGACACAATTTTTTAAGTCTACGATCTGACGATGTTGACCGCAGATGTTGACCAAACGTTTGGAAGTACGCTTTCAGAACGACCACGGCATATCATTCCGGATTCCACTGATTCGTCACATAACTCCGGCCGTGAATGCCTTTGTAATTATAATAGCGTATATAGTATAGGTCGTGTACGATAAGGATTCTAATTAAACGAGTCGAGTACCGAATTGCTTGGTTTCGGTAGACTCAGTGGGGTATATATAAAACATTTTCGGGTGGGGGGGGGGGGGGTGGTTGGCAAGACCAGATCGCCTAGACTGTCAACAATTCTGGAATAAAAGTAAAGTAATTGAACTACGCTTATTGCTAGAGCAAGCATGTTAGGCATACCGAAAATCGGTTCGCATACTATATAGTAGGCTATATACTTTGTAATTAGAGAGACATAATCTTCTGTCCTAGCTTCTTGGCCTATTCAAAAATTGCTACCATAGCTCTCACTAAAAGACCTAATTGAAGAAGACTCTTAAATGCGGCATTGATGACCACTGTTTGAAGGAATATCAATAAGTCTTCCTTTATAAAATCTATTCTTAACTGCGTTTAAAATGCGTAAAATCCCACCACTTTCAAAAATTACCCCCGGGGGTTCCTTCGGTCCCCCTTTTTGGAGTTATAGTAATATTTCTTTGATATTTATAAATAAATAAATAATTCTTTAAAACCTTCGTTATTGTGATAAATGGATAAAATCCAATATGTTGTCCGACATGGCCACATACCGTCGTATATTTTGGATTTCATGTTTTATTTTAAACCTCCCCCCCCCCCCCCCAACAGAAAACTTAATTGGCGCCCATGGTTGGGGACTGGGGCAGGCGGTAGGCTACAACGGATTGAAATTAGACATGTGTATGGTGATTTAAAGTCGTGTCTGTAGCAACGGCTGAAAGTCATGGAAACAAAAACCCCCTGACCGGTGGGACCAGTCATTAATCGCAAGGTATTATAGAAGCTCCGGTTCAAAGACGCTGTCAAATTTCCTTAGAAGGGCATAATTCAGCACAACCACTCGGCGACAACACGATGGAGGAAAAGCCAAAAGGAATGTCAAGTTGCAGGACATTGTGTTGCAGGTACAGCTTTCAGGCTCACGATGTGGAGACTCGCCACCGAAAATGTCCACGAAATCGATCAACAATCGTTATGGTATTTTTCTTTCTTTAACCCTTTCCATTATATCATTCCCATAATACATGCTTGTAATGAAGGGAAATTGTATTTTTTTTTTCTTGTAGCTACAAAGTATATTGTAGCATGCACTTATATTTAGGTGAAAACAAGAAAAAACCATTATTGGTATTTGAGAAGCCAGATGAGGATTGGGATAGTAATGGACAACTTTCCTGTAGAAATCCAAAATGACGCCCATGCATTGTTCCCATATAGTATATACGAAAGTTGTCCATCCCGATGGTATAGTTGGTAGCTTCCTCGTTCAAGAGGCGGATACAGAGTTTTTTTAAAGGGGAGTCACGGTGAAATTCCCCCCCCCCCCCCCATAGTATTGTCTCTAGTGCTCTTTGATGTGGTTTCATACTACAATACCTGTATATACGACAACATGTAGCTGTTTAGGTCGTTACCTACTTCCTATACAGACACTAGAAAAAACTATAAAGGTTAACCACAATGTAACAAATGATAACAATAAATTATTAATTGATTAATTGTAAGCAATACAAAATGAAATGTAATTAGGGGGGTATTCCACATACGTACAACGTCAATGAAAATTATGAAATTGATGGTGGCAGCAGAATTTTTAGTATGTAAAAATGTCTGCTGCCACCATCAATTTCATAATTTTCATTGACGTTGTACGTATGTGGAATACCCCCCTTATGAAAGGGAGATTTTATTTTATGTCTATTACAGTCTATTTCAGCCTAAAAACAAAGTCGACCCTTCGATGTTTCCTTTTATTGGCAAAATGTGTTATTATTGATTTTTTTTTTTAATTTAAATGTTAATAAATATTTTTCATCGTCATTTTGCCGCCCCTACAGAGAGTTAAGGGGGGTCACGACCCCCTGACCCCCCTCTGTATCCGCCACTGCCTTGTTCCTAGTCTATTCTTACAGGCAGAGGCGACTAAAGAAGTTATTCAGATACATTCAATGAATTGTTTGTAGAAAATCAGTCAATAGATTGAAAAAATGAAATTTTGATTTGAAAAATGACGATCCAGGATTTTCGTAGGAGCCAGGAGGGTTGTTAACTATAGAAATCACCTAGGAGGCCGAGGGGTAGGGGCGGATCTAGCCAATTTGGGGGGGGGGGGTAGTTATGGGTCAAAATAGAACGATTAAATTATAGCGTAATAAATTAACTTACAACAACTTACATACTAAATATTGGGGGCAGCTGCCCCCGCCCCCCAGACCCTCCCCCCTGTATGTATCCGTCCTTACAGGTCAGAGGACTCCCTCTTGTACTACGCAACATATTAGGAATTGTAACCTATAAGCATTTATAAGTCCGCACGTGCCGCCCCTCCTGGATGTAAAATAATTTTCACCTCCAGGCCCGTCTCTCAATAAGGGTTCTCCAGGTACAGCCTCCATCACAGGACAAGCACCTCTGGCGACCTTGGAAGACCACTTCTTTATAAAATATACTCAACGGGCCAGCCCGACAACATTTTTCTCCAGAATCATGAGTTGACGCAGCGTAATTTTAAGAAGAACTTTAACTACTCAAGGCTACCTTAGATTTTCAGTTCTTCTTGCAAAGCCTGCCGGCTTCTTTACTACAATGGAGCTTGAATGCTCGCGAGTACTATGCCGTGATTGGAACACTCCTCGGGGCTGGTTCTCTATACCTACAACGACTCGCCATGCAATGTTCATAACCTGAAGGTTTTGAAAACGTTCTTCTTTGCTTGTTTTTACTCATTCAAGGCAGCAAACACGCTTACCCTCGCAGCTCTAAGACCATGGAAAAACATTGCAGATAAGACATTTTCTGCTGTATTTTTTTGCCCTTCTCCATGACACATATTGGAAGGACTGACAGCACCGAACGTCCTCAAAATAGCTGGGAAAGGATGCATCCGTAATCGGCCCATTACCCATGATGGCGTTCTTGGCTCCAGCAATTTTTTGTTCGATTTGGGATGCCAATAACAATGACCTTTTTATTTTCAAAAGAATTTTTGTGATTATTGCCATTTTAACTGATAGTATATTCATCTAGAAACAAATATTAAAAAATGCCGTCATTATTTTTTTTATTATTTTTTTTTTTTTTTAAAGATTAACTATCGCTTAGAAACAATTTAATGAATGTATCCGATTAACCTCTTCAATCGCCTTACTAAGTCACCAAACAGGTACTTTTGTCCAGTTACGACACTTCTCCGACCGCAAGGTGTGTAGAGACTCGCACAAGTACAAGCACGCTACCACCTTGCCACCGAAGTCGCTTATATTATATCACATGCATACGTAAATACATGTAGGCTACCTAACGCCATTTCCTCGAGTAAAAATTAATGTTCTTGAAGGTTGTCTGCAATTTAATCCCCCCCCCCCCCCCCGAAATGAAATGGCTTGATACTAGATAGAAACGGATTTTGAGACGAAAAATAAAAACTACTAGTATCCAATGAAATTTCTGAACCCCCCCCCCCCCCCCCCGAAAAAAATCCTGGCTACGGCCTTCACTTGACTCGACTCTATGGTATTTTCTAACCTGAGAGATCCCCATGTACACAATAATATAATCATTTGAGCGAAGCTTCTGATGGAGGTATAGGTATGGGAGCATGGGACAGGCTTGCTGTGCCATGAGACAATAATTATAACAAGACTACGTCTAACGTCTGGGATAACCAGTAAGCATAACAGGTACCACTACTTGAAACGGTCCAGCCTGTAAATTGAATTCGCCATGGTACTCACGCTTGCCCATGACATGTTCTTCTTACAACTCGCCTAGAAGACAATCCACACTCCGTGGTTTATATGCCATTACTGAGTGCTTACTGAGTGAGGCTTTTAGAAGCGCAGCTGCGATTATGGCGATTATTATTACCTGAGATTAAAAATGTAAACAAGTTAATAAGATAATTTTATAATTCAAAGTTCTATTCAAAATTTTGTTTACAATTTTAACACCAAGAATTAGCTTATACTAATCGCCATAATAGACTGGCAGGCATAGAACCAACGGTGCAAAGGAAAAGAATAACTTACCCTGGGGAAACGTTTAACCCATTTAAATACGGTCAACTGTTTCCTCATGTTGGTATCAATGGAGCCCTCTTACGTCTAGCTTATGCAGCAATAAAGTTTGGACTGTTGACAATTAAGCACTTTCTAATTTAATTCTTATTGCGCGTTTATGTCATATAATACAATATAATCATTGGGGTTTATTTAGGACAATTTACACTTGATCCCTGATGTTATTCATTAGAGTTTATTAATTTAACCCAAATGATACATTCCATAAATAAACAAAGCTTTCCTTATACTACGTATAAATTGGAAAGCAATAAAAACAGTACCGTGACAACTATTGGCAAGTCTGCAGTTACTGATTCAGTCCAGACTACCTAATTGTTCTTCCACCAGTAGATAGGATAGGCAGTAAGCTACTTGTACTGTTACGTCGCCTTACTCCTCAAGGCACGACAGCGGGGTTCCAGGCGACCCTGTTGAGAGCCGAGAGCCTCTTCTCTGTTTAGGGCGAGATTCCTCAGGTCGTGTTCGATTTTTCTGGGGAGTATCATCTTCGGACTTCCACAAAGGCGAAGTCCTGGGAGTGCCATGTTTTGAATAAGGACGCATTTTCCTCTCTCATCTGAACCTACCCCCACCAGCCAAATCTTCTTTCTCTAATTTTCAGACTGACATCAGCAGTTTTCATCCCCATCCTTATTTCTTAATTTCGGCGGCGATCTTACAGGTTGAGCCCACGTCATAATATCAAATATAATGCCAGCACATGCCTTCGCTCTTCCTGGCTCGAAAGTCGCCAGTCGGAATGCTCGAGTCTCGAATTGGAGAGTAAATAGTCCTCGAAGAGTAGATACGGTACCTAGTCTGACTGCGGGTGCAATATCATGCTTGGCTGTGAACCATCGTTCTCAGCCAATGGGTAAAAACCATTACGTGACTTGGCGTTTCCAATAAACAAGACGACGATCCTAAGTGCACGTGTTGATGACGGATGCACTTTTAAAAGTGAATGACTCTCTGCGGGTTTTCCTGTTTTAGGATTTTCCGCAGCGGTGGAGGACCCAACAAAGACATCTCACTCAATCGAATGGCACGGGAAACTGGGAAAGCCCGAATAGGCCTAGGTCAGTGGTCAGTGGGGGGGGGGGGGGGGGCGCCAAATGAAACACCACCCCATTCGAAAACCTATCGTAAGCGGGCAAACTTTATGAAAACTGGATCCCCCAAAAAAAAATCTGGCTACGCCACTGGCCTAGGTCACAATCGCTAAGGCCATTTGTAAAGGACTAGCTGGTTTTAGCATTCGCACATGACAAAATATGTGACCCTTGGCCCTTCTTGGCCCTTGGGAGTTTTAAGTATATTGAGGTTACCTCCAGTGACGTCAGATGGAACCCCCCCCGAAAAAAATTTCTGGCTACGGCCTTGACCCTACCCATGGGGGCAGAGTGACACGTTTTTGAGTCGTTGAGTCGCAACTTACAAACTGCCAGATGTCAAACATAGCATTTTCGAAATGCTCACATGATTATAATAATAATAATAATTTGTATTTTTACTTTAAGTACAACAATTACAATTTCATCAGGCATCAGGCAGTGTTTTCTTCTTATACTGTAAACCTTGTGAAACTTATCTTAAAAAAATACTACGATGTATGTTAATAAACAAACTGCAAGCTTTTTTATGTTTATCTCAATATCTCACGCCAGACCCTCTCCCGCAACCGCCTGCTATAAATGGGCCCTTTTAAACGCTCGTTAGCTTAGGTGTTGTCCATTAATTACGTTATTTTTTTTTTCAAACATTTTTTAACCGCTCCCTCCCCCTTGGTGATACGTGGTGAGGTTAGGTTTAAGACTACCCCCCCCCCCCCCCCACCAAACAAACCCCATGTATATTTTAGTAGCCTACCTACAAAGGAAGTGAACATTTTGAAAATATTATTTTTAAATACAGGTATAATTGTATAAAGTATAATCTAAGCCCTGCAGTCGCGCTTTTCGGAAACAATAAATAATGTATAAATATAAATACGTGATTTCTTACTATCCCCCCCCCCCCATTGTGACATTTCGTGATTTTTGCCGAACCCCTCCCCCCCTCTTTCGAACCTCACGTGATTAATGGACCGCACCAATTGTCGCACCCTTAGTTTTTCGTTTCCACGAGTGTGTATTGTCACGTATTGTGGCTCCCCCGCGCCAAGGCGCCAAAACCAGGTTTCTATTTCTATAGTAAATTGACAAAGGTAAAGGTTCAATAGATACCTATTCCAATTCCTATAGAAATTCCATACAATGGGAGTGGAGGCGCAGCGAGGATCACTTCTAGACATCCACAGTGAACAATGGCCTCTACCTGCTTTGTGACAAAGGACCACAGACGAATATATTATATTTTTACAGGTTCTTTTCAATAATAAGACGTAGGCGCCTCGTATTCTGAGCAAAACAATATCATTCAATGGTACATCCAGGTATATAAAGTACGGTATATAATTATGTACAATTGTAGTATCGTACGGTGTACTATAAAGCAACCTGCACACCTGGTATGTCTACTCATAATATCACACTAGGTTCGTAGGTTCAGGTTGGCTAGCCGTTTTGATTTTCTGAGGACTTTACGCAGTGTAGTCAATCAATGGCAGATCCACGGGGGGGGGGGGGGGGGGGGGGTTTGTCAGGGGTAATGACCCCCCTAAATGAGTAAATTCATAAGATACCTAGTAAACAAAAAAATTAATAAAAATCAACTTTTCTACAAAAAATTTACCTTTTAAACTTACAAAAAGTGGAAAAACTTGTGACCCTCCCTCCTAAATTTTCCGCTGGATCCACCCTTGACTGTAGTGTTAGTGATAAGGATTTAAGGGTAATGGACTTTTAGTCTAGGGTAGGCTATATATTTCTAGCCAATATAATAAATTAAAAATTAAATAAAAATGGTTATGTGTTTTAGGCTAGTGTATATTTTTGTGTACAGTACAGTACTGGCAGGCACAGCTCTCTATAATTTTTTAGGACAGTTTTGACGGTGAAAATTAAACTTTTTGCTTTTGTACGACCTCTACTCCCGCACTAGACGGGTTTTGCCGGCGAAAAAGAAGACCAGTTGCGGGTAATAATAAAAGCCAGTGTTTTTTTATAGATGAAATAAATGCAACACTTTAAAATTGGCACAAATCTCACATTTTCACAATATTTTCCAGGATTTCAGGGGGTGTTAGAACGTATCTATAACCCCTCGATGCCCCCCCCCCCCTCGGCCCAGAAACCGTGCCTGGATTTATACCTTATTTTTTTTTTTTAGGAACCCACAAACTGCATGCAGAATTAAATGTGCGGTTGTATTGCAGTATGTGCAAAGTGGCAACCAAAGTGAAAAGTGAAGGGGAGGGCTCAGTGTTTAAGTCTTCTGGTACTTGTACATATAGTAGACTATGCAAATGTATCAGAAGAGGTTAATTGGGCTTGGGCTTCTATGATATTGGCCATTTTTCACTTTTGGTCTGTGACAGACTATCTGTCTATACAGTGTGCTGGTATTTGGTAGTTGAAGGACTTTTTTTGTAAGTACCGTACAGTTTAACACCCAGTGCAACTAAAGCTTCTAGAGCCGTCGAATTTGTAACCCAATCAGCTGCCCAGCCCTCAGACTCGGAGCAAGAAATAAACTTACAGTATACAGAGAACAGTAGGCCTACAATTTTTTAAACTCATTGTTAAAAATAACTTTGTATAGTTTTACGTACCTAATAAAATTAAATTAAAAAATACACAACCGGTTTCGGCTCACGCCATCGTCAAGTGCGATTGAAAACAGATAAAACAAAACGGTATGCAAGCTAAAACAAAACAAAAAGCATTGTCAGGATAACACACAGCATCGCATAAAGTAAACCATTTAAATTGAACAATTAAACATTAACCAATGGAAGCGCCAACAAGGGGAAACTACTTAATGTACCTATGTCATTAAGTAAGGTTTTGATTTTAACCATATAGCTTCCCTAATCTCAATGGTTTCTAAATTCTTGATAATTTAGAAACCATTCATTAAAACCATTGGTTAAAAACAAAACGTTACTTAATGACATAACCTTTTTAAGTAGGCTAGTTCCCCCTTATTGGTGCTTCCATTGGTTAATGTTTAATTGTTCAATTTAAATTGTTTACTTTATGCGATGCTGTGTGTTATCCTGACAATGCGTTTTTTTTTTTTGTTTTAGCTTGCATACCGTTTTGTTTTATCTGTTTTCAATCGCACTTGACGATGGCGTGAGCCGTGAGACGAAACCGGTGGTGTATTTTTGAATTTAATTTTATTAGGTACGTAAAACTGTACAAAGTTATTTTTAACAATGAGTGACAGCAAGTTTTACAAAGTTACTATGGAGACTATTATGTTTATCAGTTTTTTAAAGATATTTTAAGGTTGGAAATGGCATGATGAAGAAGGAGAATAAAAGGAGTTGCATAGCCGCATAGGTAGGTTTGGGTTACAAAATGCTTGGTCATCAGGAGAACGGGTTTGGTGACAACGACTCTGTGTACCATCAGTCACTTGGTCCACACATTTTTGATCCGGTTCGTCACATTATTTAGTAATTTTATACCCCAAGATTCCTAATGGAATTTTGGAGCTCGAGACATCTTTCACCTTGAGACAAAAGAGTTAATCACATTTTGAACACAAACAATAATGGTGTTGAATCGGGTGAAAACTTACTTTTCCAACAGTCCAAATTGTACTAATACAGTATAATAGGCTAACTGATATAAGCTCAATTAAATAAACAGACCTGTTTTATATAAGAGAGATGGGACATTCAAATATTCAATCCCGCCAATCAGGATATTATTATTATTTTTAATTTCTGGTGCCAATCAAAGCTTCGGTCAATTGACACGTCTTTGCAGCCAGGGCGGGATTTTTATTGCTTGTAAGTACCCAAGTCGTGCTCTAATTGGTAGAAGAAGACGAGGCAGATGGCACCAAAAATTTAAAAAAATATCCTTGGTAGGGGCTAATATCCCATCTCTGCTATATACCGTAAATAAGTCTAAAAAACCTGCACTGTATTGCACATGTGATAGACCAGACCAGCAAAACCTGTAGGAACTGAGCCTAAATATATAGACTTCCATTTTGCAGGTCAAATAACCTTAAGCCGTCAGCAGTTTTCAGCTACAAGAAAAATCCCCAGTACCCTATACCCAACAAACTCTTAATATATCAGTCGTTTTTTTACAATTTCTGAATAAAATTTTGAGCTTTAGAGTTTTACATTTTTTACATTGATATCTTGATAATGGTACCCCAGGCCCCCAATTCTAAACGTCAAAACCACAAAATCATTCAGAACTTCGATGGCCAGATGGTAACGTGCTTGCACTTGTGCGAGTCTTTACACGCCATGCGATCGGAGACTTGTCGTAACTCAACACGGGTACTAACCTACAGAGGTGACTGAAGAGGTCAATCGGATACATGACATTAAATTGTTTGTATACGCGGTTAACCATTTGAAAAAATAAAATGAAGTAATAATATATATATAATAAATAAAATAAAAATAAAAATAAACTTCTTTGATATGAGAGATGAAAACCACTGAAATGCATTGTGCATTGCAAAGCTGCTGCAACAGAGATGTCAGTCAACAGCAGGAATTAGTAACGGCCGTTTTGATGCAGATCAAGCGGCAATTTGTCATTGACGCAACATCCCCTCCCTCCCGACACCCACTTTATTGACTAAAGTCATTTGTAAATGTCCATGTCAAACATCTACGAGGGAGTCTACCCCCTCATAGCAGAATATATATATATATCTGTATAGCTCGACCAAGATCCAAGAAACACATCATCATTCTTCATGACGATATAGTCCCCCCCCCCCTTCCTCCACAACAAGTGACCCAGCACTAGGAACTAGGATACATTAATTAATATTAAAAAATAATAATAATCCAAAATTCGCCAGAATGTGGAAAAATACTTCAATGTCATGCAGTTAGAAATAAAGACGGTTTAATTTTTTTTTATATTGTAGAGACGAAGTCATTTTGGGCCTTATTAAAAGTTAGGAAAAATTAACTGCAGTTTCACCCTGTGCTTACATACGGGCAGCCGGCAGGTGTTTTCATAATTATATTGTTCCTAAGGTGAGCTATAGATTTGCGCCGGGGGGGGGGGGGGGTAGGTATGTGATAAACTAGCCCAATGCCCGAGGCCACCATGGTAGTGTATACCGCGCTTAAGAAAGCAAAGACAACAAGTAGAATGTAACTGCAAAGGCTTTTACGGCCGGAGTCAAATCACTCAAATGAAGAACCAGTAGAAATATAGTAAGAACAAATTTATTTTTTTACTTTGTGGATGATAGAACTTTTCACGACGGGGGGGGGGGGGGTCCGGACTCCTGGATCCCCCATATGTACGGCCTTGAAAGTGACCACAGAGCCCGGGATTTTAATAATTATTTCACTGCACTCCAACCCACTAAAACGCACATACAGTGAGTATACTGTGAAGGCATCCAATTCGGTATTCGGTTTTATATAAGTTATAAGAAAAAACGTAATTAAATTTGACGACTTGTTCCTTTTGCACCCATTCCTTATACCTCAGAGGTTCTCAAACTTTTTTCGTCGCGGACCCCTAAATATAAAATTGCATCGTGACCTACTAAATTCTACATTGACATTTTTAATTCGATTTCCTTCCTAAAAAATAGCCTTACAGTCCATGGGCGTGCGCAGGAATAGGAGCAAGGGGGCAAGCCAGGGGGTGGATCCAGCGACCAATAAATTGATACCTCGCCTTACTACCCCCCCCCCCCCCCCCCGACAAATGTTTCAAAGGATATGCCAAAGGAAACGGGTTTCCACGTATTCTTTTTACAACACTAAAAAAGGGGCCCGGGTGTCTCTCCCGGAGGAAATTTTTTGAAATTGTAAGCAGATAATAGTGGGTTTCCGAGTTTTTTATCGGTTTTGGCCGAGCCGGTGGTTATCGTTGGTTCCCGCCAATTTCTACTAAATATCTTTGGTTCCCGCCAATCTTTAAAAAATATAATTGAAATAATTAGATTGAAACAAACTCATTCAATTGTATCTAGTGTGAAACTGGCTGACAAGACCACGGCGCGACCCACTCGGAAATTTTTCGCGACCCGCTTCGGGGTCGCGACCCACACATTGAGAACCCCTGTAAATACCTTATTCCAATGAGATGTCTAGCAACCTATACCTAAGCCTGCTTTGGTGGGATACAGGATGTAATAGAGTTATATGTTCTATAATATACAGTAGTAAACTACAGTCCATTGATGTGAGAATAGAACCCCATTAACTCAAAAAGAGGGGTTGAGGACTACTAATTTCCCAGTCAAAGGGTTGCATTCCATTGAAGGAAAGCTCCCGTGCCACCCCCTTGCCAGGGCCACCCCATGCCACCTCCTTACACCCAGCCTGCTCGACTAGTCTGTTCACCTTCTTGACTCTCAATGGTCAACTGTATAATACCCCGACCATCGTAATGCCACCTCGGTATGACTGTGCTGCCCCGCCCCCAGTGGCGTATGTACATTTAATATTTGGAGGGAAGACCTCTAGGTAATATATAAAATCGTCTCCTTTGTAACTTTGTAATATTTTGAACACATTAGGCCTATAATAAGAGTTAACTTAGTAAAATATCACATAAAAATATCGTCACGACCAGTTGAGAGTGACAATCGGTCGAAACCGGTCGTGACGATATTTTTATGTTTTTATGTGATATTTTACAACCTTGACTCTCATTATAAAGACCTCTAGGCTCTGTTATTACAATGATTTTATATTACTACATGGCAACGACATTGTCCCTTAGATGTAATATCATGTCTAAGTCAATGTTAATAAAAACTAGTTAAAACTAAGCACTAATTAATTTAATTTAATTGCAATACAAATAAGTGGTGCAAAATTAACGAAGTAAAAATAGGAAACTATAGGTTATCAACTTCTTGCTGCGGGCAGAGAGAACGAGACGTTGAATTCAACAATTCTATCAACCAAAACCAGATCCGAACATCCAAAAAATTAATCAAACTATGCGCATCTAGGATAGGAGCATCTGGAAAATTATGCTAAACAACAACAATTCAAGGCCGTAGCCAGAATTTTATTTTTTGGAGGGAGGGTCCATCTGACGTCACCGGGTAACCTTTAATAAGTAATATGTTTAAAACTCCATTCTATCTAGATTATACGCTGAAAATATTTGGGGGGGGGGGGGGTCCAGATCTTATCAGTTATTTCGACGAGTCTGATAAACATATCGGTACCCTACTAGCATCTTCCACACCAACAAGATGTGCAGGCCAAACCAGGACAAGGCCGTAGCCAAGGAGGGGTTCATGGGGGTTCAAACCCCCCTCCCCCCGAAATGAAATGGCTTGATACTAGATAGAATCGGATTTTGAGAGAAAATATAAAAACGACTATGTAATATCCAATGAAATTTCTAAACCCCCCTCCCCCCCCCCCAAAATCCTGGCTACGGCCTTGAACCAGGATGTTCTTCTTCTGCCAGGAATCCAAAGAAAAGGCTCCTGGGCCTGGATTATAAGAGGCAGAAGGCGATATTTCACGTTCCTCATCACATGACCGAAACATATTAGTTTCCGTTTCTTAACCGTCAGCAGCAACTCGGCTTCTACTAGTATATCCATTCCATACACATTGAGGTTAAGGCGGGGTTTCCACATACGTCAATCGTCAATGAGAAATATGAAATTGAAGGACATTTAAATTTTTCATTGATGGCGGTGTTTCCACATGTTTTTTCAACTATTGACACTTTTCTTCTATTGAAACGTATGCGCCAAATTTTTGAAATTTGTTTGCATTTGTTTTTTGAAATTTTGTTTGTATTTGTTTTCTTCGTACACTTATTATTTTTAATAAAACCCAATAATAGTAGGAGATCCGAAGTAAGATCGACCTTCACCGATCTGTTTAATGGATGAAAACTGTTTTATAAACAATCTATTAAAATTTTTGTACTTAACATATTCCATGACGCCATTTTAGTTAGTAATAGTTTGCAACGCGTGATTTTACTCTATGATCATTGATCTATTTTAACACTGACATAGAGTAAAATTGAAATGTCATTCAATTTCATATCCATATACACCCCCGATGAGCTGCCTAGCAAGTATATCTCCACGGCGAGTTTACGGCATTTTAGCCACTTTCCAACCAGCGCTGTAGCTCAACCAGTTGTCCGATTGACCTCTAATTTTGCATTCAGGCTTTAAATACAGCACAGAATCCCAATTTAAAAATTCAGCACTCTAGCATGATTGGTTGCTGAAATCCATAAACCCCAAAACCACGCTTTTCGCGTGGACTCATTGACTGACACAAATTATAGACCACTTCCAGATGTGCTGGAGATGTGAAACTCAGGAATTAGTCTCTTCTTACCATCAAACCCCCAGAATAAATCAAAAACCCCGAAAAAGTTTTATGATAACTTAGCAATCACGTAATGAATTTTACGTACTTAGCTTACGGCCGAGCATACCTATGGCACGCTCATCCCATCCACGTGTTCAGGACAACTGAAATTTGGGATTGGGTTCATTCTTGCCATTTCCCATTTTTTCCACTTTATTCAGAAAATAGATTTCGTAACTTAACGTAGTCACTTAACGAAAGCTAGCTTCTAGATGTGCTTAATTCCTACGTAGGTAGGTAGGTATATCTATATATAGTGGTTCGCAATTCGCATGTTGTATATTGTTCTTTCTTTCATATGGGCTATCAATAACTTGTCAGTCTTCTAGTTACTCTGGTGCTAGCTAGACTCTTCCCGAAAATTCTCGAATCTTCACTTTTCAAATTTATTCTCGATCTTCCATCATGGCTGTTCCGGTTCCAGCATTTTTCACCATACATAGTACAGCCATGTTTGGTGAATAGATGGCAAATTCTTCCTCTGTCTTTCAATTTTTTTAACAGTCCATGCATACTTGTCAAGTTATTTGTTATTTGTACAAAATGATATGATATCCAACCCAAAACACTCCGTGTAAAAAATACCAAGTTCCTTTGGCCCATCAAAGTTGTGATATCCAGATGGGCCAAGTTCCTTTTTTCTTCCTATGTATGTTGTGATATCAGGATGGGCCAAGTTCTTGTAATTTTTCTCTTTGAATATTTTCTCTAAAAGACTAATTTAAATTTTTTTTCAGAACTTGGTGCTTCTTCATGCTTATGTACCTTGACACTGAGACTTGCTGTAATTGGCCAATGATGACGCATAAGATATGGCTAAATGACAAATTTGCAACTGCGGCCCAGTGTCGTTACGTCGGTATACCTCTAATAAACGATAGGAAACTACGAAGAGTTTTGCAAGGGAAGCACCCAAGTTCTGAAAAAAAAAAATTTAAATTAATCTTTTAGAGAAAATATTCAAAGAGAACAATTACAAGAACTTGGCCCATCCTGATATCACAACTTACATAGGCAGAAAAAAGGAACTTGGCCCATCTGGATATCACAACTTTGATGGGCCAAAGGAACTTGGTATTTTTTACACGGAGTGTTTTGGGTTGGATTTCATGTTTCTCATTGACGATTGACGTATGTGGAAACCCCGCCTAAGGGGGTCTTCAATATCGGTAGAAATGTCAAAAATGTTAAAAAAAAAGATACACGAATTATTATTATTGTTATTATTATATAGTATAACCATCGGGATCTCAGCATTAGAAAAACTATCTCTCCGCCAGATTATGCCCAGGGCCGTTTAACCTGGCAATACTAACACTACAAGACCGCCTGCTTTACATTTACGTTAGGTTAGCCAATGATGATACGCTCTAGTTTAAAGTGATGGGTGTTCCGTAATTGAAGGAATATGAAAGGTTCATTTTACTTGATGGTGATGGTGAGGGCTGAATGAAGGGTTTGCCATGTTGCACGTAAAACCGAGAGGAATGAAATTGAAATTGAATAGATAGGTACTGAATAAAAAATCTCACACATTCCAAAATTACAATGGACCGGCTCTCACAAAAAGCACAAAGCCCGGGTTTGGAGGAGGAGTAGGTACAGTGCAACGATCTTATATTCCGAAATCCTATAGCACAAGCAATGTAAAATGAAGGGCTACCCACTAATATTAAGCTTAGTGGGAATAGCCATTTTAGGATGATGAAACCTTACTATATTTCGAGATTAGAACCTTGTTTTTATTAGACTACACTTGTACGGCGGTTGCCCCTGGGGTGAGCATTGTGTGTCAGCGTACAAAAAGGTGAAAATTCGGCGCCTTGGGCATAGGCGAATCCTGATTACTATCGCCCACTAAAAATAAATTTGATGTTCTCACGACTCTCATAATTGTATTGTAGCCTATAAATGGTTTCTACGGTTAATAATATAGCCGCTCTGTCTTGTACTTTTGACTGTATTTATAGTGATCAACCGACGATACATAGTATACCTATATATATATATATAATAATATAATAATAATAACAATTCTTTATTTCCAACAAATACAATAATTAGACAAAAATACAATTAGGGCTCCCATGCCTTCATAGAGGCGTGCCGGATACACCCTACAGAGTACAGTTTAAACATTATTCATTTTTTTACAATCATGATACTAGTATTAGTTACATTGCCATTAGTGTTTGTTTTATATATATATATCAATGTAACCTTTTATGCTCGTATTTGGCCTTGCGAACTTATTGTAACTACTAATGAATTCGTTATAGTAGTAATATGATTTGTACAAGAATGATGCTGTTGTATGAGCCTTTGTAAATTTGGGTAATATGAGGCATCCGTTGATATTCATTCTCGTTGGAATATTCCTTGTCTGTGGTACCAAGGCTGGTAAGATATGGCATATAAATAACTGTAGTATAACTTTCCTCTAAAGTAAAGCTATATATATAAGTAAATATATATACAGTATGTAGGTATGTTTACTCCCAATAACGTTAGGTTGCTTTAAATCAATTAATCCTATCCTTATTAGCATAGACAGCTATGTCCTTCAACGGCAAGTCAATCAGATCGGCGTGGTTGATGTGTAGGCACTATACCAGTGGTTCCCAACAGGAATGTTGTTGCGACAGTGCGACCTAAAATTCTATTCATCGTGGGTTCGCGACCCTACTCTGTTGTATCTTCAAATTTTTTATATGAGTCAACATCATCGAATTACGCAGAATCCTTACTATCCAAAAAAATCATCAGCTGTTGCCGCATTTCATACACTCATGCCAGCATATTACCTTCAGATAAACAGCGCACCTCAGTGTGAAAGAGCAATGTGTTCCAAGTCACCACATAGTTTTTTATATTTAACTATGCACTATTTAAAAAAAAAAAAAAAAAAAAAAAAAGAGAAACATAATGTGTAATTTCATAGTAAATAATTTCCCTATGGTTAAATTTCAGATCCCTCAATATATTAAAAACCCCTTAAAACTCAATTGCATATTCTGGAACGAACAGACCAATATATTGTAATAGTAGTAACAATGACACATGGCACGTAATGCATTGGAGCGGGAATTTTCTACAATTTCTCAAAAAATAATTTTTTGCACAGAAGCAAATATTTTTTTGGGAGTGCAACCTGTACGTTTCTGTTACCCTATTGAGCACCTATAACATACCTAAAGGTAGAAATCATCGATAGAAAGGTTCCACAGAAAAAATATCTTTTAGTCATTTTTCATTAAAATTTAGTTATTTTTATTTTTTTACCCCCGGGGAGAAGAACCGCAGGTAGAAGACGGACGTCCTGGCTGGCCAACCTTAGGGGTTGGTTCGGGAGGAGCACGACAGGCCTCTTCCGCGCAGCCGTGTCTAAGGTGCAAATCGCTCAAATGATCGCTAATCTTCAACGTTGAAGGGGCACGAGAAGAAGAAGAAGACCCCCGGAAGCAACCTATCAAGGGGCAAGCGACCCCCCGCATTTCGTTAACATTAATTACGACTACAATATATGTGAATTAAAAAGAAATCGTTTGAGCCGTTTTTGAGAAATAATTTTTTTAGAAGTTTTTTTTTGGAGTTTTTTGAGAATAAAACCCCACCAAATTAAGTTAGCCCAAAATATAAAAAAATGGTCCCAAGGTATGATTTTTGTGAACCTACATGCCGAATTTCATCAAAATCGACCGAGTAGTTTGCCCGGAAATCGACGCACAGACAGACATACAGACAAACATACAGACAGAGCGACAGACAGACATTTTGTAAAAACCACTTTTTTGGGATCCTGGGACCTTAAAATGTGTAAATCCGTTGAAATCTCGGAATCAAAAATTTGGACCATCACAAAGCTTTCCTTATACTACGTATAAATTGGAAAGCAAAAATCATTTTTGATACTAGGTACTATAATTTGCCTTGGTGTCTTCGCGACCCTAGATAATGAGCTCGCGACCCCCCTACGGGCTACACTTGGGAACCACTGCACTAGACGCAGCCCACAGTGCTGGACGATCACAACCACGTGTTTGAGGTTTCCTCGGACTCGTTGCAGTGCCGGAAGATGGTGTAGGTCATGTCATAGCTGCCACGACCGTAATACCTTATACGGTACATCATAACCATCCAGCATAGGCGGTTGACGTGACTGTTATACCTATATATTATTCATATTGCCCCAATTACTATGTAGTTTGTGTCAAGTGTTGAAGTAGACTTGAAGATAAAAGGACAGAGCTCGGTGTCGTGAGGAAGCATAGAGAAACAACAAACACTTGGTTTACCGCATCTTACTACCTTAATTAAAAACACAATTACAAGTGCTGGACGTGCTCAAGAGGCAGAAACTGAGTCCTAGTCAATTTAGCTCAGATAAATTAACTTAATTAAATGACACTTCTGTGCTTTGGTCAAATAAGCCGAGCACAGGCTAGTTACCCGGCCGTTGTCATTAAAAAGTTGACTTTATGGCGCTCACGAGAGAGGGATGAATTTTAACAAGCTAGCTACACTGTAATGATCGCCTGAAGCCTCAAGCGTAATACAATACAATGTTTATGCGAGCTATACGAACTCCTAGGCCTGCAGCTGCAATTAAAAGAAAGTAAGCATTAACTCCGATTATTCTTGACTTTGTTTACAAAGATTTACAAACCTTTGCATCAGCAGTCCGATCATGGCGATTTGGCATTATTCATAGAAATAGCCTATATTAACTGGAATGGCAGGAGCTAGCCTAATTACGGGGCTCCTGTTAACCCTAAGCCAACTCCCAACTATCAGAGAAATCGAAGACATTGCGGCATAGGAGGATAGATACCTGGACCCAGTCAAAACTCTGTATATTTAGCTTGTGCAGGCTATTCACCCAGCGAAATTGTGCAGGCCCACTAGCCGTCATATTGATAACGGTCTGCAGCCCCGGGATGGGATTATTATAATACCGGGGTTTATTTCTTAATTCCGCAGTAGTAATGTGTTAAAATATGCGCGGGAAATTCAAATTAATTAATTATTCGAATGCAAGAGAAATAGCTTAATACCTAGTTGAAGGAAATACTAATAAACATTAAAATGTACAGGTAGAATTTTAAAATATAATATGAATTTTAATTAATGTGTCTAAATCTAAGGGGGAAAAAATTGGAAACTCACCGAAAATATTAATTAATCAATTTGAATTTCCCGCGCATTTTGCACTCATTTGTAAAAACAATTGAATAAACCTCGGTATTATAATAATCCCAAACTCTTAGAGAAATAATGCAATGGTATAGGCCGACAGGGGACCTAACATTATTTAGAGCTACAGTATGTAGGTTTTTAACAACAGGATCAGCCTTTACTGCAGCTGGAGAGGAGTCATTCGGTCAAAATTGCGGTTTGGGGCAGGAACAAACTCCTTTCCTGTCCCACAGTGCCAAAACAGGCCTTCACCAACTGCTGTCTGCTACCTGCTACCCGCGATATTTTGGGTGACGGGAAGCCCACTGCGACGTCTGCTGCGGCCTGCGACACAAACTCAAACAAGACAGTTCAAATTTATTATTTTTCGAGCTGAAACTCTGGAAGGGACAAATTGGGGGACTGGCGATTGCTATTTTGCTTATTATATTTTCCCAGCCCAATATGATTCTACAGTAGGTATCTGTACTTTCTTCTCTTTATGATATTAAGCCAGGGCCGTGCCGTGTTTTTTACGCAAAGTGAACAAAATAGCTGCGAGAAGAGACAAGGTTGAACCAAATTGAGGGGAGGCAGGGACTATAGGGTTGTCTGGGGGCTCGCTAACCCCTATTGCCACTCTGTATAAGGTATCTGATGGGCTGTGTCTGCTTTGATGTGGCATAAGTAGGTACTGTAAACATAATAGTTGCTAATTTAAAGTTATGCTAAGTCGCTATTGACACCCCATTGTTTGCAGAGCAGGTGGGTTTCCCTAGTGGCGCCAACGGTGCATCTAATGGAATTAACATAGGGCTAAGTGGTGAGCGCACGGTTCGTCCAAGCCGCTAATCACTAGGCCTGTCTTAACACAACACAATCTTTGTTCCTTTTCTCCATGAAAAGGTAAATAAAACGGGCATGAGGAGGTACTAGGAGAGCACCATAACACGCCTTTGCTGCAACAGGCCAGCCATTGCAGAATGCCGTTTCTCTATACCCCATCCTAATCTAAGCCCTAAACGTACAGTAAAAACTACAATAGCTTACGGTACTGTAAATTAGTTGGGACGATACCGATAGACAGTCGTATACTCGTATGGGCTATATCATCACCCTAAAGTCATAAAGGCGTACCATCAAAAGCAACATTTCGAGATAATTGCAGTTCTGTGGCTGTATAGTTTCCTACAAACAGATGTACCGGTACCCTTTTAATCGAAAATTTCAGGCTTATTTTCCAAGATTGATTTTTTTCGGTATAGGTGCAAGCTAGGATAGGCCTACCTAAATCTCATGACATGGCCACAAAATCTGATCATAACTAAATTTCGTCGCCAAAAATGTTGGTTACGCCCTTCTGACTTTAGAGTGATACATCGTAATTATATGCTGGACTGCTGGTGATTTCGAAGCACTGCCACAATGTCCCTCAGACGTATTTAGGGACTTTGGGACGTCATTTCCATATATTATGTTGTTCTGTGGTCATTTCTCTATGGACTCCTTCACTCCTATAGGCTACTCATTTATATCGCAAATCATAACGTCAAAACCATGTAGGCTATAGGTGCGTGACTAAATATCGTCATGTCAAGCTGTTCAAAGAATCAAGTGAACAGGCGTCTTTTGACGAATTGACAATTTACAGTTAGGTAGGTACTGTAAGTTGCAGGAAATAAATAAGGGCTGCAGTCTTGCAGAGTAGCAAAGTGCCGATAACAGGTACAGCCGTGCAGGGCACAAATGATGTTGCCACGAGAGCCGCTGCTATAGAAACGGTGGAAGCAGTAGAGCACGGTGACCTTGGGAGGGGTCAAGGACACCAGCTGGATTCCACACACTCGGCGTACTCCACACATTAGGCTACCCGTCCTTGGTGTCCTTTGTGGCCTCTACTGGCTGCACACATACCGGCGTCATGCCACGCCATTTTCTAATAATACGCTTAGGCCCGTGTCATCGTATAGCCTACTGTTATAACTTTTACAAAATGGCTAACACAGAGAAGGACTTAAAAGAGTAGATAGATATCTCATATCTATATGACCCAAGATGAACTACAGCGTTATTTCAAATTTCACACAATTCTTACGAGTTACGTTAAGGCGCCCATTCCATTGACCGGCTAGGGCTATTTCCAACAACGGTGACGTGGTAGCAGACATTCAAGATTTAGGTTTCATTTCCACCGATCTCGCATTACAGAATGCAAATGACATTGACGGAAATTAGAATTTTTCTTTTTATAGAAATCTATTAAAATGTTTGTACTTAACATATCACATGACGCCATTTTTTAATTTTAGTTTGTTTGTTTGTGATTTTACTGTATGATCATTGATCAATTTTAACTATGGCATAGAGGAAAATAAACATTTCCGTCAATTCTGCAATGCGAGGTCGGTGGAACGCCACCTAAGTCTTGAGTGTCTGCTACCACGTCACCGTTTTGGAAATAGCCCTAGCCGGTCAATGGAATGGGCGCCTTAGTGCGGGTATAGGCCTAGGTATTTCAGAAAGAACTCCCAATTTCAATTCACATGGCATGGGTGATGCAGGCTGTGAAAATTTCTACATAGGTTTACACTTCTCTGAAATCCTATACGGGAACGTAAGGCGTAATATAGTAGGTACCTATTTTGGCTATTTAGCCCTTTTCTTATTTTTAAAAGTATGTTTATAAGTTACAATAAGGTAGCCTATTACTGCTAGCGTATATATACGATCTCAAAACCTTATGACTGATACACTGATAATTTAACAAAAGGTTAGTTGGACTTACAATGCCTGCTGTGTTAAGTCATTAGAGGCTGGACTAAACCATCAGTCCTTCTCTTGACTAAGCCTGATGATGGGAGTAGCGCCCACTACTGAAGCGTCACCCCTTCCCCTGACCGAACGGGCTCCGCAATAATTGGTCGATAACTCCGAGGCTCTATTGACTATTGACACATCAGGCAATGTAAGTCCAACTAACCCTGAGTTAAATAATATTACAATGTTGCCATTCACCTTTACCAATAGATTACACAGTGCTATATCAGTGTATGTACTGTACATTTTAATTGGCTTGTAGTTGTAGGCCTATGACACATTGGCAAAAACTGAACCGGCTATATGCAATGAAATAATTTAATTTCGTGGCTTTCCCTTTAAATTTCTCTAAGCTCATCGCATCGTCCATAGGCCTATATTGAAATCACTATATAGACTGGATAATATGGTCCTGTTCAAATGGTCAAGGGCGGCAATTCGTGCACACAGCGCACCTGAGGAATGAGTTAGGACTTAGGTCCAGTAAAGTTGGGACCGCATTCCATGCCACCGTGCATGATTTTTCGGAGCTGTACCATAAGGTGAATGAGGCGGCATCTTCATCTCTTCTTCACATAAGCTAAACATGACTGTAGATCATGCCTGGATGCATCATTGTTTCAAGTGGGAGGGATCCGGTTGGTGTTTTCTGTTGCTTGTCATGATAAAAAATTGTTTGAGTACTTTGGTGCCTACACGTGCAGGGAATTGATCACGATTGTTACAAGCAGACCATTAACGCTTGTATCTTTCAAAATTCATCCTGAGGTTTTGGCCGATTTAGCCTAGTACAGTACCTACAATTTCGAATTCTAAATCTTTGTTAGCCTATAGGCACCATCATATACCATCATATTAGGCCTATAGTTAGATAATACCATCAGCTGATAACCTAACAGTAGTCGTAGACCTATATGGACTACAGTACAGGGAGGGGGCGGGGTGGTCCACCAAATTGGACTAAAACATTAAATTTCCCTATTACACATTCGAATATTGTTGCAATATTTGAGCCAACAAATATGGGTCTAAGAAAATTTGGAAAATGCAGATTCAAATCGTATACTTCAATATAAGCATTCCAAATATTTTTTCGACGAATAAATAATATTAGAGTGCTCGTAATCAGGGCAATTAATAAAAGTGTAAAGGGATCAATTTGAAACGTGCATCGCTGAGTTAAGTAAAATACTATACAAGTAGGCTGTTCAAAGTTAATCTTTGAGGTATTTCCTGTAATTTCACGATTATGCAAAATGTTAGGTGCCCATTCCACATACGTACAACGTCAACGAAAATTATGAAATTGAAGGACATTTCAATTTCTCATTGATGGGGGCCATTCCATATGTTTTTCAAAAATTGACAATTTTCAATTGAAGCGTATGCGCCAAATTTTTGAAATTTGTTTGCATTTGTTTCTTGAAATTGTTTTTGTTTTCATCGTCGCCTTATTATTTAATCCTTATTATAATTTTTATACAGCAATGCTTTCTTTTTAGAGAAATCAATTAAAATAGTTGTACTTGTCATATCACATGATGCCATTTTTTAATTTTAGATTGTTTGTTTCATTGTTTGTGATTTTACTCTATTATCAATTGATCATTGATCAATTTTAACAATGGCATAGAGTAAAATTGAAATGTCCTTCAATTTCATAATTTTCATTGACGTTGTACATAGGTGCCCATTCCACATACGTACAACGTCAATGAAAATTATGAAATTGAAGGTGGTAGCAGAATTTTTAGTATGTCTTTAATGTCTGCTACCACCTTCAATTTCATAATTTTCATTGAAGTTGTACGTATGTGGAATGGGCGCCATACGTAGGCCTATGTGGAATGGGCGCCTTGGCCGCCTTAGCAAGAGTTCTAGCGAATAATTTACGCCAAATATCATGAAAGCGATATTGATGATGCGGAAAATGAGCTGCAGTTATATGGTAAAATATTTTTCTAAAATATAGTCTAATTTTTTTTCCATAGCTAGCGACGGCCATGGATAAGCTACGAATTTAAGATGCCTAACCAACTATTGTCAGCAATAGTTTCTTTCGGGGCCATTAGGCAACCATTAAATAAAATGTTGGTAACCCCAGAGGGTGGGTCTGAACCCGCTACTGCCATTCTTACTGGGATAGGAGGTTTATCGCCAAAAGAGCAATTAATATTGAGCTTATTAGGAAAAATATTGGTACTAGTTGAAAAAGATGACTTTTGGCTAAAAAAAAAAAGTACTGCAATGTGCAGTATTATAGTAGGCTATAAAGTATTTCCAAATTTCGGCGTGGACAGGCATAGGTGTCCTATTCCCGGATATGTCCTTGTCCAAAATTAAAATGATGCCAAAACCGTGAAATTTTCCTTATCCCAAGGTATTGGAACATATTTTAGTATTATCCTCCGGACAATATACAATAGTTGGGCTATTTATTTATCATGATGCTCGATAATGCATTAATTAATGTACACCTTACGCATCGGTTTATTTTCAAATCTTTAGCCCATATTCACTGGAGTATAGACTGTAAAATAAGGTAGACCCAGTGGCGTAAAAAAATTCTGCTGCGCGCTGCACCGCGGGGTTGCTATTTACGCCACTGGGTAGACCTATAGAACATTAAGTCTACGAACTACTGTATGAGCTAGGCAATCTTCTATTCTGTCTAATCTTATACGGTAACTTTAATTAGAATAGACCATTATATTCGTATACCTACAGTATGTTCGATGAGTATATAGATGGAATTAATTATGAAGCTTTCAAACATGAATTCCTGCTCAAATTACAAAGATACAGTATAGAGTTTCAATATATTTATTGTTGGTTAAAAGCAGAAACAGGAACAGGAGCATTCAACCCTCAAAATAAAAAAATCACCAAAGCTTCGGTCAGGACTTTAATTTCATTATAAAATTTCCGTCGCCCACAGGGAAACAATGGTTCTGAGCTAACTACTCACATCTAGTACAAAAGACACTCTTCAACGCTTTTTACATGCATACAAAAACAAATAAGAAAAACAATGGGTTGGCAATCGAATGAGACCTTAAAAAATATAAAAATAAACACGAATTTCTTAAGTAATTATAAGAGTAGCATTAGCTAAATATAAAATTAAATTAAATAAAATTGGGTTAGAAGATAAAATCATAAATAATCATAATTAAATTACAACAGCTGGGTAGTTTTAAAATCACAAAAGTCAAATATACGAATATTGACAACAAAAAAACGCCAAGAAATTATCGTCTTGGTCTTTCAACTAATCCAATAAAAATTGTGTCGAACAGACTAACAGTGATTTGATATTTAGCATAAGAGCAAGTGTTTCAACAGCGTCACTAATTAGTTCTTTTGTCTTACCTAACTCATAACAATTCGTAGAAATTTAAATGATAACCAATTTAAATAGATATTTAATAGCAGCACGATAAGGCTCTGCCTAAACATTTTAAAGTTTGCTTAATGGTGCCGTTATACTCTTTGTCTACTACATGGTACATTGACAGTTGTTTACACCTTTCGTTGTATTTAGTTTAAAATTTAAATTATGCATTACAATGTTTTAACACGGTTTTTATTGTTTTTATGGTTACTATCATAGGATATCCATATCCCACGGAGATGACAGGTAGAAAAATCGTATCGGCACAATAAAACAAATATTGCAGCTGTCTGATAGGCCTGTATGTACCTAAAGATACTGTCGGCCACTTATTTCAATTTCATTTAAACATGTGAACACGTTACGAGAGATGTAAGGGCAGTTATTGATTCAGTCGAACATTCATTCGTAATTTCAGTAGATTTCTTCAGTCATCCCGTCCAGCAGTACGTTTAACCTTTCTTTGTCGAGGGCTTTGCGTTTGTTGGGATTTTTTACTACCTTTCGGACTAGTGTGGTTCTTGGGTGATTTTGGAGATGACTTTGGTGAAGTCTTATCTGAAATAAAAAATAAAAATAATTAAAAATGTAACTTGAAAAATGTCATCCGACACTTACAATACACGACTTTCAAATTACGATAACCGGTTTATTTATAAATAAGTATTCGCGAATCTCCTTAAAACTGGAGAAACAGACTTTGTCTGCAAATGAAGAATGGATCCTTTTACGAGCGCTGGAATGGGTGAGGTACTGTATGGCTCAAGGGTGAAGGACAGGTCGAATGGAGATCAATGCAATGGATTTAAATCAATGTATTAGATTTAAAAGGTAATTGTAAAGTTAATTGCGACTCCGAATCGGTTTCTACTTCTAAAATTATGTTTACGTCTGGAAATACGTGAATGATCAATAATTTAGGCCCATAGCTCTTGAGAAACAACTCAATTGCTTTTTATTTCTAAGATGGAGAAGAAATGAGTATGAGTAATTTATACACAATTGTGTTATGCCTGTAATTTTTCGTGGCAGGCACAAATATAATAAATATTAAAAAGGTATCAATAAGTTATTAATAAAAGTTAAACAATATTAAAATACTTACTGAGAGTGTTGAGCATTTCCTTAGGTAACCACTCGTAGTCAACATCGTTGACATTGGAAGTTCCAGTCTCAACAGCAGGCCTCTTGGTGACCCGTTTCTTGCCCACAGATACGAGCAACTGCTGCCCGAGGACTAGAAGTAAGACGACACCGGCAGCCAGGAACAGGTACAGGAAGAACGTCTCACCATCGAGACCTTCCTCAAGCTCAACTACATTTAACGTTTCGTTGAAAACAGCTTCTCCAAACAGATTCCCTTCCTAAAAATTATAATTTATTAAGGCGCGGTTTCCACCGACCGGCTAGGGTTAAATACAAATACGGTGACGTGGTAACAGACATTCAAGACTTAGGCGGGGTTCCACCGACCTCGCATTGCAGAATGCAAATGACATTGACGGAAATGTTTTTTTTTTTTTATAAATATCTATTAAAATTTTTGTAATTAACATATCCCATGACGCCATTTTTTTAATTTTAGTTAGTTTGTTTGTGATTTTACTCTATGATCCTTGATCAATTTTAACTATGGCATAGAGTAAAACAAACATTTCTGTCAATGCCACTTGCATTCTGCAATGCGAGGTCGGTGGAAACACCGCCTAAGTCTTGAATGTCTGTTACCACATTTAGCCCTAACCGGTCGGTGGAAACCTCGCCTTACTATGTTCTGTCACTGACAATGTACAACTGTGCATAGTGTATAGAAACAAAGAAAAATAATATTTTTTCCTTTTTTCAATTACTAAACCAACCAATCTCTTACAATATAAGTTACTACCAATAAGGTTTTTGCTTTACATGCCCTCTGAAGCCAAAATGGTGTGGGGCTCAACGCTGCAAAATATGGGAGAAAGGGAGTCCTACAAATTGATCACGGCTAATTGGATGCAGTCTGATAAGACTTTCTGATGCTAAAAGATAACCTATTCTAACACTAAATTAAATGGGTTAATTGAAAGAGTCGGCCGGAAGGCCCAAAATTCGCCCATATGACAAATAAAGACAATTTTCTTTCTTTCTTTAAATTAACACAAACATAATCGAGCAGGTCAAGAGCAGCACAACCTTCTTCGACGTATACCGACGTTGATAGGACAAGTACCACAGCGTGTGCACGTGGACATAGTAGTGGCGTGTTTGTGCAAGTTCCTAAACGCCATGCAATCGGAGACATGTCTTAGTTCAACAAAAGCACTGCATAAGTTACTTAGTGAGGCGACTGAACAGGTTATTCCGTAACATTCATTAAATTGTTTGTATGCAATTAATATATATATTTTTAAGATACAAGCTAATCCAGGATGTCATTGTTTAGTATCGCTTAATATGTATTCCCCAAAAACAACACATTTTAAGGAAATAATAGCTTTCAACTTACAGCATCGCGATAGTTGAGGTGAACATTCAGACCAAAGGGTCGTCCAGCGAAAGTTTCGGGTGTCAGAAAGGAATACGCCAATGTTGATTCTTCGTTAGGTTTTACAACGCGGTTGAAGACTATAGCACTGAAATTTTGGATATAAAAAGTGAAATCCATGGGGTAGCGGAAAGAAGCTTCTAAAGTTTCCAGAACAAAATTTTGTTGACCACGGTTAAGGAATCCAACAAGAAATTCCACTACTTGACCAGCAGGAAGCTCTGCAAAGAAAAAATATAATAATAAGCACCTAGTCTATTTCATTTTCAAAATTGAGCGTGAAGTCGTTAGTATTAATTATCTGGTTTACCTCTTTACCTGCGCAATATATCGTAATACATAACAACTTCGCAATGAGAGATTTAGGAGCGGACGATTTATACTTAGTAGTAGTAGTGTTCGTCGGGTTAATAACGACTTAGGCCTCATATGTGGGCCCATAGAGCGACCCCGACTTGACTGTCCTATGCCAGCCCATAAGACAGTGGACCTCCTGATTATAGTGGATTCCGAACCACTTGGGAAAGACACTGAAGTCACACGATTAGTTCGGAGGTGACCAGAACGAGTCCTACCATGTTTCCCTACCGGCACTGTGCACATGACCAAGTTATCTGCAGCTTTGAACCTGCTCTGGTCCGCTGGATTCAACTTGGTATGGCGGCCGGCTACGATTTATACTACTTAATACAACAAAAAGACGAAGCATAGAACCATGGAAGCAGCTAAAAATAGTATATTTGACCTGGCCAGTCGGCATTGGCACTCTAGGAGTTTTAATATTACTAAATAAGCTACACCAATGAAAAGGAATTGGCTGCTGATAATTACTACAGTACTTTAATCTAGGCTTTAGGCCCGCAAACAGGGGCTTGGCCAAAGAGAAATTGATCCCCACCTCCACGGATACATTCAATTTTTGAAATTACAATAGTCAATGTATTAGACCATTATTCACAGCCATTTATGCATTAAAAAACATGCGTTTGACACCGTCATAAACAAAAACCCTTGAACTGGACACTGGTTCTAACCCTCCATGAAGTCATTCACGGAGTAAGGACAACATATCAACACCTTCACCCCTTTTCTGAAATTGGAATCTTTTAGGGCCCGCGGTATCTTGTTGGAAAGTTGAAAGTCCGGTAGAGATTTTATATTTTCCGCGTTTGTTTTACGCCACTTGCCTTCAATAATCTAATTTAATGGAACAAACCTAAGGAAGTGCCTGGAGTATGTATAGGTTTTGTAAATAATATAGTAGTATCAGTATCAGGTGATGCCCCCGTTTGCGTTATGTCTTCGTCCTCACTGCCCTCATCAGTAACAGCTGTGTCTTCTCCTTCGCCCTCCACATCTACGTCGTCGTCTGTATCTGCATCATCTTCTTCGGCCCTGACAACAAATGACGCTTCTGGAACAAAAGATGATGTTTTTAAATGAACACGTTACTGGTAATGGTATAGTCAGTGTGCCATAATTTGCGAAGGAAAGTAGGTGGACAAAAATCTTATTTTTCTAGTGCGTAATTTAAAATATTTAGGATAGCTTAAAACTTATTTATACAGACACGATCTGTCATAAAGCGATAAGCTGCCCACGAAATGTCCAGGAAGGGTGTTAAGGGCACTTTACAGTTGGGCAAGGAGTTCTCCAAGATGACTAATTGACAAGTCAGAGGATCCGAACTGAATGCTGTATAATGTTGGTGAACCAATCGTTTTATACATAAATATTAGCCAGAGGCTGGCACATAGATAGAATCTTAGGTAATCAGTAATCATACAATAGGATGTACTAACTATAGTGTCACACATAACCGGATATACTAAGTATAGGAATTTTACATTTTTACACATACAAGGATATACTAGCTATAGATTACACATCTTACCCCTTATGGGGAGATAATTACACATAGGATTCAGTCAATATTAAAACGACAACAGCGTATATGACTTTTGTGTATTGGACAGCTGTCCATAGGTATGTCGTTGGCATTTAGCCAATAAAGGTTTAGGTTTGCAGAATTGCGGCATATTACAAGCAATATTAAATTCTAGGCAAGCCAAACAGAGGGACGAAAAATAAAATAAATCCTAAAATTAGGTTGCCACGTACGATGATATTGGTTTGTATCAGTCAGGAGAATCACTTGACAATTTATGAACTTACCCCCTGTGAAGCAAAGAAGAATGGCAGGAAAAGCCAGTAACGCTAGTAAAAGCAATCCCTTCATTTTAAATAATTGAAATAACTAGTGCTTAATATTACAATTTAAAAGATGTCTTGTACATGAACAACTAAACACACTGCAGACGCTTTCGCTCTCCACGCGTGCATTCTGGGACGACGTGGAAGTGACTTGGCCAACGTCCTTCCGATTTTCATGGAAATGAAAAAAATGTAACCACAACCCATATTTTTAGAATATAAATGTAATATTTTAGCTATTTTTTAATCTATTTGTCGAAAAAATCTGATTTTTTAAACTTAATTTCATATTTTTTGAATAATTTTATTATGCCGCATCCGCTTACCAGCTGACTGATCATAACAAATCGTCTGCTTGCCGCTTGGGCTTGGTGTATTTGCCTTAGAGTTTTGGTTAGTTTTTATTCGGTTATTCCTTCTAAAGCCGACAGCAATAAAATAAATTCAGTTGTTTACGTCTCAAGATGGTTTTTGCGTGTCAGCAGGACAGCTTTAGAAAAACTGTAAGCATGTACCGTATTGTAATGTGTAGTGCAAATGATAGATCAATGAATAGGGATTGCCAAGATTTTGAAAAAGTAGCAGAGTATATCCTGGAAATACGGGGGTTTGTAATGGAGCAATTAAAAATTCAGATACATAGGTAGCCTACAGTTTACTAAACCATCTATTCACTATTCATCATAGACAGTCCAACTATGTTCTAAAAATTTGTCGCTTGATTGCTTGAATGAACCGGCACGTCATCTCTAATAAAAGTTGTTTGTCGCTTCTTTTTCACTAGGCAAACTCGTCCCCACACTTTTTTACTGGCTTATTAAATTAAGAATATAGAAATAATAATGATTCCATTTATTTATTATAAAGGTACCGTATATAAAGAGTATATTTGCTCAAATAAAAAAATAGATAATATAGATAAAGGAATAGAGAATACCAGGCAATCAATCAATGGTGGGATCGACGAGGTCTAAAAGAAAAAATTCTGAAACAAAAACGAGTTTCATACGAAAGCATACGTTAGATGGGGGAGGGGGGGGGGTTAATGTTTATGTATCCCAGCTTAGTTCCCTGAACTCGTCCAAGCTGTACAGTGGAATAAAGAATAGGCCTATTCTCACAAGAATACCTAAGTCTGACGACTTCAGTAATGCATGACGCTAATACAGTATGACAAAACGTGTTAGTTTTTATATTTTCTCTTCACTGCTACCATATGTAGTAAAATAATCTTTGGCGAGTTTCCGACGTATTTTTTCATTGTAGCCTAGTTACGCCAGCTCATAGAAATTATCTGAAGTAGGCTGTGGTTTTGCACCAGCCCCCAACCATTAGACTAGTCCTATTGCTACAATAGAAAGCATCCGGAGCTCAGTCTTCAACGATACCGCGGTAGTCTCCTCGTGTAAGCAGGTGGTACTCACCATAAGCCTAGTATAGTCAGAATAATGCTATTTAAATTGCAAGTCAAGTACGCATAACGTACTGCGCCAGTTCAAGAGTTCATATTATACTGTGCATAAAACAGGTTGTACCAGTAGTCCCCTTTAATTAAAATCTGCAAATAGGTAAACCTGAATTTTTCCCGTTTCCAGTTTACAACCCGAGTGACTTCTTGTGAAAAAATTGACGTTGATACGTATGAAGTAATTTGCGAAGATACCATTATTTTCCCAGAAGGAGGAGGTCAACCTTGTGACACTGGTTTTTTGAATGACATTCCCGTGTATCAAGTTCTTAGAAAAGGAGCTGAAGCAATTCATTATGTCAAGACACCAGTCACTGTTGGGGCTGAAGTGAAACAAAGCATTAATTGGGATAGACGCCTTGACCATATGCAGCAGCACTCAGGTCAGAAATTTTTTTATATCTACTTGTATTATACTGATGATTAAATAAGTTCGCTGGCTGAAGTACCGGCTCCCTTGCTAAGTCATCTAAACGACTATTCTGAAATAGGGAACGAATTTGCGTGACTCCTAGAGGGCTCCATTTGGGAATCTGCCAGTTAGCTTACTGAGGATAAATCTTGTATGATCATTCCTTGCTGATAACCAAACTGCCAGTCAGTCAATTGGGAGATGGTATAACTTATTGAACGTGTTATGCCAATTTATTAAAGTCATCTCCCTATGCCTACAATATCAATACTGGAGCGAACTGTAAAATACAGTACTTACCTACATTATAACTATATTGTAATTGCAGGACAGCATTTGATTACTGCAGTGATCAACAGCGAATACAAAATAGATACTACATCATGGTGGTTAGGGACTGATTTGAGTCACATCGAACTTGATACCACGAAACTTTCACAAGAGCAAATCGATAATATTGAAAAATTGACTAACGAGAAGATTGCAGATCAAGTACCTGTTAATGTTAAACTGTACAATCAAGGAGATCCTACCTTAGCGGAGGTTCACACAAGAGGTCTGCCAGACGATGTCAGCGGCCCACTTCGTCTTGTGGAAATAGTTGGCATGGAGGACAATTTGTGCTGTGGTACTCATGTTACCAATTTAATTCAACTGCAGGCTATTAAGTTACTATATGCTGAAAAGGGCAAGAAAAACAAGACAAACCTTGTCTTTTTGTCTGGTGGTCGGGTTTTAAAGTATCTTTCGAAAGCTTTGTTGCGAGAGCAGAAGATGACAGCATTGTTGAATAACGATCCGGGACTGCACGTAGAATTAGTTGAAAAACTTCAAAGTAACCTGAAAATTACGTCAAAGAAATTGTCCAATGCTTTGAAGCAACTTGCCATTCATGAAGCGAAATCTTTAATGGAGACTACACCTAAGCCGAATTATTATTTCCATCACTGCAAAGATGGCGACAAAGAATACGCAGATACGTTTTTAAGAACAATTAAGGATGACGGAAACATTATCAAGACGCTCATTATTTTGACTGCTGGGGATGATAAAGGAGCAGGCAATTTGGTGATTTATGGTGAACCACAAAGAGTATCCGACCTAGGTCCCAAGTAAGTGCTTTTGCGCTTTGTTGACGAGTGGAGGGGTCGAGTTGCGCACTTTTATTTTTACATTGAGGTGCTGGAGCCTGGTGTTGACTGCAATTAAGCTAGGTTACAGAGTATGGCAGTGGCACTACATCATGTTTTTATCAAGAGCCCGCCATTATCAAAGGATGTTGAATAGCTTCTGTTACAGACATGCAACATTAACGGAAACACAGTTTTGAATGATTACGTCCGGGATTAGCTTTGCTGGCGGGGGTCCAGTCAAATGCCTAGGATACAGTCCTATATGTGAGAGATAGGACGTTCGAGCGGGCCCAAAATACGTTTTGAATCCAGGGGCTACCAGGCCGTTTTCACATTGGCTGGTCATAGGAGACGTGGCATCAGGTGGCCCCAGGATTAAAAAGATATTTTTGGCGCGCTCGAATGCGAATGTCCCATCTTTCCTATATAAAACTATAGCCTTGTCGAGAAGGAAGAAACGAAATGATTATAATTCGGGAGTATGCTTGCTAATAAGCTGGCGTTTACGTTGTTCTCGCTTTTGGTGTATAGAATGAGGTTGTATTGGGTTTGAAGCAAAGTCGCCCCTCAATGTATTGGTTGGTGTAAAATTAATTTTACACATATCACTTCGCCACTTCCCTTAGACGCCACTGTATGTTAATACCATTTTTTGGTCTAAGTAATCATTGTATTGCCTTATTTTAGAATAGCTGATTTATTGGGCGGCAAAGGAGCGGCCCATGGTCCAAAATTTCAAGCAAAAGTTTCAAAATTGGGAAATATGAGAGACGTCACAAAACTTGTGGAGGAGTCTTTCAGAAGTCTAAATAGCGAGGTGCAAGCCTAGTCCTAGGGTATGCCGCTATGCATTTCAAAAGGAGGGAAGCTGTAATGATTCTAGCTGATATTTGTTTAAATATACAATCATTTATTATTGTATATTGCCGTGGTCCGTAAGCTGCTATAGCGTAATAGCCTTTTATCCTATACGTAAATGCTTGATAAGTTTGTTTTAGGTAGGCCAATGCAGATAGGGTACCTAGTGGGTTATTTGGTTTCGGTGGTCAGTGATAATTACAAAGCCACAGTCCACATTAACACCGAAGAAAAGTACCTACTATCGTATGTCAACAAGATAAAGAAAACTACACTCTCAACCGTATAATACTAAATTGATATTTACCATCATGCAATACTAAAAGAGCTAAGTCTCATTCAGACGTCTTCAGAACGAAACTTTCTTTAACTTGCGTCGGCAATTAGAAATATATTGAAGATATACAAGGGATGTTACCCACAGCTTAAACTTGAAAAAAACGTGAAGGCTAAATGCTAATAATAATAGTGCCGCAGTTTAATCCGTAAAAAAAACTTTCAATAAGATTTAATTTTGAAATTTGGCGGGTTTTTAATATCACGTGACTAAATCTAGCAGAAGACTGAAAAAATAAATTCATTGTCAACAACATTAATGGCTTACACGTGGATTAATAACTTTTTTATTTATTACTTACGCAATATAACCAGGTAATTTAATATTACTTTTCATATTATTTAGTGCTATAGACATGTCAGTTGGCTAATGTACTATACAAGAAACTGGCATGATCAGTGGTTATTTTCTAAAAAGAGTGATCACAAAACTATCTTCTAAAAGTTCCGTTGACAGCCCGAAAATCAAAAGTACGTGCTACACTTGGAATATGGAGCAATCTGATGTACTGAAGCCTCCATTATTGACCAACCTTCGAAAGCTGGATCGAGGATTATTTAAGAAAACCGTAACCATTCCTTGTCTCATAATTCCAGGCACTTTCCCAAACAAGTTGCGGCTAACTGTTAAACCCTATATATTAAAACTTCCTAAATTAAAACCAGTGATAGTTAACAAGGATACTAAATTGCTACTTAATCCACGAAAGATCAAAGATTGGGAAGATTTCGACGAAAAGGCAAGAAACCAACTGACTGAGCTGTCGATCTCCAGAAACAATCTGAAAATCACTGAAATCGATTTGACGTATGAAAATTGGAATGCTGAAGACATAATAAAAGCAGTGGTACCCCATGGAGTGGAAATTGCTAGAAGCTTCTCCAAAGTTGGCCATATTATTCACTTAAACCTCAGAGACCACCTGTTAGAGTTTAAGCATATTATTGCTGAAATTTTGATGGATAAGACACCCGCATCGAAAAGCGTCGTTCATAAAGTAGCTACTATTGATAACACTTACAGAAATTTTGAAATGGAAGTCATATGCGGTGAGAATAATTTTATCACCCAAGTCAAGGAGCATTCTACTTCTTTTGAGTTTGATTTTTCTAAAGTTTACTGGAACCCAAGATTGTCAACAGAGCATCGGCGAATAGTTGATTTGTTACAACCAAATGATGTGTTATTTGATGTTTTTTGTGGTGTTGGACCTTTTGCTGTGCCTTCCGCCAAAAAAGGTTGTTCTGTCTTTGCCAATGATTTAAATCCTGAGTGCCACAAATGGTTAATACATAACTTTCGCCTGAATAAAGTGAAGAACAACACATTTGAGGCGTTCAATAAAGACGGATCTGAATTTATTAAAACAGATCTAAAAAATAAATTGATTAGCTTGGCTAAAGACAACACATTTCATGGAAAAGTCCACGTAACCATGAACCTTCCTGCCATTGCGCTAGAGTTCATCCAGCACTTTGAAAAGCTTTTTGTGAAAGAAGAAGTTGCAGAAAATGATGTAAAGCGAGTTTTGCCCATCATTCACGTTTATTTCTTTGTAAATGGGGAATGTGGCACGGATCCAGAAGATATTGCTTTAAAGTACTTTGAAGAAATTACAAAACTATCCCGAAAAGACATAGAATTAAATTACCATTATGTTCGTAATGTTTCCCCAAAAAAAGACATGGTGCGACTTAGCTTTGTGATGCCCAGCAGTTATATTTGTTCAGATTTGGTGAACAATGAAGAGCCTGTAGCCAAGCGAATATGCCATGGCCCTAAGTAATCTATAGTCGTCATTAGTCTAGAAATAAGTGGTAAGTATCTCAGAGTGGCCAGCTTCCGCAGTATACTGTATAGTTCCTGGCATTGCGAAGAAAGGAAATTTCATTGATTTTTCGATAGCACTTGTGGGATCTGAAACGTTTATAGCCTAATTGTCTATTATCTATTGAATGAATTGAATGAATGAAATGAATTATATTGGATACAGTAATACAATACAATTATAACTCAACTAAAAACACTTAACATGTAACATTTAATTTAGATAACAAACAACAATATAAAAATAAAAATTTACAAAACGAAATAAAATTATTACCCTATCGGATTTTGTAAAAAATTAATGCAAAGTTGTTTTCTTTCTGAACAAAAAGAATATTTAATGAATATTTAATTCGTGTCCCAATACATTGCATACCCTGCCATTATTACTGTTTTATATTATATTGATATACTCTACTCGTTCTTGACAATGCAATCGTCCCATCGATCAATTCAGTTTTTGGGGTAGGGAAAGTCGAGGCAGTCGAAATTTAGCCCAATTATTTACCATGGAACTAATCTCGGACCTATACTAATTGATGGATAGGAAAACATGTACGAGTTCGTTCATTTTACTTGCAATTGTAAAATCATTTCCAGAGTGTACCTACAATTTATTTATTCTTCGTCATTTCTATCAGTGTATAGTGCATTAATCTCATAAACTGCTGCAATAAGCAATGAGTTGAACATTACCTGAGCGTATGGACAGATTTGGTCATGTCATGTTGCCCCTTCAGGCTCCAGGGTTTGATGACTAATCATGACTCACAATTTTTACCAGTGTTTTCCATCATAATAAAATGCATGAAATTTTAACACTCACCTAGGAGAAAAATTGGGATATCTTTGTTATCAATTAGCTTAAAATAAGCACTATAAATGTTTGGCTGAGTTCTTTGTGATGACTTAAGGTTACTTAAACATATGGACATATTTTTCATATCGTATTGCCCATCCTGCTCTCTCCAGTGTTTGATGACTAGTCTGTCTTTATTTTGTGAACCCTCAAGGTTGAAATTAATTGTGTTTACATTGTTCCTCTTTTTGTTTTGCAGAACGCCTTCATAATTTTCATCATGGGGAAAAAGCAGAAGAAAAATATCTTTAAAGTTGCAGGAGCACAAAGTTTGAAAGCTAAGTCAAAACCAAAGCCCGTGAATTTTAACTTAAAAAAGGTGAGTAAGTTATCATTTTAGCGAACCTTAATTACTTTAGTGCATTCGATACCTGACTTTTTCCATTTTGATTAATGTACTGTAAACGTGGAAGTAGAGGTTCAACAGGTATCCACAAAATCTCCATGAAATGAAATTAAATTTTTGATGCGTTGCAACAATATCAAGTGAGTGATGTGTGGATAACCTGCGCCTGCCATGGAATTAATATTAATTTCTGAAATAGTGCCGAACGCAACATTGGCTGGGTACAATCCATGCGACAATTCAGGAAACGATTTAGTATACAGAAGGGCTCTATATTAGACAGGCATTGTCATCCGCCATTTTTTCCCCATTGTAAGTCTGGTGTATAAGCCAAGCATTGGGTGTTTACTTATTTATTATTAGAAATTTATCGTTGTTTATTTATTATTATTATTATTACTTAAAAAAATGTTCTACCAATTAGGGAAGTGTTTAATAAAAAAATACTAAAAGGTGTTTTCCTTTTTTTCAATCTTTTACTTTTCTTACAATACTTACCATATAGGAAATATAGGATACAAAATGGCGGATGACAATACCCGGGTATATAGTGCCTACACTACTCACTACTCTACTCTGGCTATAAATGTTCTACCCGAAAATTTTATTAGGCATGCGTGCAGTGGCACAACTGTTTGTACCGATGACGTAACTGTCAAGGTTGCTATAACGATAAGGCTGTAATTAGGCAATACCTGCTCCAATGTAATAATTTTTTATTAGGTGTTACATACTTATTTTTATACTTTTTATTAGTTTGCTCTGATTGCTACATTGCTTGACCCAGTAAGTGATTAAAATCCAGTTGTTAGGGAACTGGACTTTGAACATGATGAAGAGGTTAGTGACTTAACACAAAATAACTTTACCCTCAACCCTAATAGGCTGACAAGTATTTTGACATCCCAAATAGAGCAGATGTAGAGTACGATGGTCCCTACCTTTAGTACCTTGGGCCTAAATCCTCGTTGGGTTGTGCCACGGTGTTTTTATTTTAGTTAAATAATGAGTTAAAAGACAATAAAATCAATCAATCGTGTATTTAAATGTTAGAACCATATATGGCATACATTACGTCATTTTTTTTATAAATTATGTCATAAGTTAAATATAATATAGTATAAGTAGCCGAGGAAGATCCTTGTCGAATATTACAATACACAATTATAATTATAACTCTCCCAGTCTATCCTCCAATGCCTCGGTCAGGGAATAGTATGCCCTCCGTATGAGAGCCTTCTTCACCCGAACCTTGAAAAAAATAATTTAACTTTTAAATATTTGGTAATTGCAGCTTACGAGCCAGGTCAAGGATAAAACTATCACTTTGGATCGTAATCTAGTTGATGTTCGTGAAGTTATTACTACTTCCCACTGCACCAAACCAACTGAAGTAAAAAAGGCTCGATCAGACCCCCATCCTCAAGTTGCTGTTGAAGACGAAAATAAAGCTCTAAATCTGTTGGAGGAGCTTCAGTGCGTATAAAAATGTCGCACAAAACAGCAGCTGTCCTCGTCATCGGTGACGAAATTCTCAAAGGACAAGTGGTGGACACAAATGCATCTTTTATAGTTCCCCGGCTGTTTGCAATTGGTGTTCGAGTCTGCCGCATTGTAGTTGTGCCAGATACTGTTGAAGAAATAGCCAGTGAACTGCAGAGACTGTACATAAGATATGACTTTGTTATTACTACTGGAGGAATTGGACCAACGCACGATGATGTTACTTACCAAGGCATTGCTAATGCGGTGGGAGAAAGCCTTGTACTCAACGATGAAATGTCAAAGACAGTCAGCCGGCTGACTAAATCATGTCATGCGCAAAAAATGGCGATGCTCCCGACAAGTGCTACGTTAATTCCTGTTCAGTACACTGACTTTCCTGTGGTTTGTGTAAGAAACATATTTATTTTACCGGGAATTCCCAAATGGTGTCAAGCTGGATTCTTGAGTCTATTGAACATATTTTCCTATTCTGGCTCGCAGTTTTTTGTGCAAGATTTAAAACTTTTGGTGGATGAAGTGTCAATTATTCCACAGTTGAATTTGGCAGTTGAAAAGTTTAAAGGAAAAGTCTCGTTTGGTTCATACCCTACAATTCATGAGGATGGGTCGTTAAGTACATTAATAACAATGGACAGTTCAGAATTAGAAGACGTTTGTGCTGCTCGAGCTTTCCTTGTACAGAAGATGCCAAGCAATTTCTTAAATGTAAAACTCGCTGAGGAGGACGCTCTGAAAGTTATAAACCTGACTTCTGGAAGTTCAGCTTTTTCAAATGCAGTTGCCAAAGCAGTGAAGGTACGGGTTTGTTTTTTATTTTACTTCAATGGTCCTTGGTCATTACTGTGAGTATCTAAAATTTCCCTATCAGATTTATTTAAGGACTTTTTATGGACCCAGGCCTACTTATAGTGGCCTATAGCTCCCTTGTCGAATGCCAACGACCCCATGGATTTCGGACATTATTTGTATTGTTTCCGTATGAATTTTTGGCCATTGGCAAACTGGTATACGTTCTCGATGTCAACCTACACCGGCTACAAGCGATATTGGACAAGCTGAGACAATCTTACAAATGAAACAGGCGAAAGCATGACTTAACCAAGTACATATAAAGATCAGAACAAGTCCCTATCAGTTAATCTCTAACCAAGTTATTGGCAATCCTCGCCGCTCTCAGTTCATCGGGAAGCTTTTGTAAATAGGAATGGAGGAAATGCGGTTGAAAACAGTGCTGGTATTTTTTAATAATGGCATTGTTTCTTTCAGGTGATACAAGAAAGTCTACTGAAGTACCGGCCAAATGAAATTGTTTTAAGCTTCAATGGGGGAAAGGATTGCACAGCGCTTCTGCATCTCGTGTGGGCTGTGCTGAAAGTAAACAAAAGTGGACCATTACGGGCCCTTTATGTCAGCACCGAGAACCCCTTTCCCGAAATTGTTTCATTTATTGAGGAATGTGCAACATACTATGCCTTAGAGATGGAGAAAGTGGCTGGTCCTATTAAGCCTGCGTTGGAGGCCGTTGTCACCGCATCACCCCAGGTTAAAGCTGTGTGGATGGGTACGCGACGTACCGATCCTTACGCGAAGGACATGAATCATTTCCAGGTAATTATAGCAATAAAATAATTAAAATGTATAATTCAATACTATTATTGTTTAAATGACTTTCGACGATTTACCAATAAGTAGCTTGACTTACATAACCTATACTCACACTGTTGGTATAAATATACATTATTTAAATAAATGAGTATCAATGCACGAGATATTCATCCTCAGGCGCTTTGCCCTTGTAAGCTTCTGCAGCCCGATTATGGTGATTAAAGATTATTATAATACCGGGGTTTATTCAATTGTTTTAAACAAATAGTGTCAAATACGCGGGAAATTCAAATTGATAAATTAATATTTTTGGTGAGTTTTCAATTTTTTCTTCCTTACATGTAGACACATTAATTAAAATTCGTATTATATTTCAAAATTCTACCTGTACATTTTAATGTTCATTTGTATTTCCTTCAATTATTTAACAATGCAACCATTCTCTTTTATTCTAATAATATATTAATTTGAATTTCCCGCACATATTTTAATACCCTCACGTGACACGTTACTACTGCGGTATTGAAAAATATACCCCGCTATTATAATAATCACAAATCGCCATAATCGGGCTGCTGAGCAAGGCCGTGCCCAGGTTTTGATTTGGGGGGGGGGGGGGGGGGTCTAAATTTTTTTTTACGTAATTTATTAACGAATTAATGGAAAAATTCTTCAAACCATACAGGTTTACATACAAAAATTTATTTCGGGGGGGGGGGGGTCCGGACCCCATGGACCACCCCCTGTGCACGGCCATGCTGCTGAGCATAGGAAAACTATTCTTTTTAATCTATCACAATATTTTTTATAGGCATTCACATAGATAACCAATTTTATTTTAATTTTGTATAACTGCTTGTTTCTTCCTCAAAATCCATCCAAAAGGTCAGTTCACACCGATCCGCACCAAAAATTTAATTACGATAGTGCAAGAGGAACCAATCGATTCCCTCTTTTGGTTGGCTACGATATCAATAAATTAACATTGATAATTTTTTTTTATGCAGATGTGTGACCCAGGGTGGCCTCAAGTGGAGCGCGTCTGTCCGCTTCTTGACTGGTCATATCGCGACGTTTGGACGTTCTTACGACTCTTGTCTGTGCCTTACTGCAAGCTATATGATGAAGGCTACACGTCCCTCGGGCATCGGGGCAATACCTCAAAAAATGCGGATTTGCTGGATCGCTCCACAATGACTTATAAACCGGCTTATTACTTGCTGCAAGACAAATTGGAGCGGAATGGAAGAAAATGATCTACGTATGTTCAATTTTTTTTCATCTTTGGAGGTTAGATGATTTTTGCTTAATTTAAAAGTGCTGTTCTTTCTCCTTAATTGAGTAAAAGTTTATAAAGTTTTATTAAAGTAGTACCGGTATTCCCGTTTGAGAGGCCGACTCCTTCGTCCATATGGCGTGAAGCAGGTCATACTATCGATTGAGTGTGGGGCCGAATTCCAAGGAAAGTACAAAAATCAAACTACTAAATACTATAAACAAACAAAAATGTAGTATTTTATCAAAACTTATAACAACTATAACTAGAATTATTAATTAGTAAAACCCAAATAATCGTTAAAAAATTAATTTTGTCCACAAAACTCTGAGCCCTTTCGGCAAGAACTGCCATGTACAGAGGGGAACCCACTAGCACAGTTACGCCATATCAGCGATCTGAGACTTGAGAAGATGCAAATGATATTTTTTATCCTCTTCCCCCTCCTTGGTGTGTTGTGACCATGGGTTATTTATGTATATTTTGGGAATAGAAATAAGAAATATTAGCTAAATAACATTTTAATAATTTCAAAATAATTGGAGATTTGATTCGGTTAGTCTTTGATTTAAAAACATCCGCTGAATTGAGGTTTCTTGATATTTTGGAGAAAGAACTGGCAACTTTATTTTGATTTTTCATTTCTTACCATGTTCCCCTAAAATGCTCCTTTGCTCCTTATATTACGTAGGTAGTTATTTCATTCAGCATAAATTTATGATTAAATGAAGCTTTGCCTTTATGCAAAAAAAGATAAGCTCGGAAACTTGTTCAGTTGTGCCAACCTGTCTAACAATTTGAATCTAGTCGTTGAGCATCAAGCAGGGTATCGGGTCTAAGCTGAGTGCGGTGGAATCCGTAGTGTATTGGTTTATGGTTAAAACGTTACTCCAGTAAGGCGAAGATCGTGCGTTCGAGTCCCACCGGATTCTGTTTTTCTTGATACCCTATTTCGGATATAATACCTGAAATTAGTTCACTTTGTATATTCCCACTACTTCACTTCCTCACCTTACTACCATTTGCATAATAATTATACGATGTGTAGTATATACATTGCATTTGCACATTAAGTTAAAACCTAAGTTCCGCTCCCACCGTCGTCACCGTTAATGAAGCTACAGAAAGATGAATCCGAAGGAATCTTCCATGTTTTTTTCTTATTGCAATGCATGGTGACTTCGTTCGGGCTCCACTTCCCGTAGCTTTGCCTATGATGGTGAAAGAAAAACCACCCTTAGAATATTGTAAAATATCGTATGTAATAAGTTGTCCTCCTTTTGGGCTTTGCTAGGATGTAATTTTCTCATTGCATTGAATGTAAGTTGGAGCAGGCTTTTTTTCTTCTATTATTTTCCTTTGATAACTATTAGTTGTTACTGACAACCGTTTTGTTATATACGCACATTAAATTTTGTGTATCGAAGCAATTTACAGTATGTATGTTTTCTCATCCTTTTTTCTAGTATTGGTCCTATTAGATTAGGATACACTGACTTTATTTACTGCACAATTGATGTGTATACTGATATTGCATAGGCACGAAGGCCTATGATTTATTTTTCTCCATAGTTATTGCTATGATATAAAAATCTATTAGTTAATGAGCATTGACATTGATTCCTCACTACTTTCGCACGAGCACGTGTGTTATTATTAAGAGAGTTGAGCTGACATAGGTCTTGGGACCCTTTGAACAGCATGGACAAGACAAGTGTGTCACTCGCTCGTAATGTACCTGGAAAAAGAGTGAAAAATATAACAATTACACATGTCTGAAAAATTATTGGGGTTGACATAATAAGCCCTTTCAAATATATAAAAATCAATCACATTTTCCGGATGTTTCCTATGCGCGCCGAAACCATTGATCAGATTGTTATGAAACTTTGGCATGGTGTTTTGGTGACGCTCCTGATGGTTCCTGGACGAACAAATATAAAAATAAAGTAAAAATAGTTTCGACATAAGGGGGATTCACTCTGTTGATAGAAAAGGGAATAGAAAAATCGAAAAAAAGCTCAGAGTGAAGATACCTCCGTCAACGGTAGAAATAGAGAAAGTTTTTAAGGCGCATTCTGTGAGGTAAAAATTGAAATTGTATACTACAAGGAACTACCAACAGGTGTGGGCGCTACGTTCTTGTCTTTTTGTCAGTTTGTTTTTGTTTTTAGCCGTGTAATTTGTTTTTGATTTTAGCAGGTGTTTTTTTCACTTTAAGTTTAAACTTATTTTTCATTACCTTGCTACCTACCTATGCCTAAATTAGGAAATACGTTGAAAGCCATCAACTTCCTCGCGGAAAAATGCAATGCAATGATGTGCGAGAATTTTGAAGAGGAGGAAGAAATACTAAGTTAAGCCATCGACGATATTTCTGTGGTCATGTCATTACGGTAGGCCTATAGCGTACGCTTTTGCATTGGGTCTGTCCCTAAATCTAAGGAGTGGTGGACCAACGTGCTTCCGAGCCACGAGTCCACGACGAAATGTGCGGTTTAACATTTTCATGAGAGTTTTGCATTGGCCAATTGAAGAGGAAAGAAGAGAAATCGTCAATGCAAAAATTCACGAGCTGCCTCATTGTATTGGCTACTTAGACGGTTGTGGAGAGTTCCTACTCACGCAAACAAAATTATGCCATCAAAGCGCAAGATGTACAAGATAATACAGCCGGTACCAGAAAAAAGGAAGGCGCTCATGGAGACAGTTTTAAAGCTATGATGCAGCCTCTGTCAATTATAAGTATTTTATAGCTAGACCGTTCGTTCTCTTTCAATGATTGACTTTACGCCAGCAGCAATAGCAATTCGTATAAATACGTATAAAATACGTATAAATTCGTATAAATAACTAATGTAATCAAATTAAATAATTAATGTATTAAGGCCTATATACAAAGGAAATATGGTTCAATGTTTTATTGATTTGTCAGTAGAATAATAAATTAACACTTAAATTGTATCGAACGACACATTTTGAATTCAATATAATAACGAAGGCTTTCACGGTTGGAGTCTAATAAGGGGACAGAAGAATCCGGGCTAATAGGCCTTGGTCGATTTCAAAGTAGGCTTCCAAACGTTTCGTCAACAACTGCTTACGACATCTTCAGTGGTGTTACGTACACCTATACTTCTAAGGTTGTATCGCGGAGGTATCGTAGCAACTGACTGACTGAGTGACTGACTGGTGCTGTCGTGCAGGAATGGTTCAGTGCGCAGGCGCTCTCGTTTCTGATTGGGCCGTTGGCGTCATTCTTTTTGTTGTTGTCTGGGCGGTTGGTTTCTGAAACAGAAAGAAAAACCGGAGATGTGTAGACCTAACTGCATTCAATAATGTAGAATCCATGCACCACACCAATATTATTATTCGTAGCAAAATTACTGAACGCCGTATTCCAATGTAACTCCAAATTTCCTGCAGAATAGCCCTAAGGAATAATTTACCTAAATACCCGAACAAATGCAAAAAAACACAGGCCATAAGGCATAAGTACAGTACCTACGTACATCAAAGGAACGAAGTAGTTGTGTCTGCGGCTTTTTTAAGCGTAAAACTTACGTGTTAATAACAATCTATTGTAATCCTAATTCCTAGCATGTTTTGGCGATTTTCAGATGGGTATCAACAGCAAATAACGTAAGCAGCATATTTAATTTTGATATAAACAAGCAACTTACCTCCAAATTAAGTTTCTTGTACTTTGGCTATTAATATCTCGAGGAACTTATTAACAGCTTCCGCAGTCCACCTCTTGCTACATATTTCCTTCTGTTTTTTGTCGTTTATTTGTCTTGTACAACTCATTTATAAAATTGAATAATTAAATATGAGCAATAAAAACAACAAATATGGTCGACCATTTGCTTTGTTTTTGATTCCCCAAGTAGTAGAAAGCCGTAGAAAGACACGATTAACACATGTCCTTATGGCATTATTTCTACCGTAGAAAAACTGTAGTTCTATTTGTACTTTCTATCAACAGAGTGAATCCCCCTATAGATCGTTTAGTAAACAACCCAAAAAGTGAACAAACAGAAACAGAGGTGTAGGTGATACGAAGTTCGCCTGGTGGCTGCTCCACTAGTTAATAATAAAACAAACCAGTTCATTGCCAACTGTTGTATTAAGTTGTATATATTGTACCATATAGTATATTAAGGGTTTTTCCGACCATCGAAACTTATCCAGCCACTAAGTGTATCCCAAAAGCTTATGCTCCGATAAGCTCCCCTTAAACTTAGGGGCTGGATAAGTTCGATGGTCGGAAAGGTACTAAAACAGTACACCCACGGCAGCCGGAGGGGCGAAATCTGAAAATCAGCCTGCGAAATGATATTTTACAAAAAGCGACAAATCTTATAGTTTGGTTACGCACGAAATGAAATAACATGATCAATTTTCATGAGATGAAAGCTCTGAAGACTTTAATCAAGGCTTAAATTGGGCATATACCATTATTATAATGGGAGCACGTTGGCTTCCAGGAAAGGCAAGACGTTTGCGGTGGTTTATTTGTTTCCCTACCATTCATCCATGAAGTGATGTTAGTTCTTGAGAAGGGTCGTGCGGGATGGGAAGGGATGATTTTTTTCACACCATCTGGATGGTTGCTTCCCTAGTATTATAATCTGTGGGTCCATCATTCGCAATATATTATTACATAACCTTTGAATATGACGCAAATAGCAGGAAGTTGGATTTTATTAAGGCCGCTCCAGACTGACGTGGGTTATTGTGTCCACATTAGCGCCGTCACGAATAGCCACCTCTAAACTAGCGCCCAATTCGACTCAATCATTCGTGCCTACATGTCCTGCAGACTGTCGCGCAATATTCTGTCAGTATACCTCGAATGCTTGATCAACACCGAGAATTGCCTAGTGTTGACACGATAGTGTGGAGGGTGTATTATGTTGTGACTTGTGCCCCAACGATAATAAATTAGAATAGATAGAATAGACCATAAGATAGAGGACAAACGGAGGGGGAAATGTGATCAAGTTGTGTGATTGCAAACATAAAAAAAAATATCGGAAAAAGAAAAACAAGCAGGGCTGGCGCAAAAGTTTCGCGCACTTGACCTTGATTCACAACTACGGGATTCGTTGACATGCCAGAGTTGGGTGGCATTCTTAATAGCTTGATTTTGACCTGTATTTGGCTTATGGCGAGAACCACCCTTATACGCCCAGTCACAACTGGGAATCGTTGATAGACCGAGCCGCGGATGGCCATCTTCCGAGCCTGGTTGTGTCATTTGTTGAGTTGTGGTCCCTTTGTGATGGCGTCGAAGCCGAATCGAGCGCAATTCAACACGGTAAAAAGGGCCCACCACAATATCGTTGATAATAATCAGAACAGGACTGTGTGGAAATGCTGCTGTCGTGCCACCGATCCTCCATGAGGATAAGGTGCGGTAAAAGCAAGTGCTGAAAATGAATTGGGACGTGAATATAAAGTAAAAATGGTATCCACTACATTGTTGAATGCTGAATCCGTTCCTGCAGAGTTGATGTTGACAAAGTCCACCTGGACAAGAGGAAGTAACCGGATTTACACTCGCGGAAGCGCAATATTGAGCTACAAAAATAATACACCTTAAATCAAGTTTCTCCCATCTTACTTTCAACCGTTAATTGCTCCTACATTGAGTGAGGTTGTTTTAATACTTATGGCGGCTACGATTCCCTGACCTCACTCACTTGCCTGGATCGGTATGGCTGATGATACTGTATTTTCATTCTCAAGCGTTTTCGGTAACTAGGCTACATGTCCCAACATGAATATTCAAAAATATACTTTGTAGTGTATTGAATATTATAATATAATGTTAAGAAGATATTTTTGACTGCTCCACGATTGATATTTTATGAGATATTTGTTGTTTACACTTGCCTCCTCCGAGTTTCTCTTAAGGGGCCATTACGTAAGGGGTCAGCTACGTAGAAAATTAGCACCCCAAAATTTGTTGTTTTTATTGACCTTTTGTTGCTTTCTAATTTATACATAGTATAGGGAAAGCTTTGTGATGGTCGAAATTTTCGATTCCGAGATTTCAACGGATTTACACGTTTTGAGGTCCCAGGAACCCAAAAAAAGTGGTTTTTACGAAATGTCTGTCTATAGCTCTGTCTGTCTGTCTGTCAGTCTGTCTGTCGCTCTGTCTGTCTGTCTGTCTGTTCATCGATTTTCGGGCAAACCACTCGGTCGATTTTGATGAAATTTAGCATGTAGGTTCACAAACATCGTACCTCGAGACAATTGTTTTTATTTTGGGCTAAATCAATTATGGGGGGGTTTTATTCTCAAAAAACTCCGAAAAAACGTCAAAAAAAAAATTATTTCTCAAAAACGGCTCAAACGATTTCTTTTTAATTCACATATTATATTGTAGTCGCCATTAATGTTAACAAAATGCGGGGGTCGCTTGCCCCTTGATAGTTTATTTCTGGGGGTAAAAAAATAAAAATAACTCAATTTTCATGAAAAATGATTAAGAAATCATTTTTCTGCGAAACCTTTCCATCGATGATTTCTACCTTAAGGGATATTTTATGTGTTAAATTGAGTAACGAAACCGGACAGATTGCTTTCCCAAAAAACTATTTGGTTTTGTGCAAAAAAAATTTTTTGTTGAAAAATTATAGAAAATTTACGCTCATATGCATTGCGTGCCCTGCCACTATTGCTGTGTGGTATTGTGTTGGTCTGACCTATCTAGAATTTACCTCACCTCCAGTGACGTCAGCTGGACAACCCCCCCCCCCCCGAAATATCGGAAATTGAACCATAGGAAAATTATTTACCATGAAATTATTCGTTTTCCCTATCTACTAATTTTGATAAATTGGAAAGCATGTTCGAGTAAACTCGGACCGGTTCTTTTTTATTTAATTAACAAAGCAAGCTATTAAAGATTTTGCTCATGTATGTTGTAGAAGACTGCTTCATGCATCATGTAATATAAACTATTAAATTTATGGTACCTTAGTTCAGGGTTCCCAAACTTTTTTTGTCCATGGCCCACTAGAATACTTTTTATGGACCACCATAGCTGCGACAGGAAAATCGTCAAATTCTAGGATGAAGTATAGTTTGTGCCTACAATTACATGCTACTATTTGATTAAATGTTTAGGTATGGTAACGGTTGGATTTTATAGTTCAGTGCCAAGACTTACTACAGTATTTTACTTCAAATTTCCAATATCTCAGCTGTTGAAATTGAAATTTTCATATTTCTTACTTTGGTCCGTGGGCCACCTGATATATGTCTGTGGACCACATTTGGGAACCCCAGCGGCTTAGTTTATAAAACCCATTGGGGACTAAAATTTCGCGTAAAATAGAATTTTTTAAATAATACGCAAAGTATTCTTCTACTACTTAAATGAACCAAATTTTTAATAACTTGCTGAGTTAATGAAATAAAAAATGAAAAGTACCGGTATTTAATTTTGGGTTGCCAATTTTCTACGTACCATATCCTCTTAAAGCTACTGCTCGGCTGCTGTATGGCTGAATAGCTATGTTATACACAGTATACATCCGCTATCCAGTAAACAGTCTGAAGTTCACTAGTTTAACTATCCATTTAAACTAAATCAACAATGGAAGCGTCGTTACTATTGGCTGTCTTAACTTAAAGAAGCTCTTATTATTTATTAAAATGCCATACGTATGCTTACAGGAGGACCATGCCCCCAGGGCCCCCCACAAAAAGCCGCAAAATACAAAATCCCAATAGATTGAGAAAACAACAAACTAAAGCAAATAAAAAACTTGTCGAAATATTTGGCGGGAAATTGGAACTTGCCGTGCCATTAATGATAAATCGCCTTACTCTATTCTATTATATTTTGCATGCTTTGTCTCTAATTTATAAATGTTAGTGGAATATTCGTTTAGGGGTGCAAGACTTCTGCCCGAGAAAGGGCCCACATAGATTTCCGGCCCAGGGGCCCCCCAGGGCCAGGCACGGCACTGACAATTTGCGTATCCTGTCCCCAAACTGTATCCATCCATTGCCAATGCACCAAGGATCGTTAATTCAGCAGCTTTATTCCATTTTAATAAATACGTAAATTAAAAAAACTTATAACACTTAAAAATAATGACAATATTTTAATACGTTGAAAAATTTAAATATTGTCAATTGATTACCATTACGCCGAATCGTATCAGAAGAAGCAACTAGGAAAAAAGATGGGAGGAAACTTGCATAAACAATGATTGTGGAGAGAGTTTTAATTTAAAAACTGACCAAGCAATTGGGTCCCACCGCTTTCAAAAGCTTTTGGCTCCTCCCTAATTTGACACCCCGCCCCCTCCGTAAATTCATCACACGGAAATTTAATCTACAGTGATTTCTTGCCTCATTAGTGATAGTTCTTCAAAGATTTGCTTAGTTCAGTTAATGTTCTGGTATTCGTTTGATGGATAACATTTTGAAGGTATTTATGCAATTTTTTACTAGTCAACTAAGTTTTATAATTTTATACAAGCTAAATTATTTTGTTAAAGAGGTCAGAGGATATGGAGCTTAGAATATTGGCACCTCAAAATCCGATATTTAATATTTTGTATTTAATTTACAAAGCAAGTTAATAAAACTTTGGGCAATTCAAGTTGTACAATAGAAGACTATTTCATGCATCATTTTGTTTAATTGTTTGTGTTTTTCGGTGAACTTTATTGGGGGAATTTTTAGTCCCCAGTAATTTTCATGGAAAACCTGTTGTACCTAAAATGAAAAATACCTTAAAATATGATATATACGAAATTGTCTTCTACAACTTGAATAGACTAAAATTTAATAACTTACCTCGTAAATTTAATAAAAAAGAACCGGTCCGAGTTTACTCGAACATGCTTTCCAATTTATCAATTAGTAGTTAGAGAAAATGAGTAATTTCGTGGTAAATAATTTTCCTATTGTTAAATTCTGGGGGGGGGGGGGGGGTTTGTCCACCTGACGTCACTGGAGGTGATGTAAATTCTAGATAGGTCAGACATTACATTACATTACCACACAGCAATAATGCCATGCACGCAATGCATTTGAGCGTGAATTTTCATTTTTTCAAAAACATTTTCTTTTGCACAAAACCAAATAGTTTCTTGGGAAAGCAACCTGTCCGGTTTCGTTACTCAATTTAACACCTGTAACATGCCTGAAGGTAGAAATCATCGATAGAAAGGTTTCGCAGAAAAAATATTTTTTAGTCCTTTTTCATTAAAATTTAGTTATTTTTATTTTTTTACCCCCAGAAGAAAACTATCAAGGGGCAAGCGACCCCCGCATTTTGTTAATATTAATAACGACCACAATATATGTGAATTTGAAAGAAATCGTTGGAGCCGTTTTTGAGAAATATTTTTTTTAGACGTTTTTTTGGAGTTTTTTGAAAATAAAACCCCCCAAAGTCGAGTTAGCCCAAAATAAAAATTAAAATGGTCTCGAGGCATGATTTTTGTGAACCTACATGCAAAATTTCATCAAAATCGGCCGAGTAGTTGCCCGGAAATAGATGAACACAGACAGATAGACAGACATACATACAGACAGACAGACCGACAGACAGACAGACCGACAGACAGACATTTCGTAAAAACCACTTTTTGGGTTCCTGGGACTTCAAAACGTGTAATTCCGTTGAAATATCGGAATCTGAAATTTCGACCATCACAAAGCTTTCCTTATACTACGTATAAATTGGAAAGCAATAAAAATGCAATAAAATTATCAGATTTTGGAGGACCCAATTTCTACGTTCCACATCCCCAAGTATTTTAGCGATGATCTGTTCGCAATTCTGACTATTATTGACTTGAGTGTGTTGCGATTTTTAAATATAGGTAAGGTAATAACAAGGGGCCAACAAAACTTACCGAACTTAACTCTAATTAACTAAACGTTAACGTTAACTATACCCTTATAAAACGCGATTAGGCCTCCAAATTGGAAAAAATATATATATTTATTTATATGCTATGTACCGAATGAGCAAATCTTCACGCAGAGACATCTAAACATTTTTAAACAAAGGAAGCCTCGGTATTTTTGACTGAATTAATTAATTCCACATAGCCGCAAAGAATTGCAAATGGTATTATCCATAAAAAAAAATAAAAAACTTTCGTAGACCGTAGTGAATTTCCCCTTTTGCACCTGAAATATTATTGCTTCCAGAAAAACAGGATAAACCGCAGATTGTATAGCCTAGATTATTTGTAAATCAGTCTGGTGAATTGTCCGCTTAGACCATTTTCAAATCTTTGCGGCTGTGGAACCATGAAATAATTAATTTCGTCAAAATGACTGTTCACAAAACAATATGGAAATCTCAGCCTTAATGTTGGTGGTAAAATGATTGGATGCCCATTAACAATATTGTACAACTTTTGCCTGTGGAAACAACTGACTTTCCTGATTGCATTCATTTATTGTTGCCCCATTAAAATATAATTATAAGTTATTTTTATATTCTAAGTAGGTAGGTAACATTTCAAATTAAACAAGGAAGCATTAGCAATTATTGTAGAATTGTCCCATTGATTGTAGTTCGCTTTTTTCCTAATTTAACCATTGGTTTAAATAATTTCTTAGTTTAATTTAGACTAATAAAAGTAATGATGCGAAGTTATTGCACTCAGAATCAACTGCTGAACAGGTGCAAAAAGGAGCTGTATAAGAATGTTTTTCTGTGAATTTGGGTTCATCATTACTAAAACATTTGATCGTCAGCTCATAGTTAAGTAAATAATCGTAGCTGTATTTGTATTTTGAAAAGCTAAGGAAAGGTATGTTAAAGAAATCTAAGTTAGGTAGGAACAATTTTTCCATGGGGTTTCGTATATGGGGAGAAATAAGCCCCTAACTGGAAAATAGCTCAGTTTAAAATTGTAAATCTGTGCGCTACACCTGCTATTAGCCTAATTTTCGGACTTCAAAATTAATTTTTAGATTCAAATTGCCACAGCTTAACTTTTTTAATGTCGTGTTCTCGATTGTAAATTAATTTGTTTGTCTTAGACAAATGCATATGCGATTTTACTGATATGTTGGGGGGGGGGGGGGCAGTTTTCTACTAAGAGCTACGTACAGTATATCAATATTGAAAAATCACGTATTTTCGTATTTTCTGGCTATGCTTCGAAGGGCATGTAAAGCAGGCGGTCCCGAGGCTTCCTAGTTAAGTGTAACTCCGCTAGGTTGGCTTAGTAATAGAACAAAAAAAGTCCTTAATTATTTATTTTCTTGTTTACCAGAAGCAGACCTAAACAAGTAATCTTTCTCTAGTTCTAATTTTAATCCAATTGTTTTAGTCCTTCAAAAGTTTATACAAAATTATCAGAATACCGCGTGAGACCGGCTTGGGTATTTTGTAATTATTAGGCCTACACCGTGTTTATTGTGATTTCAGGAATATACTTAAATATTTATTTCTATTAATTACTGTTTAGACGTTCAGAAAATTTTATTTTGAAATGTATTGCAATTCTAGGTTGCATAGCAAGCAGTCCATACAAGCGCTGTTTTGCTGTTAATAAGTCAAATTAGAGCAACGACAATACCATACATAATATGCCTAGAACAAGACGTTGCACATTAGCCGATGATTTCGACGACGACCTGGACTGTGGCCGGCAGTTGGAAAAGCCGGGGCAGCGCAATGCTGCCAACGCGCGGGAAAGGGCACGCATGCGCATACTCAGTAAAGCCTTCTCCAGGCTCAAGACGACGTTGCCTTGGGTACCACCGGACACCAAGCTTTCAAAACTCGACACGCTTAGACTTGCCACCAGCTACATAGCCCATTTACGTACCATTCTCACCGATGACGGCAGCCCTCCACCTATAGTTCATCCTTTAAATTTGGTAAGTTTTAACAACTACAAAGAACCGGTCCGAGTTTACTCGAACATGCTTTCCACATGCGTCCACCTCAATATATTAAAAACCCCTTAAAACTTAATGGCATAGGCCCTATTCTGGAACGAACAGACCAATACATTGTAACAGTTGTAACAATGACACATGGCACGTAATGTATTGGAGCGTGAATTTTCCATAATTTCTCAAAAAGTAATTTTTTGCACAGAAGCAAATATTTTTTTGGGAATGCAACATGTCCGTTTTGTTACCCAATTGAACACCTAAAACATACCTAAAGGTAGAAATCATCGATATAGAAAGGTTCCGCAGAAAAATTATTTTTTAGTCATTTTTCATTAAAATTGAGTTATTTTTATTTTTTTTCCCCTAGAAGCAAACTATCAAGGGGCAAGCGACCCCCCCGCATTTTGTTAACATTAATAACGACTACAATAGTGAATTGTGAAATGTGAATTTAAAAGAAATCGTTGGAGCCGTTTTTGATAAATAATTTTTTTAGACGTTTTTTGGAGTTTTTTGAGAATAAAGCCCCCCAAAATTGAGTTAGCCCAAAATAAATAAAATGGTCCCGAGGTATGATTTTTGTGAACCTACATGCCGAATTTCATCAAATGAGTAGTTTGCCCGGAAATCGACGAACAGACATACAGACAGACATTTCGTAAAAATCACTTTTTTGGGTTCCTGGGACCTCAAAACGTGTAAATCCGTTGAAATCTCAGTATCGAAAATTTCGACCATCACAAAGCTTTCCTTATCCTACGTATAAATTGGAAAGCAATAATATTATATTGTAATGGGCTGCCTACTTGACAATTTTTAAACCCCTATTTTACACTTTAATGCACTAGTAGATTTATTTTATAAGCCCTTATAAATAATTTATAATATTTGTTTTTCATAAAGAGCGATATTTAGTATTTTTTTCCCCATCAATTTAATTTTGATGGTTGAAATGTGGGTCACGCAAAATGTGACGTCATTGACGCGGGAGAGTACTAATTACCGTACCTAACACCCAATACGAAATGTGACGCCATTTCAAGGTCACCCATGTCTGCCGGCGTTTAGGACATTGGAAATTGTAATCCACAGCTAAAAACACCAACATTTTTGCTTTCCAATTTATACGTAGTATAAGGAAAGCTTTGTGATGGTCGAAATTTTCGATTCCGAGATTTCAACGGATTTACACGTTTTGAGGTCCCAGGAACCCAAAAAAGTGGTTTTTACAAAATTTCTGTCTGTCGGTCGGTCTGTCGGTCGGTCTGTCTGTTCGTCGATTTCCGGGCAAACTACTCAGTGGATTTGAATGAAATTTGGCATGTAGGTTCACAAAAATCATACCTCGGGATCATTTTTTTTTTTTTGGGCTAACTCAATTTGGGGGGGTTTTATTTTCAAAAAACTCCAAAAAAACGTCTAAAAAAATTATTTCTCAAAAACGGCTCCAACGATTTCTTTTAAATTCTCGTAGATTGTAGTCGTTATTAATGTTGACAAAATGCGGGGGGTCGCTTGCCCCTTGATAGTTTGCTTCTGGGGGTAAAAAAATAAAAATAACTAAATTTTAATGAAAAAATGACTAAAAAATGCGAAACCTTTCTATCGATGATTTCTACCTTCAAGCATGTTTTAGGTGTTAAATTGAGTAACGAAACCGGATAGGTTGCTTTCCCAAAAAAATATTTGGTTTTGCCAAAAAAAATTTTTTTGAAAAAAATGATAGAAAATTCGCGCTCTAATGCATTGCATGCCCTGCCATTATTGCTGTGTGGTAATTAATGTGTTTGTTTGACCTATCGAGAATTTACCTCACTTCCAGTGACGTCAGGTGGACAACCGCCCCCCCCCCCCCCCCGAGATATCGGAAATTTAACCATAGGAAAAATATTTGCCATAAAATTACTAATTTTCTCTATCTAATAATTTTGATAAATTGGAAAGCATGTTCGAGTGAACTCGGACCGGTTATTTTTTTATAATTTGCAATTTTATTTCTCCTATCATATTTTATGTTTTATTGTTACAAAATGTCAGTAGCCTATTATAAACTATGTACAGTTGGATACGATATAAATATTCTTTTTCCGATCCTCAGCATCCGACCAATCAATTGGAAGGTATTGGTAAGGAATACTGGACGGCACTGCAGTACGGTATGTCTTACCGAGACTTTACAAACGATGATGGGAGCTGCCCTATATAATTATAATCTAATGAAGGATACGGTTTCTTTTTCGGCATGATTTCTGCCAAAACCTCGAATAAAGTCTGCTCAGGTGATAATGATTAGCTAAGCTTTGAATTTACCAAAGAGAAGATGCCGTATTTAGGCTATATAGGCCTACCAATAGGTTAAAATGTTGAAAATATAAGTTTATTATAAATGGGGGGGGGGGGGGAAATTCCCCGCATTTTTTGATTTTACCTAATTTTACCTAACGGTTTGATAAACAGTAAAAATCGAATCGAAGAATGCTAATTTGTTCGTTGCTTATAACTTAATGGTCATCATCATGGAGTGGCAAATGCTCATTCCTCTATTTTGCTATTTTAACTTGTGTTTTGAAAGAAATAAAATTGTCTTTATTTTCCGGCGAATTTTGGGCCTTTTGGCCCACTCTTACAATTTGTGGTGCTTTCATTTGTACTGTACCATTTTAACTATTTCCAACTTTACCCCTATAACTATCTTTGACTTAACAGGCTGTGTTCTAACCTGCTAAGACCCGTTCAATTTCTCCCCATTAGACCTAGAATGAGTATTTTGCTACAGCTTTATTTATACAATGTTGTGCAGTCCGCTGTAAGTGTGAAGGCACGCTCCATGTACCCCGGGGCCCAGGTGGCTGCACCCGTTCGAAAGCCATCAAAGATGCCGAGGAAATTCTTTGTTTATCTGTGAAACTGCCTTTGTCTGTTGTGGCTGTGCGCCAGCATGCTGCCGATAACATAAGGGAACAAGCATTCGAAAATTCTGGCCCACTTAGATCCGTCTTCGTCTACCCTCACCATATGGACCTCTTCATTCAGTTTGTTGTGAACAGTTTTAGTCGCCTCTTAAAAATCGATTATTTATATCATGAACTCTACAAATGTCAAGGGAAATTGAGCAGTTTGGGTGTTTTAGTGCAGTCTAAAAGAAATGCAAACTGCATTGCGGAGTGCCTGCCTATCTAGAAGTCTCCCGAAAAATAAATGAAGATGAATTTTGAATTTTAATCTTTGTATTTGATAAGGAAATAACAGAAAAGGCTTACCTAATCGTGAAACGAGAATCATATTATTATTTTTGAGGGTCTTTTATTTTGCCCAGCCGGCCACCTTACCAAGTTGAATCCAGCGGACCAGAGCAGGTTCAAAGATGCAGATAACTTGGTAGTGTGCACAGTGCCGGTAGGGAAACATGGTAGGACTTGTTCTTGTCACCTCCGAACTAATCGTGTGACTTCACTGTGTTTCCCAAGTGGTTCGGAATCCACTATAATCAGGAGGTCCCCTGTCCTATGGGCCCACACCGTGGCCTGGGACTGTGTCCAACCATACTACTACTAATGCATTTTGCCCACTTGGTAACGTAATGGTTTATGTCGTCGGTATCAACCTTCACCGGCTACAATCGGTAATGAACAAGCTGAGACATGCTTAAATTGACCAATTGTAACAGGCGTGACCTGAGCCGGGCCAAGTTCATGGACCTAGGTAGTTGAGTCTTGAATACTTAATTGAAGGGCCTAGAGGCCATGGTGTACATTTAAAATAAATAAATTCGAATAAAAAAAATTATTGAGTATTTTTTTCTTCTCGATTTAATTTTAAACACTTATTAATAATAAAATAATCTTTTGTTAGGGTTAGCATAGGAGACTTTATAATCTTATTGTTCGCCCTTTGGTATTTCAATAGAGTCGTTTGAACTCAATTCAATTGTGACTTAAGTTTAAAACACAATTGAAAATGAATAGATGCAGTCTACCCATTTTTCATGTAGGCTATGCTCCCATTGTCAAAATGACTGATAGAACTGAGGAGGCTATTTACAAACATGGCCAACTCCAAGTTGTGGAATTTTTCAGGAGAGTGGATTTTCTGTTGAAAATTGCATTAAGTTAATAGGTAACCCTAGACTTCTCAGCGCTTCTGTGCGCAATCTGGCTGCTTTTGTCACTTTATTTTACAACGTGCAGGTGGACATTAAAATTTTCTGCAAGGTCGGATCAAAACCCCATTTTGTAAAAAAATGGAGTTGGCCACGTTTGTAACCAAGCTCCTCAAATGTTCCTGTTGGTCTATAAAGATAAATTATTGAGATAAAGTATGAGTAACAACTGTTGGTTCGAGTCCCACACTTGCTACATTTTCTGGCCATGCTCCGGAGGGCATGTAAAGCAGGCTTTCCTAGTTGAGTGTAAGAACTCCGCTAGGTTGGCTTAGTAAAAGAACAAAAAACTGTCAATATTATTTAACTACAAAACGCAAAAACTCTCACTTGTAAGCATTCTGGCATTCTTTTCTGATTTGGAGAGTAGGTTTGCATATGACTTGCAATAACACAATTACACATTGTATTTTCATATGTAAGGTCTTCGATGGCATAGTGGTAGCTTGGTCGTACATGTGCGAGTCTCTACACACCGTGCGATCGGAAACCTGTCGTAACTCAACACAGGTATTATCTACAGAGGCGGGTGACGAGGTTACTCGGATACATTCATTGAATGAGGTTCTGTAGGGAGAGTTTTGGTCACTAGGTTCGCTGACGACAAACCGATATCCATATTATTCAAAATGGCCGCCGTTTTCATGCGAAAACTAAATTCTTAGCATCTAATTAATTCTCTTAATATTTTTTTAAATATTTGTACTATGCCTGGACCTTATTTCGCTGGATATAATTTAATATACATGAGTCATTATCAAAAACATTGACAATTTCCTGTCCAGTGTATGTTAGACTATATCTAGTGGCGCTTTGTAGTTGGTTGCGGGAATGAGATTGGTCAGACTTTGTTACCATACTCTTAAACTAAAAAAATTAATATTCATTTGTGTAAAATAACAATTTTTTTAAGTATTTGGGGCATTTTTAAAGTTGGAAAGTGGGCTCAAAATGTATATGTATTCTCCATGATTTATAGAAAAATATCACTTTAAAATAATACGTAATTAAAAATCATTTTAAAATAGTATTGGGGCTTATGGAAAAATCAACGCTTTGATATCATTGCACCTGCTGGTGCTGCCATCTACAAAATGACGTCACAAATGAACCCCATTGTTTGTATGCAAATAACCTCTTAAACAAAAAAAAAGACTTCTTCCTTCTCATTTTTATATATCAATCAATATAATTTATTCTTATTCTGACTTGTGATTGATTTATGGTACAGTATGTGTGAATCGAGATCTAAAATACGAGACTTCATTGAGGAATGGTGAAGAATCAAACAAGACATGTGAGGTATTAGGTAGAGCTCGCCTCATATTGCTCATAAAATATACTATATAAACAAAACACGATCAACAAACCCTCTTAACACATGTTTATTTTTATGGATATCGATCGACCTCTATCATAGGGGTGGCTTCCGAAACCTAGGCATGGTCTCTCGGGTCATAGAACGTTTTCATCACTCAGTAGCCTTCAACTTCCAACTTTAGACAAAATATTGTATCAAATATACAATAGTATTTATTGGATCCCTTTTAAACTGGGAATTGTAATGTATAGCCCCTTTTTATTCAGTCCTAATAAAATATTACAAACAGTTTGGCTTTGCATCGTAATTTTTCACTTTTCTCATGTCAATCAATAGAGTACGGACTTACCGTAAGGTCAACAGGGCGTCAAGTTATTTAACAACAGCTTACTACTTCGCCATGTATTTTAACTATTTTTTTCTACTTTTTCTATTTTCGTTTAAATAGACCAAGAAATTGTAATTAAGTGAGAGATTTCAACATATTTTGTAAACAAGGAATAACCATATGCATAGTATAGTATGTTAGTACCATTCATTCCTTGAATTGTATTTAGGACGATATTAATTGATTCGCTTCACAGCAGCCGCAAAAATGTCAAAAGGGGTCAGTTAAAAAATTCATAAAAAATACCATCTTGCGCAGTAAATATGAAATATTACTAGTATTACTCGAGAAAACCTGTTAAAGTGCCTAAAACATATTTTAAAGAATATTAGTGGATCAGACCGGTAAATAGAGTGCCTTTTTGTTACTGTTTTGAATACAATGTAACTGCAAAGGCTTTCACAGTCGAATGAAGAGCCAGTAGAATCCGGGCCGTGGTCGAAATGAATGAGAAACTTAATCATTTTCATTTCAGCCACGGCCCATCAGCCCGGATTCTACTGGTTCTTCATTCTGAATACACTTATTTTCTTCACATTTCAGACTTGGCCGTTCACGATTCAGCAACAAACGATAAATGAAGGGTCACACAGTCCTGCGTGGTCGTCAGAAGACAACGTTGAGCAGCGACACGGGCAGTTGGGCTGCATGGGGGACACCAGCCCTGACTGCGCCGACAGTGATGACATGCCGCAGCAGTTCGCCCGCAGGAGCTACCCCACAGACCACAGGCACTATTCAGACTCTTTGCTCAATATCGGCTAGCATTTCTTCTCGGACACCAATGGTGTGCAAGTTTTGTTGAACAATAAATTTACTTGATCATCGCTGAGCAGTGAGTGGCTCCTTGAGTTTCGGTGTTTAATAATGGCCAGATACTGTTTTAATAAGCTTAGTTACAAGGAACCCTCAGCTCATATAGTCTATTCAGCTTACCAAAGGCCTCAATGGGTCTATTTGTAGATTGTGTGAATCAATTACACGGAGACATACAAATATTATTAACTTAATGCTATTTGGCTAGGTCCACTGTTGTAAAATTTGTCTAATCTTTTACAATTACTTACTGGTCATAACGATGGAAACGTTTAAATTATGCAGTCAAAGTGACTGATGATTTACAGACTTATATTTTTATTACACTGCATTCACGTCGGTTATGCCTATAAATTAGATTGGTTATTAAGCTATTAAATTATGTGAATGTATAATATACAGTATATAACAACAACAGTTGTTCTTTATTTTAACACTCGCGCATGCGACTTGATCAACTTGTGGCTGGTCGAAGGACGATGCAATTGAATAGGCAGTGTAGACTTGAATTGGTTTGTATTGCAGTGCTTCGACTCAAGTTAGAGTAATTTAACACACAGTGGTTACAATATGAGCTGTGAGACGAGAACGATACATGCTTACAATTAATATTGAATTTGATCCAGCCTGCTTCCATATAGAAAAACCAACTCTGTGTCCACAGCTAAAGGAGCTGATGAGACACAGAGGGTAGATTAAAGATATTATTGAATAAGAGAAATAAATACGTAAAAGGAAGATTGAGGAATATTGAATTATCTGAATGTGAACAGCGCCATCTACCGGGAAAAAGGTGAAGCTGGAAGCAGACTGGTTATTACACATTTGGGACTAAGTGGTCCCCACAAACTTATAACATAGACTTTTTAGATTACCTAGATATACGCCTGATACGCCTGTCTTCAGTGCCTACTGTCTCATAGAAATACCATAAATTTTAAAATGAACTAGTCTATAATGTATGCTCACTGCTGTCCTTAATTATATTAAACTACGGCCTTAATATAGCGTACTTAACTAAGTTTTAATATCTGATATTGTACAATAGAAAGAAAGAACTCGTTAATTTTATCATATTTATCAGCCCAACGCTTTAAATATGATAATTGCCTTTATTTTCGTTAATATTGAATAATGGTAGAATCTGCAGTGTGGCTTTGTCTAAATCCGACGGTCAACGAGTTAACATAATAACAAATGAGGTAGGCTAGGCTATAATAATAATAAAAATTGAGTTAACCCTAAATTAAAAAAAAATTAAAAAAATCTCGAGGCATGAATTTTGTGAACCTACATGCCAAATTTCATCTATATCCAGTAAAAACTGAGTAGTTTGCCCAAGAATCGACGAACAGACCGACCGACGGACAGGCATTTAAAATTTTTGGTTCCAGGGAGTGGGACCTCGAAACCTGTCTTCTTCTTCTTCTTGAGTTGCAATCTATTGATTGGTTTGCAGCGAAAACGTGTAAATCCACTGAAATCTCGAAATTGAAACGGTCGACCATTACAAAGCTTTCCTTATACTAACTTACGTATAAATAGGAACGCAAAAATAGCATATTAAACGTGAAATCGGCTAAAGTTGATGGAAAGATTGAAAATGATAAAGGCAGTGCCGCTGTAAATGAGACCTGTGATAGTAATTGCCCTATATATCCAGTTATGAATCGTTTCTTTGAGATCGCGTCATTCAAAAGTCAATGTGTTTCTGTCACGTTAATACCCCGTGACTCCCGTCAATTTACAAGTCCTCTTCAATGAAAAATGTCCGCTAAAGTGTATAGATATAATAAAGTATAGGCTAATAAATATATGTATTCACCATAATAAATTAACATGCACAGTCTACAGGTATACTCCATAGATTTTAATAATAATAGTTATTTATTATTATTAAAATCTATGGTAGGTATGCTCTAACCGACTTGGTAAACATAATAGTCTCCTTAGTAACTTTGTAAAACTTGCTGTCACTTATTGTTAAAAAATAACTTAGTACAGTTTTACGTAATAAATTAAAAAACACAACCGGTTTCGGATCACGCCATCGTCAAGTGCAATTGAAAAAAAAAATCAATTCAATTGCACTTGACGATGGCGTGAGCCGAAACCGGTTGAGTGTTTTTTAATTTATTACGTAAAACTGTACTAAGTTATTTTTTAACAATGAGTGATAGCCTATGGTGTTCAGGGGCTCCAGCAACCCCAATAATTAATTTAAAAAGAAGGGTCTGAGCACGTCAATAAATCATTGCGGGTTTTAGGGTTTCTCCGAGTACCGTAAGGTAGATAGTATGTACGAAGTACCTACCTACCTACCTACATAATAAGCATCTTAATACACATTTTAAACCCTGGAAATAGGGCGACCTGGAAATAATTTTACTATAAAATATGTGCGAAAAAGTGAGGTTTTACGTATTTTGATAGCAATATGGTTTATATTTTACCGTCGAAGATTCATATAACTGCAAAGAGAGGGGAAATGTGAAATGGCCTGAAATTGGGGGTTTACACATTTTTACACTCAAAGGCTCATTGAAATTACTTCACACAGCAGGTCATCCCCGGGAGAATTTTTTTAATAGGAATGGTGCAAAATTGTCGGGTTTGACGCAGTTTGGTGGAAATCGCCCTACAGTAGGTACAGTCGTAGGCTACAAAGGGAAATGAACACTCGAAAAAAGTGCGCTCAAAAAGTCATTGTCCAAGGCTTTTGACTTGACTTAAGTAGGTAGGCGCATAGCCGGCCGCCATACCAAGTTGAATCCAGCGGACCAGAGCAGGTTCAAAGCTGCAGATAACTTGGTCGTGTGCACAGTGCCGGTATGGAAACATGGTAGGACTTGTCCTGGTCACCTCCGCACTAATCTTGTGACTTCACTGTGTTTCCCAAGTGGTTCGGAATCCACTATAATCAGGAGGTCCACTGTCCTATGGGCTGGCATAGGACAGCTAGTCAAGTCGGGGTCGCTCTATGGGCCCAAATATGAGGCCTAAGTCGTTATTAACCCGACGAACACTAATACTACTAGGTAGGCGCATCCAGCCCGGGGGAACTGCCACTACACCCCGCCATCTCGGACGATCTTCCGCCGCTAACTTCCATTCTCGGGTGCCGGTGGCGTGCACATCTTCTAATACTTGGTCTCTCCATCTGAGCCTTGGCCTACCGGGCCACCTAGGGTGGTTGAAGGAGTCCAAATGCTTATATAGTACAGTAAACTGTCCTAAGTATCTTCCAATGGCTTTACGATTTTTGAATTGTAGGCTATCAACCACATCTTCCTGTGTCGTAATATATTTTTTTTATGAGCCTATATAGAAGAACCGGTCCGAGTTTACTCGAACGTGCTTTCCAATTTATCAATTAGTAGATAGAGAAAATAAGTAACTTCATGGTAAATAATTCTCCTATGGTTTAATTTCTGACATCTCGGGGGGGGGGGGGGGGGGTGTCCACCTGACGTCACTCAATAAATCTTTAAAATCTTTAAAAGTTTTTCTATCTAGTGTTAGCTTTAAATCTCCATTCTATCTAGTTTACGCTGTAACCATTTGGAAGGGGGGGGAGGGTCCGCAACCCAAGGACCCCCTCTGGCAATTAATCGCCTAGGATATCACCTATCCTAAAGCACTGAATTAATTGATGGCATTGCATATTCTAGACTGGTCAGACCAACACATTACCACACAGTAATAATGGCAGGGCACGCAATGCATTTGAGCGTGAATTGTCTATCTTTTTTCAAAAAACATTTTTTGCCCAAAAACCAATACTTTTTTGGGAAAGCAACCTGTCCGGTTTCGTAACTCTTTTAAACACCTAAAACATGTCTGAAGGTAGAAATATGAATAGAAATATATAATATATATAGGTAAAAATAGTTACTTTTATTTTTTTACCCCCCGAAGCAAACTATCAAGGGGCAAGCAACCCCCCGCATTTGATTAACATTAATAAGGGCTACAATATTTGTGAATTTAAAAGAAATCGTTGGAGCCGTTTTTCAGAAATAATTTTTTTAGACGTTTTTTTGGAGTTTTTTGAGAATAAAACCCCCCCAAATTGAGTTAGCCCAAAATAAAAAAAATTTTCCCGAGGCATGATTTTTACGAACCAACATGCCGAATTCCATAAAAATCCACTGTGTAGTTTGCCCACAAATCGACGAATAGACAGACGTTTCGTAAAAACCACTTTTTTGGGTTCCTGGGACCTCAAAACGTGTAAATCCGTTGAAATCTCGGAATCGAACATTTTGACCATCACAAAGCTTTCCTATACTAGCCTACGTATAAATTGGAAAGCAATAATCATGAACACCAGGAAGTAGGTACGTCGTCCCTCCGACCTCCGAGTGATTGGCAAATTATCAAAAGGTCCGCAGCTCGCGGTGTTCCCTGCATGTGTTCTGTGTAGAATCGACGATCGCACCTTGAAAGTGGTCTGAATCTCCTGTAGGGACACAAAACTTGCCATCCAGTCTATAGGAATGTATATTTGATATAAAACAAACAAACATGACAAGGGGTCGGAAATGCCTCATAAAAACAACCCTTATTATGAATTAAATTCACAGTCAATCATAACATGTTATATGGTGAGAACTATGGGGTCACTGACCTCATCTTACCACTAGCCCATTTGACTATAGATTTCAAGGCTACCGCAAATTTGCGAAATTCACTGGACAGTCGGCTATCTTGAGTAGTAGCCTACCTATAAAACAAAACAACACAGTCATGGAAATAATAATAAGAACACGTACCGGTATAGTTTTTCACTATTTTCTCTAGAACTATTTGGGTGGACCAAATGATACACCCCCCCCCCCCACCTTATAAACCAATCGTCCTAGGCCTATCGTGACGCCACTGAGCCTATTTTGAGACTGATTCTGTGTGATAAAGGAGCGTCCATCGACCATCGGAATCGACCCCAGAACATGAATGAACTATTGAGAAAATCCCTTTTTTCCTTGGATTAAAAAAAAAAGATTATACGCATATTAAACAATTCAATGAATGTAACCAAGTAACCTCTGTAGGTAATACCTGTGTTGAGTTACGATAGGTTTCCGATCGCATGGTGTGTAGAGACTTGCACAAGTGCGAACAAGCTACCACTATGCCATATGGTCCATACAGTCATTGGCGGAAAATCTCAAAAAGTCTGGGGAGGGGGGGGGGGGCTAAGTCCCTAATAAAAAAATTAAAAAAACAGTAAATCTGTAAATATTCCAGAAGCCTCGCCCTTCACCCCTGCTTCTCATTAAAACAAAAAATAAATATGTCCTGTCAAGTTCACGAAAGATTATAATAGCAATGCTCCGTGGCGTAACCAGGGCCGGCCCATGGGTTCGCGAGGCCAGCAGCGAGATTCTGTGTGAGCCCCCCCCCCCCCCCAAGGGCGGGTCCAGGACAGATTTTCGGGGGGGGGGGAGGCATTCCGGGAAAAGTGGATGTAGCCTACCAAGCCAGATCAATTTTTAGCGATTGTGCAATTGGTGCTTGTTAGCGAAACAAGGCGCATTAATGTACAGTGCCTTATTACTTGAATAACCCATGCGCCTGATGCAGAGAGATACCATTGGGGCGTCCGGGAGTGTCCCCGAGGAAAAATCTAAAATATATATAAGGGAAAAATAGTGGGGTTTTAACAGCAGTAATAATGTTTTTTCATATTTTGGAATCAGGGGGGCCAGGGGTCTCCCCCGGAGGAAAAAATTGAAAATATAAGGGCAAAATAGTGGGGTTTTCTGCATTTTAACAACAATAATAATGCAGCAATAATGATTATTCATATTGCAAGAAACAGTGGGGCCCGGGGGTCTCCCCCGGAGGAAAAATATGAAAATATAATGGAAAAATAGTGGGGGTTTACGCATTTTAACAGCAGTGAAATATTGACTTTTTAAGCATTCGCTCCTCCGGTAGGACCGGCCCTGGGCGTAACGATAGGGTTTCGAAGGGGGGAAAAACGTCATACATACAGCTTAAAGTTAATGAGTTAGTGTCCTTTGCGAAGGAGTCAGAAGGTTCAGGAGACCTGAAAGGGGGGGGGGGAGTAAACAGACCTGATATAGTTTGATCTTACGCATTTTGATAGCAGTACCTACCTTAGAGATTTTACAGGCAATTATTGCAATTGCGAAGAAGGGGAGCCCGCGGGTCTCCCCCGGGTGAAAATTTTAGAAAATATGCCTGAAATAGTGGAGTTTTACGCATTTAGAATGCAGTAACAATTAGATTTTAGACGCAAAGAATATAACTGATTTCCAAAGGGGAGGGGGGCAATTGGCCGCATTGCCGGTCGCTGTGCCCGTCTCTGAGGCCCGGGGGTCTCCTCCGGGTGAAATTTCTTTAAAATGTGGCTTGTAATAGGGGGATTGTACGCATTTTGATAGTAGTAACGTTTAGATTTCACTGGCGATGAAAATAGCTGGACAAGGGGGGCCCGGGGGTCTCTCCCGGGTGAAATTTTTTGAAAAATATCCCTGAAATATTGGGGTTTTACGCGTTTTGTGAGCAGTAACAGTTAGATATTAAAGGCGAAGAATATAGCCTACTCTTAACAATGGGGGCCCGGAGAATTTCTTCGGGATAATTGACTAGATTTTACAGACGAAGATTTTGTTAAGACTTGAGTTATTATTATTTTTTCATAAATACATCCAATACTTCCTATAAAATAATTGGGACTTTATTCCCTTAATGGATGGGACAATACGTATAAACTTTTTATTTACTTAGGATGCTAGGGGGCAGGGACAGACCTGGGGGGCTTGGGGGCTAGGCTAGACCTGGGAGGCTGGGGGGCTAGGCGAGAGCTGGTGGTCATAGCCCCCCCAGGACCCCCCATTTTCCGCCCATATCCGTATGGTCTCCAGTCTCTCTTGTAATGTTAAATAATAGTTGGTTAGCTTGCTAATTTGTGAGTATATTCCTGAAAAAGTATGGTTATGCAACAGTGTATTTATTTAAAGGTTGTAACATATGGGGTCCCATTACGACGACGCACTGAAGCCTACAAGTATTCCACTATTTCTACACCTCCAAATTGAGTTTAGATTCGTTGAGGTACATATTAAGACTTCCATGCAAAATATTAGGGTTAACAGTAGGTCTACTGTACGTAACATATGGTTATGCACAAAAAACAAATGTAGTCTAGTTCGGTTCCGACGAAACATCGTAAACTCTAGGTACAAGGTACCGGTACATAGTAAAATTCAGTTATAAAACCAACCCTGAAAACTTAGGTATATATTTTTTTCTTTTTTGATATCTTGTATTCATTCTGTGAGAACCGTTTGAGTAATAAACGCTGCCATTTTGTAGGTGAAATAAGCTTTTACACAATTACATAACCTTATTTTTGCAGAAGTTGATGTTGTATTGCTCCATTATTGCTGCTTCCCAATGTTGAACATTTGGCTTTGAATGTGTTGAACTCACTAATAAAATTACTAATAAATTAGTAATATATTACTGTACTGTTGAGTGTGCATGATTTATACATCTCGCACCTCTGGAATAGTATAAAACGGTAGGGCAACCGTGCTGACTAAGCAAAAAATGTCTTACTCATTATTTAAATTCATTCTCCTTACATTTCATAAGGTAATAAAGTGGATCAATTTTGGTTAGTTAATTAAAAAACATACAGTACTTTTCTCCAAGGCCATAGCCAAGGGGGGTTCTTGGGGGTTCAACCCCCCCCCCCCCCCCCCCGGAATGAAATGGCTTGACACTAGATAGAATCGGATTTTGAGAGGAAAAATAAAAACTATGTAATATCCAAAGCAATTTCTGAAAACCCCCCGAAAAAAAATCCTGGCTACGGCCTTGCTTTTCTCATACTTTATGTACAATAAAATAGTTTAATTCTTAAGTAAATTGCAATTATTGGGGTACCCGGTACTTGCACAATAAACTTGTGACAGCTTTGATTATACGAATAGGTACTTTAGCGAAGAATTGTGTAGTATGTTTGCATAATCGCAATCCTGAAGGATATTCCTGATCCTGGAGACGTAGCCAGGGTTATTCTGTGTTCCAGTTCTTGGTCATAGGACATTTGTAACAGGTATCCCAGTAGCGTAACTAGGGACAGCGGGGGTGTGGACCGCCTGGGCGCCACATCACCTAAGGGCGCCAAAATGGACAAAAAATACTCAACATAGATATTATTTAGCCAAAAATGACAATATATACGGTAACTAATTAAACATTTAAAAATAAAAATTGCAAAATATAATGTAATTATTTGGATTTCATTGTTGAATGGGGCAGCAACCTGCAATGTCGCTGGTTTATAAACTTTTAGAAAATTTTCTAACGTTGATACATGGGTGAAGAATGAAAATTAATTTTTTACATAACTATTTACAAGCGACCAAGACCGTAGCCAGGATTTCTTTCGGGGAGGGGGGGTTTCAGAATTTTCATTGGATATTATATAGTGGTTTTTATTTTTCCTCTCAAAATCCGATTCTATCTAGTATCAAGCCATTTCATTTCGGGGTGGGGGGGGGGGGTGGTTGAATCCCCACGAACCCCCTCCCCCCCCCCTTGGCTACGGCCTTGCAAACGACAATGTCTGAAAAGAGGCTCAGCTCTCTTATATCCAGGGGCGCCCTCTCCATTAAGTCTCAGTCATTATCTCTACTCAATCAAGTAAACTTAAGTTGCCTCCTGATGGTAGAGCACAGTTACACCACCAGAGTAATATCAAACAAATCGGTCTCTCTACTGACAATAAATAAATCCTTTGCTTTTCACTCCCCTCACTACAATGTCGTAAAACTGTACAATTCTCTACCAATTGAAATTAAGTCACAAATCAATCATGAAAAGAAATTTATGAAATCCATCAAGTCATGGCTAAGATCCCTTCATTAATCCATTACCTTAATTCAGACTTATGTTAAAACAAAAAATGTTACAATAATTAAAATAATTAAATTTCGATTTCCTACTTTCTATTGTTACTTTTTATCTAGAAAAAGCTATTAATATACATAACAATATAAGCAATAGTGTTATTTTAACTACACTGCTCATTAATCCTCCTGTTACACATGTTTGTTTCACGTCACTCCCTTAATGCTCAAACAAATGGTTTTATTAGGGGAAGCCCACTATCTCATTACCTACCTATGTATTGTATGTGATTTTTTATTCTTATTACTAATTTGTGGGATACTGAGTTAGATTTTGATTTTTTGTTTTGTTTTAATTGAATTAAATTTTTCTTTTCTTTTCTTTTTCTTTCATTCCATCTGATCTATATACTCTATTTATACTCATGTCTCGCTGTCTCAGTACCTATATTATTAATTGGTAAACCTAAGAAAGCATGTTACGGGTTCACTTGCCGGCCGCCTTACCAAGTTGAATCCAGCGGACCAGAGCAGGTTCAAAGATGCAGATAACTTGGTCGTGTGCACAGTGCCGGTAGGGAAACATGGTAGGACTTGCCCTGGTCACTTCCGAACTAATCGTGCGACTTGACTGTGTTTCCCAAGTAGTTCGGAATCCACTATAATCAGGAGGTCCCCACTCCCCTGTCCTATGGGCCCACACCGTGGCCTGGGACTGTGTTCAACCAAACTAATACTACGGGTTCACATTTACCGGTTCTTTAAAGGCTTTCACATGCATTTATTTATGTCCTAGGGAGGGATTGGAGACGCCTATACTCGATCCGTCTCTGCTCTAGCTCAATAGCCCTCTCTTACACTCAACTAGGAAGACTCGGGGCCGCCTACTTTACTAGCCCTCCGAAGCATGGCCAGAAAATGAAGCAAGTGTGGAAATCGAACCTCACGGGTGAAAGTCGGCGTCTGTACCACTACTCTACATGTCCTGACTTGATAGGTTTTTTAAATGTGTTAAATGGTATTAAAGGCTTCTTGCCGGACTGTGAAAGAGTTGGTAGTGAAACTGTTTCACATTTGTAGCCCATGAGCTGCTTAATTGAATGAAGATGGGGAGGGGTGCGGCAGCGGCACAGTCAACCCCATATGAACCATAACATTTGGTAAACATTTGTCGCCTATTTAGCAAGATGAGTTTTGGGAAGTAGGAAAAGGGCTCCTTCGTCGGCGACTCTTCCTCGCTCAATTTCGTCCCGAACACATGCTGTGACAATTTGTATGTTTCATCTCAAGCTGTCATCGAACTACCGTAGCAGACTAATAAATTGCGATGGGTAATCTATAACATACATGTTATTTATTGAATCAGTGCGACTCGTGTGTGTATTTTTGCGGGATTTGTACAATCTGTCTCGGATCTACGGGGGCATATCGGTGCATTTGTCACAGGCCGGCGTTAGAGAGCGCCAAAATCATTCAGGTGAAAATGATCAAAACAGGTCTCGCGGAGGAAAACTTCCAACGGGAACCACCTGTCCCAACCTCGAATGAGAATCCTACCTTATTCGATGGCTGGCAATAAGCAAATTTGCCGAAATAAAAGCTCGCAAAGTGAGCTTCTAATAAATAGGTATTTATGCATTTGGCATTGGCGCTCAGGGGCAAATTCAGGAAATGGGTTCGGGGCCACCCCCCCCCCCCACGCTGCGCACGCGGCATTAATGGGGGAGAAGAAGAAAAAGAAGCATTGGCGCTCTTTCAGTTGTAACTTTCAATAATTACTTACTTAGGTTGACTGCTGCCAACAACAATCACATCGCACTCCGTTATAAGACTAGTTTTATGTAATGTCAACCCACTCCGACTACAAGTGATAAAGGACAAGCTGAGACGTGCTTATTATAGGCAACTGGCGTCAGCTTGATTTAACCAGGCGGGTAAGGTGGGCCTGTCCAGCTCAGTCAATGAAGCTCCAAAAACTTTGTGACTGAGATTAAGCTTGGAGGTTCTCACCATAGGTTAAATACAGTTTTTTTTAGATCCTTATAAACTCGGTCACATTTCCTTCGAGGCTTCGACTGCCTTTGATATCCTTTGTTATTCACAATACTTAGCTTGTGGTTAGGAGCCATCTATTCTATTATTATTATTATCGTTGGACTTAACCAAGTACGGAAACGCGTCTTTTTTTAGACTGATGGGAACAACAAATAGGCTACCGCTCTAAAGGTAACAAACCAAAATAGGCCTCTAGCACAGCATACCTACCACAGAAGCTGAGAATCAAGAGAGTCAAGATTGACATCATAAAAAGTAATGACTGCCCACATTGGCATGACATATATATTTCCCCATAACCAGAAAAAACCCTTGGAGGTTGAGGGCAAGGTGTCCGACCATCTGTTTGTAGCCTATATAATCTATTTTTTTTTAAAGTCCCGTTAGGGAAGCTGCGAAGGTATTGTGTATCTGTTGCCTGTTGAGCTTCGTTTGGGTTGTTGTTGGTCTACGTGACAAGAGGTTATCTGACTGGATTCATTGATTTCAGGTTCCTAAAGGCAGGTGTGATGGTGCACACCTCTCAAAACAAATAGTAGAGTCAAACAACAGTCGCATTCTTCTAGTTGTATTAATTTACTGAAATAGGTTGTCTTTATTCCTTTCGGGGAGAGACCGCGACTTGTATGGTCAGCAGGTGCCCAACATTCCTGAAAATGGGAGGGGGGTACTCTTACTACACTTTTACAATTAACGCATAATAAATTATACAATATTTTACAATATATGAAGTATACAAATTGAATACAGCTGAATAATAATTTTTTTCTTCCCCTTTTTCCTTGTCCAGTACTCCCTGGACAAGGATAATAGTAATAATAAAAATAATAAAATAAAGAAAACTTTACAATTTTTACTAAAACCGGTGCCACAAAGCCGCAAAAGGGCGCGTTGGGATCACACTATACTGTAGCTATTCCATTGGCAGAAAAGGCAATTAAATATTAATTCCTCTATTCTCAGTCATAGTAAAATAGTACAATATATGGCTGCATAAATAATTGCTGCTGTATTGTAGTTGTTGAAGCTCATTCAGCAATATAACTTAATTATGGTAGCCTATATGCAATCCTTGAAAATAAATTCTGACCACCTATTTATTTCGAAGACTTTTCGCGGGACACCTCGGCTCAAACAATATGGAGCAGGATTGTGAAGGCGGCATAACAAAAGAGTAGCTGAGGAATGCTCGGTGGCGCCGCCGTGTCTGCAGCCCACCTGCACAACCTCATCTCGTGAGAGCCCCGGGCAGCCGAGACTGCGTTTACACTAGTGACTAGGTGCTAGGCACAACACGGCTCCTCCTGGCAAGGTACCTACCTACCTACCTTTATAACTTCAGGTACGCAGACCCATATATACCCAAGGGAACCAAATTAAATGTATTGAACAGTCCAGACGCATACATAAGGCTACCAGAATCTTGAAACTTCAAGCCGGACATGAGCCAAAAAATTTTATTGGACTAAGATTCCAGCAGAAAATTAGTTATACCTACATCATTTAAAATATAAATATTACACGTTCTCATTCCTCATTGTTTAATGGGACATAAGTAAGAGTAGGTAGCTACTGATATTGTTTTTGAAAATTAACCTTTAACAGTAGCAATGCTCAATTATATAAAAAAATAATAATAATAATTTTTTGGCATCTCATATCAAAATATAAAATATTTTCAAAAATGTCTGGGGACAGGGCACCTGGAATGCGAAACTGTCCGTACTGAATCCGGACATCTGGTAACCTTACGCCATTGAATATATAACACTACTAACAAATTACAATTTCACTACTTTCCCTCATATTATATTTTTGGGGAAAATCGGAGAAATTATTTCATGATTTAATTAATAAATAACCAGAGCAGTGTAGAGTTTTTGTGTGGCTTCGTCGAACTAAAAATTAACCCTAGCCTATATAGTCCCTGGGTAATGGGCAGGCGCGGATCTAAAATGAGACCAAGGAGGGGGCTAAGATTAAATACGAAAAAAAAAAGATGAATTGCAAAAAAATTGTCAATATAATGAGAGTTGGTCCCAGGCCTCTTAAAAGGGGGAGACACTTGTCAGTGGCGTAACGATAGATTCTCGAAGGGGGCGGTGTATAATTTGGCGCCCCCTGTTCTACTTGAAACCTTTAACTTCGACCTGGGTAGTTGGGTTTGCGTATACCGGTATGCGTATGGTGCTTAATTGCTTATGTTGCAACTTGCAACTGTGACGGACTTACTTGGTTAAGGCAATCGGAGTATTTGTCATGAATGGTCAAAGACCAAAGTGGCAAATTGTTTCTAGCTTCCAGCAGGCAATTGTGCAAGTGTAAACGCATGAAAAGTGTATTGAATGGGTTTGTGTGGGCAATGGTAGTAGGCCTGTGGTCGCTGAATCAGCACCCAGCTGCAGTCGCAGTGCAGGTGTCCCCAGTCCAGTAGAACGCAACGCCATACAATTACGGTATTTCAGTCCGTTCACTGCCCCCGGGCTTTTTGCTAACTCAGCAAGCATGCAAAATTACAGCAAACAGTTTTATTCTTCCTAGAAAAATGGAAATGAATTCATAAAGTTCTACACAAAAAAGCTAATAATATTAGGGGCTACTGTATATAATAGCAAACTGAATATCCAGCACAATTAAATAATAATGATGATTGTCTATCTATCCTCTTCCCTGATTTAAGCATTGGTAATGCATCGGAAATTATTGGCAGTAATGTTTCCGACACATGATTTGTAGGACCTGTCCTTGTATAGGGGAACTCCAATAATCGTACTTGATCTCCTATTATCCGAACAGACAAAAAAATGTGACTAGTACAGTACATATAATATATATATACACACAAAGGCCGTGCCCAGGTTTTGATTTCAATTCATTTTTAATATATTAATGAATTAATGGATAAATTCTTCAAACCATCCATACAGGTTTACATACACAAATTTATTTCGGGGGGGGGGGGAGGGGTCCGGACCCCATGGACCACCCCCCTGGGCACGGCCATGTACATACACATATTAGGTTACCAACATTTTAAAAATCCCGGGGAATCCCGAGGAATTATTTTAAAAATTCTGAGAAATACGGCTGAAGTCGTTTGGCAGCCCTGGTCCCCAATTAGTTCGGTTAATTGGAGTTCTATAATCTATTGTACTTCCGATGTCTCACTACTTTCTTAATAATATATCAATAATAATAATAAACGTCTTATATTTAAGTATCCGTTGGCGGCTAAGGGGTTTAGCAGCATATATACCCTACCTACCAGTAGCGTAAATAACTTTTGCTGCGCCCCCCCCACCCCCCGCAAGACCTTTGGTGCGCCCTAACTTGTCTTATTATTTCATCTTTGTTATGAGTGATTGTCAGTAGTGGAATGCAAGACCGTAGCCACGTTTTTTTTTCGGGGGTGGCTGTGATCCCATCTACTGTATTATTAAGAGGTTATGCTGGTTATGGTGTTACTTGTAGGCTATTTATGATAGCATAGGTACATAAAATGCTAATTTAGTGGGGACGCGGCCAGACAACATTTTGTAGATATGCGGACTAAATCGTCATGTTACCATTGCGACGGCTTAGATTTTATAGAAACAATATTGCACGTAATCCAAAGAGGGGGGCCCAGGAGTCTCCCCCGGGGAAAAAATTGAAAATATGAGTGTATATAGTGGGGTGTTACGCATTTTAACAGCAGTGAAGTATAGAACACTTACAATGAAATGCTTATTCATATTGCAGCAAACAGGGGGGCCCGGGGGTCACCCCCGGTGGAAATTGTTTGAAAAAATAGGCCCGAAATAGTGTGGTTTTACGATTTTAACAGCAGTAAAGCTTATAATTTACAGAGGAAGACATATTCATGTTACCGTACTAGATGCTTTTAATTCTCAACTTTTCATTTCGGTGGGGGGGGGGGGGAAGCTGCAGCCCAATAAGCCCCCCTTGCCTAAGATCTTGGTGGAATGGGAAGAAAAAGTTTGTAGAATAAATAATAAAATAGTAGTGGAAAACGTCCCAGCCGCTGACTGGTTTTGCTGGTACCTAGTGCCATTGAATATATAACATTGAATATTTAACACTGTTATATATGCAATGCTAGTGCATTCTGAATTCATAGTGAACCGCAGTACTGGCCAGAAAGAAAATTTTTAGTTATAAATGAGATGAAGTTCCTAATTTCATAATTATTATAGTCAACTTCGAAAACAAATTGATATTTAATATTTTTATTAATTACGTAGAATATCTTATTATTTTTGGGAATCGAAGTGCGCCCCCAGCAATGCTGCCCCCCCCCCCCCACGCCGCGTGGTGTTATTTACGCCACTGCTACCTACACACTACTTTGCAGTGTGCAACACAAACCCATATTCCTCAGCGTCCAAGATAAACTTACAATAGGTACCGTAACGTTAAACCTTTTTACAGCCCTATTTCTATCACCAGGTATAATTCGCATGACAGGTACCGTTAAAGGTACTTATTTTGGTGATTTATGGAAAAGGTAAAATCGATTGTTAGGCGGTTTTGTGGAGATCCGCCAGGCCCAGTAACCCTAAAGTCGTAAAGTCGTTGTAGACGCGTTCGAGGCTCCAGTCGAGATTAGATGTGAGTACCTGCGGTGGAGGGGAGGGGGCCTGGACTGGCGACACCGCGGCGGGAGTGCACCTGCAGCACACGTGGTCCAGCGCCTGGAAATTCCAACACAATCTCCCCGTATTCATCGTGCCTACTCAACTCATTTCCTACGGTTTACCGTCCATTTATAGAGTATGGCAGTTATGAATCCATGGGAAACTCTAACCTCCTCTGCTACGGGGTGGGCTAAAGGAATTTGCCATCACTAGGCTACAGTTTGGATGCCCCCCCCCCCCCCAAACTTTCAATTATTCTAGTCGACGCTTTACTACCCAATCGACCTAGCTTTTCCCAGTTTATATTTCATATTTTATGTATTTTACAGTACAATACATTACATGACGCATTGACACCAGCTGCACTTTACAACACAAAGTAGGCTTACCATATACGTTCCGCCCTTCCGGTTTAGCCCGGACCGTTCGGGGTTTTAACCTGCGTCCGGGTTGCTGGGCCGGGGTTGATATTTGTCCGGGGCTTACAATTTAATTAATAATTATTAATTGAAAAAAAGATTCAGATTTTTTTTCAGAAAATTGTCTCCTTTAATAAATGCCTTAAACATTAAGTTTAAATTTACACTAGATAGAATAGCACTTGGTTACCTTGGTCCGGGGTTGAAGCCCGATTAAGTATGGTAAGCCTATCTATAAGACTTTTGGTGGAAGCGATTTTTATTGTGTTTTAACCTTAACTTTCTTATTTTTCCGATCTTCTCGTTAAATGTTTAGAAAATTGTGCCATTTCGGAATTACTTCTGTTTTCTGTTAGCCCAATTTTTCCACACGAGAGAGGAAAGATTACTTAGAAGATGTCATGAAGGACCTAGGGTGCGACACCTACAAAGAACTGAAAAGGACCGCACAAAACAGACAAGAGTGGAGGAGAAAAATACAACATTCGCTGCAAACCAATCCTTAGATTGCAACTCAAGAAGAAGAAGAATTTTGCCATTGACGTAATGGGGAGAGGGTGGGAAGCGGATCCAGGATTTGGAAACTCTAGGACCCCCTTTTTCGAGCACATTCAATAAATCAGGGTCAGCAAACTGTCAAAATTACTGCTGTCAAAATACGTACACTTCCACAATTTTGGGCCTATTTTTCAAAAATATTCCCGGGGGGAGACACCCGGCCCCCCTTCAGGTTCTTTAAACCCTAAGGGACACGGAAGGTCACGCCCCCTAATTTAAAAGCTGCGTACGTCCATTCCATGAGTGTTCGAACCGCTTCCCCTTTCTGGCTTTCGCTACATTTTTATGAAAATGGGTGGCCGCCAAATGATACACCGCCTCCCCTCGTAAATCTATCGTTACGTCACTGCGTACTGCGTAGTAAGTAGCAACCCTGCTTATTTAGCCTTTACTGGGTACAATTCCATGTAAGAGAAAGAAGCGTATAAGAACACTAATTTCTCATTACAATTTTTCATAACAATTACAAAGAATTTCAGGGCCGGAGTTACGTGACGAAGCAGTTGAATCCGGGATGATAGGCCGTGGTCGTTCTGAAAGCGTACTTCCAAACGTTTCGTCAACATCTGCGGTCGACATCTTCAGTGGAACTGCGTAGACGTCTCTGATGGTATCTCGGAGGCTCAGCAGCAACTGTCTACGCAGTTCCACTGAAGTCGACCGCAGATGTTGACGAAACGTTTGGAAGTACGCTTTCAAAACGACCACGGCCTATCATCGTGGATTCTACTACTTCGTCACAGAATTTTTCATTATTCAGAAACATGCCTCAGACGGGCTACGTAAGATCAAATATCAATGTATATCATAGACTAAAAAGAGCACACAAAAGATACGATGACAGATCAGGGAGGTATAGGGGAGAGGGAAGAAGTGTATATGTTTAGGGTTATTTGTTTGCAGATTTATTTATTGGCAAATCAATGCAGAGACACATGCAGGTGGCGGTTCTATGAAAGGCACCCACAAGAAAAGGTTTAGACCTAGATTGTCAGGTGCGGGCTGACGGTCGTTCCATATGCCCACACTGAGAAGCTTATAGTTTTTTTTTTTACGGCAAGCTTTCGTAGGCTCGGAATAATATTGGGTGCGGCAGGCCCGTACCCAAGGTGGGGGCAAGGGGGCCATGCCCCCCCCCCTAAATTTGATAAAAAATAATAAATAATGTAAGAAATAATGTAAGAGTTTTAGCTAAATATACTAAAATCACTACGAATGTACCTATCATTTATAATTTTTTTTGTTCTTGCCCCCCCCCCCCAAATTAAATCCCGGGTACGGGCCTGGGGTGCAGATGTAGGCCTACTGTTTTTAAAAGCCATGAAGCATCCACGTATTCGAAACAATCGTACACATTGCTGAAGACGAAGAAACACAGTGCTTCAATAAAATTGTACTTACTGGTCAGACTCCAAAAGTAGTTACAATTAAACAATAAATATGTAAATATCAGCAAAACTTCAAAAGTAATGGTTCTGTTTGAAATTTCAATGCTGACCATCAAGATTTGTACACATTTCTATTATTATCGTCCCATTCTGCACTTATTGTCAGTGTCTTGACGTGAATCATTTGAAAAGAGCTTCTTTCGATTTTCCTTTATCCTTTATAATTAAATGAGCATTAGTGAAGAGCACTAAAAATAAAAGAAAGTCTATGTTCACTCAATTCGGATAATTGTAGTTCTACTGTACATTACTCCGATTTGTTGAAAAATTGTGGACCCGTAATGAATTAAATTGCGTATGAATTTTAAATGACGTTAAAACTTAAATAACTGCCAAAACTTATGGAACATCCCTCGTAAAAATCGGCTACCACCCCAAATTAGAGGGTCCTCGTGAGGTAATGGGCGAGGGGTGAACCTATTGAACCTGGCGAGATGAAAGCACCTTGTGGGAACATTCCTATCTCGCTTTGCGTGAATCCAATTTCCCATAATATCATTATCCCCACGAACGTACTGTGGACGTATCCTAGTAGGTAGGTATTATGAGAACATTTCTAGTTTTTCCATTTTATTACTTGATTACGTGCACATAAAGCTACAGTCTTAACGGTAACAAGACAGCCATTATTTTGCTGCTTAGATCACTGATAAATCTATTATTTTTAAATAAGCTCTAATTAAGTCTGAAAGGCGGAAACACTTGCGTCAATAGGGTAGGCTTTATTCTTCCTCTTTAAATGCGTCTTTTATCAAAGATTGAGGATCATCATGGCAATATGGACATTGGAGACTTCTGTTTTGCTCTTGCCAAACCACTGCCTCAGGTTTTTCAACCAGGATGTTATTCTTCTGCCGGGAGCCCCTCAGTCCTCCCATCTTCCCTAGGATTGTTACTTGCAGAAAGCGATACTTCTCGTTCCTCATCACATGGCCAAATTATGTCTGTTTCCGTTTCTTAACTTTCAGAAGCAACTCGGTTTCTGTATCCCTTCGCCTCAAGAGTGAGGACCTCGGCATTAGGGACACGCTCTCTCCAGGATATGCGCAGCATTCGTCTGTATACCCACGTTTCAGGCTTTATCCCGTATCGTGAATGGGAATACTACGAGGATTTTTTAGTTCTTGTCTCGGTCTGGGTCGGTGAGTCCCCTAGCCTATCGGCTATTTGCCTAGTTGCCATTGCACCCATTATGCGCCTCCATCTTCAACACGAGAAGTTACAGTCGGTACAGATTAGGGATTGTCACGTATTCGCCTTTGAGACCATAAAGCATTACTCGTAACTCAGCTAGTTTGAAGACAAAGCTAGATGTACACTAACTAGTACACTTCTTCATTGAGAGCCATTTTCAGGAAAATGGGACATTTTATAGTCCCGAACCTGTCCATATTAGTTGAAAACGGGACTGCTATCAGTGGCTCAGTGCTATCTCGTCCAAAGCAGAAAACTATACTTTAAAAAATAGCATCTTAATTGTTCTATTTTTTCGGGAGTTGCTGTAGGCTGTCTGAATCTGAAGTATCTTTTGTAAATTTACACTAGCTTCTAATCCGTAACGATAATTATATTGGAAGCATATGATATGAAAGTATAAACGTGGACGTTGTGCGTAGGTGTTTCTCTGTTATGGACAGGAAAGGTAGACTATGGAGTCATCGGCGTACATGGAATGTGAGTGGCGCCAGTGCGACGTAGCCTGCACCTGAGACCTGCGCGCCTTCTATTCATATTGTAAACACTCATGGCCAATGTTATAGAAAAAAATTATACGGCTTTGCCTGACTACCTGTTGACTATTGTTGGATGCAAGGGAGAAGATAACGTCTCCGGCAGCCCAACTTTGAAGTCTGAATCCTTTTCTGGCAGGGATGCGAACTGCGAAGTTAATTACTCCAGGTCCATTCATAGTTAGGTCCAAAACATACGGTGACCATCTGACCTGTTTTTACCAGGTCACTCCTGTTTTTTTGCCCAATGCACTGGTTTTGACCTGGTTTTCGATCACAGTGACCTCAGTGACTAGTTTTTTAATTTTTAATTATAAAAAAGCATATTGTAGGTTTTCCGTTTTTAAAATATCACTTAGATTTTTCCCTCCCTTTTTAGCTTATGCAAGTGCGGGAAGTGCACTACCAAGTCAAGATTTGTTTATTTTCAAGTTGCTTACTAGCCTCGATTTTAAGTATAGTGTCAGCTAAAAATGGTTTAAAAAAAAGCTGACCATTTCGGCTTGCATGCCATGTGTCACGACATGTAAAGTAGTGGTACGGACTCTGGCTTTCACCCGAAAGGTTGTTGGTTCAGAGTCCAACACTTCCTACATTTTCTGGCCATGCTTCGGAGGGCATGTAAAGCAAGCGGACCCGGGCCTTCCTAGTTGAGTTTAAGAGAGGGCTTTATAGCCCTAACTCCGCTATGTTGGCTCAGTCATTGAACAAAAAAAGTCTTTATTTATTTAGCTAAAAATGGTTTAAAAAAACTGACCGTTTCGTCCTTATTATTAAAAAAGGGCTTGCCCCCCCCCCCCCCAAACCCTCCAGTATTTCTTCCCATACATGACCTGTTTTCCACGAATTTATAAATGGTCACCTTACCAATACAAGGAGTTGGGAGTGGAACCATCCTAGTAATAGAGGCTATGCCTATGAAAATGATATTATGCCATTTGCACAATGCACTAATGGTTATTGTATATGCCACAATGCCTGTGTCAAATCAGCAGCCGTATTATCCGGGGATAAGGGTCAATTATCCTAAAGAGATTCCAAGAAGCAGCAGTCAGAGGTCAAAAACTAAAAAGTATTAGGTGTCCGTTTGCAGATTTTCCACTTCTGTGGAAAAAAAAGCCATTTCCATAGGAGGAAAAAAACCCGGATATTTTTAGGATTTCACTTTCAAAAGAGCGCAGGGATTTGGAAGCGTATAACCTACAATTTGCGTTGCACAGCTGCAAAACCGGTCCCAGTTCCTTGCCTATCCAAGTTGGTACAGTACAGTGTATACGGACTCGATGATGGGAAACTGACACAAATGTTTACACCTGGCATCCATACGCCCTTGAATTGACCTCTGTCGACTGTGCTGGGTTATCAAACTTATCATCACTTTGTGGACTCACTTTGTGGTTCCTTGTCCAAAGCCAACGATCCCATGGATAATCGGACGTTATTTGTAATGTTTCCTTATGAATTTTTGGCCATTGGCAAACGAGTAGACGTTCTCGATGTTAATCTACACCAGGCTGGTGCTGGCAGGCTTGTAGCTGGTGACACCAGCTACAAGCGATAATGGACAAACTGAGACAAAGTTACCATTGACGCAATGAAATAGGCGAAAGCATGACTTAACCAGTTACAGATACGAGTCAAGAAGTGTCGTAACTCGACACAAGTACCTTAACTTTAGTGAGGCGACTGAAGGAGTCAATCGCACACATTCGAAATTGTCTATTTGCGATTAAAAAAATGTTAAAAGAAAAATGCTGGTCCAAAAGGAGATATTGTAATACTATACTCCCAGACAGTGTCGCTGTGAAATCAAACCGGTGCAAAAATGAGTTTTTACATGGTATCAAAAAATTTCTAATTTTTTTGTCTACTTTTACTTCTACCGGCATATCGAATAGTTGAACAAAAATCCATCAGATGGCGTTGGACCGGTTTGCATTTACGCATAGGAAAATCACAATGCAAAAACTTAAAAACGCTCTGGCGAAAAATTTGCATTTTGCGGATATGCCGGTTTGATTTCACAGCGACATGCATAACCAGCCCATTTTGAGCTCATTTAATGCTAAAATGGTAGACGAGTTTGTCTGCCTGAGGCTATTGGCTATTGGCTGAGTGAGTGGATGTTGGTGCTACAGGATTTACAGGCAGTAATTGCGTGGGTAAATGAGTGGAACAGTTTTCCGCACACCTGCCGGATGGGCCTGTACCTGATTGACCACTTCAACGTCAATTACACTGTTCGCCACTGATTTTTCTCATTCCCTATACTGGTTACAACGGTAAATCCTGTATGAGAGTTACATCTTCAGTTAACAAAAATAAATAAATAAAATTCAACAAGAAGACTCAACCACTTTTTTAGTAGGCCAGGCTATTCACCCGAAATTTTAATTGTACTGTCATCTCAAGAATCAAGCTCAGTCCATGTGTTCAACGAAGTGTCCATCAAACTATATGAAGTTCCTAGTTTTGGCGGGAAACAGACACGATTGGTTGCTGCTGCTGCCCTGTATTGGAATTTAAACTAACAACTGAATGATGACTACAATATTAAAAAATGAACCTGGAAGTTAACAGAGAGCCAAAATTATACCGGCAAAATAGGTTTCTGATTAGCCAATAGCAATTGATGTATCAGTTGTCTTGAAAATGTTTGATGTAAAAGAGGAAAAGATAAAGCACAATAAATTCCAAAGAGCAGTTTATTTTACAGAGCCGTTATCTCTGTTTGCTTAGAATGAGATTACACACAGCCTCCCTGCACCAACAGTGCTGTAATAGTAATCAGCGACATTCACCAGTAGAATGACTTAAGTCAACATACGGTATATACTGTATGTATCATATTGAGGAATGAAGGGTATAGGTTTAAATATACTGTATTAAGGAAACATAATTGCTTTCTTATTTATACGTTTATATCGGCATGTCAAAAGTTTCGACTTCAAGATTCCAACGGTTTTGTACCTAACACGTTTTAAGGACCCACGAACAAGAAAAAAGTGTTTTTTTTTTTTTTTAGAAATGTCTGTCTTTCTGTAACTCAATTTGATGAAATTCGGCATGTAAGTTCACAAAAGTATTGTCCATGGGGGGTTTTATACCCCAAAGAACTCCCAAAAAACGACTAAAAAAATATTTTCTCAAATACAAATTCACATATATTGTACTACTTATTAATGGACACAAAACCTACTAGCTCGCATCCCCCTTGATAGTTTTGTCCAGTGTTGATTACCACCGAAGATATACCTTGTACAACTTGGGAAAACAATTAGGGGGTGCTCGGATTTTATACTGCTACATCAGCTTAGGGGTCTGTCCTAATGTCGCATTAAGTCGGCTTGATAAACATACCATTTCCCATACAAACATGAGCTGTAGCCAATAACTGATCGATATAGTGCCAAACAAACGAAATATGATGGAAAGCCTAGAAAATGTATATCACACGCCAAGGGCTCTAGGCTGTATTTTAGTGCTTCGTATAGTAGCCTATATCCTATTGTGGGGAAACCAACAGTGTCAGTTGCTGTTTGTGCCTTGTGCAGGCCCGTGCCCAGGATTTAATTTGGGGGGGGGGGGCAAGAACATAAATTTTTAAAAATGATAGGTACATCCGTAGTGATTTTAGTAGTTTTAGCTAAAACTCTTGCATTATTTATTACTTTTTATCAAATTTAGGGGGGGGGGGGGCATGGCCCCCTTGGCCGGTGGAAACCGCGCCTTACATTTGTATTCGTATTCATAGGACTGGTGCTATGTGCTATAGTTCATATGATCATATAACATTGAAGTTTGAACAAACCGCTCATTTACCGAAAGAAACCAGTCAACTTTTTTTTTATTGAAAGGGTGCCTCTTTTGACTTGAATTTACGAAGGAGTCTTTTTTGGGTCTATTAAAATCAACAGTTTATTAGAATTTCGGCAGATGCTATCAAAGCGACAAAGTATCTAATTAAAGACGCAGGCTCGGCAACTAGAGGGCGCTAAGAGGAGATGATTAGAGCCTGAAGAGGGTGCGGGGCAGTTTAAATTACTGGGAAACAGGGAATTTGGTGTGCCGAAAGGGATCTTAATATCGGGCCATCAATTAAGATTAGATTTATCAAGCAGCTCTCGTTAGATAAAGCAGGTGCCAAACAGAAGGGATCGTCTTTCCAGCCAGCATCTCCTACTGCAGTCAAATTATATGATTTTGTTTTCTGATCTGAGATAAGTAAATTGGACGCTCTGAATGGGTCGTTTAGGGGGTTATCTTCGGAAATTTCTAATGTCCATGTACAAGCAAGCATGACGGGCAGACGACTTACCGGACGTCCTCGAAAAAGCTGGAAGGATGAGTTGGAAACTGACCTTCGCGAGTTGAGAGTCCGTAGATGGTAGAGCGAGAACCGAGAAGCCTAGAGGAGTGTTGTCGAGCAGGCCAAAGCTCATCAAGGGCTGTAGAGCCAGAAGAAGAAAAAGAATGGCAAATGTTCATAATAACAGATTAAACTTATAAAGAACAAAAATATCAGGAGATGGGCAGCAAGGGACCTTGACAGCAATTCTCATGAAAGTGTGACCATAAGCAAGAAACAAAAACCAAAGTTATAAAAACTCGAAATCCGTTCAAAATAATTATTGTACCTTCAATTTACTTTCGAAGAAATAACAGGTAGCTTGGTGTAGCTTAATTTATTTTATTTTAAGCACTATTTGGAAAAAAGACTGGGTATGTATTTGTAATGGACTGGGCTAACACAACTGGTCTGAGGAAGGACTGGTGATAGCTTTTGCAAGGTCTCAACTAACATAGTACCATGTCTAGATCGTCTAAGCTCCACTAGACCTACTTAAAATATCTGAAGAAATTTTTTTTCGTGAAACTTGAGTGGAAGTGCTCTTCTGATTGTCTGTCGGGGCAAGCTCATCTCGTTCTTTTTTTTTTTCTGTCTATATCTTTCTGTCCATTGTCCAATAAGTACAGTATGTTACACCAAAATGGAAAAAATTCAATAAAATACATTAAATTCTTTTATTCAACCAAACTACAATAATAATTTGAGCCAAACTCTGCTAATTTAACTCGTAAAACGAAGGTCATTGACAATGGGGCTGACGAGTCAACTCTGCTGGGCTACATCGTGATCTCGGCTCATAATCGTAATGACGTTTACAATTTTTGTGAATTTCGTGATGCCTGGAAAGATCACCCAAGATGATAAAAAGAGGCTTGGAGCGCACCTGTGTCGGTCGTGCACACCTGAAAGGCCACTCTATCCTCAATTCGACTCATGCTTAGCGTACGTAAGATCGGTTTATTTATTGGACCCGTTTCGGGGGGTCACGATTTCTTTGAATGTCCTTCGTGCTGCCGCCTGCTAGGCCGGGCCCATGGGAAGGGGTGACTGATGGAGTTCTAACGGAAACCTAGCACCTTAGTGATGAATGCGCCCCTACACCTGGCAAGTTTTTTCAGTCATCTCTAATCTCAACGTCTGATGAGATTTACCATCATTAACCTGATGACACTGCGGAGTATTACAGATAGCATACTTTTACACCGTATACCGTACCCATAGAGATTTGAACTCCGAATATTTAGTTCCTCGTGTCATTCTGTTGAATGGGACTTCAAAAAATATAAATTCAGTATGCTTCTTCTTCTTCTTCTTCTTCTTCTTCTTCTCCTCCTTCTTCTTCTTCTTCTCCTCCTCCTTCTTCTTCTTCTCCTCCTTCTTCTTCTTCTTCTCCTCCATCTTCTTCTTCTTCTTCTTCTCCTCCTCCTTCTTCTTCTTCTTCTTCTTCTTCTCCTCCTCCTTCTTCTTCTCCTCCTCCTTCTTCTTCTTCTTCTCCTCCTTCTTCTTCTTCTCCTCCTTCTTCTTCTTCTTCTCCTCCTTCTTCTTCTTCTCCTCCTTCTTCTTCTTCTCCTCCTTCTTCTTCTCCTCCTTCTTCTTCTTCTTCTTCTTCTCCTCCTTCTTCTTCTTCTTCTTCTTCTCCTCCTTCTTCTTCTTCTTCTTCTTCTTCTTCTCCTCCTTCTTCTTCTCCTCCTCCTTCTTCTTCTTCTTCTCCTCCTTCTTCTTCTTCTCCTCCTTCTTCTTCTTCTTCTCCTCCTTCTTCTTCTTCTCCTCCTTCTTCTTCTTCTCCTCCTTCTTCTTCTTCTCCTCCTTCTTCTTCTTCTTCTCCTCCTCCTTCTCCTCCCCCTCCTTCTTCTCCTCCTTCTTCTCCTCCTTCTTCTTCTTCTTCTTCTTCTTCTTCTCCTCCTCCTTCTTCTTCTCCTCCTTCTTCTTCTTCTCCTCCTTCTTCTTCTTCTTCTCCTCCTCCTTCTCCTCCCCCTCCTTCTTCTCCTCCTTCTTCTCCTCCTTCTTCTCCTCCTTCTTCTTCTTCTTCTTCTTCTTCTTCTCCTCCTCCTTCTTCTTCTCCTCCTTCTTCTTCTTCTTCTTCTTCTTCTTCTTCTCCTCCTCCTCCTTCTTCTTCTTCTCCTCCTTCTTCTTCTTCTCCTCCTTCTTCTTCTCCTCCTTCTTCTCCTCCTTCTTCTTCTTCTTCTTCTTCTTCTTCTTAAAAACTTACAAAAAACGTGTGACCCCCCCTTAAATTTTCGGATGGATCCGCCCTTTATTGAAGGCTACATGTCATGTGTCAGGACATATAGAGTATTGTTACCGACTCCGACTTTCATCCGAAAGAATGGTTGTTGGTTCGAGTCCCACACTTGCTATATTTTCTGGCCATGCTTCGGAAGGCATGTAAAACAGGCGGTCTCGGGTCTTCCTAGTTGAGTGTAAGAGAGCCAAGAGAGATTGGATTAGAAATAGAACAAAAAATCAGTCAATATAGAACAAAAAGTCAGTCAATATGTATCAAAATGTGGACTACTTCTGCTAATTGAACAGCTATTGTGAAGTACAACTGTATTTCGCGGAGTACTCACTTCTGTTCTTTTGATACCTAGCTAGCCTTCTTCTTGGGATATTAAGAATCACGGTACTGGACACTTATAAAGGATTATAATTCACTAAATCAAATACACATACACAACACTGGACTTTTAAAGGTCAGAGAAACACAGAAATACTACTGGTTAAAAATATGGACGATACTGAGGTTTGAATATACGGACAACACTGGCAACACTCTGGCAACACACTAGTAATAACTAGCAATAACTAACTATAACTGACTATATCTGACTATAACTGACTGTAACTAACTTAGGCAAATTTGGCTCTCTGGTTTTATATCATAACTATTCAATGGATTAGTCATAGGACACAGTATAAGTAAATACAAATACAGATTAATAGTTAAGTATGTAGAACAATGAGTAAAGTAAAGAATAATAATCCAGAGTCCTAATAATAACCAAATTCAAGTTCCAGAGTACCGAGTACAAAGTAACAAAGTAGACCTAGAATAGTGCTGGTACATTACACCTCCCCCCGTAAGAAAGACGCGAATGCGGGAAGGAAAAGAAAAGAGAAAAAAAATCATGTGTCCAAAATAAACTAGGATAAAACTAACATAATACAAGGTTATGTCCATAATGAACTAACTTAATTATTAAGGAGTAAATAGTCGAATTCTCGAGCATAAAAATTATAACATCAAAATCTATAACTACTGATTTAAGGTATGGTTTATTAATTATGTAGATTAGTTTAAGAATTTTAGCAACTATCGGTTTTCTTCAACCGAGAAATAAGTCTGGCGCTACGGCGAGGATTGATTTCAGAAAGAGGCAGGTCAATATCAGAACCTGAGCCTGACAATTGAGGATTGCCATGAGTTTCATGTGATTGACAGATATTGAAAATTTTGCAAAAACATAGTGTAGAAGGTTTTTTAAGGTAATAACGGTTGTAAGCATAACTAAAAATTTTGACCAATAGAACAGTACATATTACAGCTAATACAAAATATACACAAATAGACACAATGCTAAGTTTTTGTTCGGATAAATTAGATTTTAACAATTCATCGGTCATTCGTCGTATGTGATCTAACTTATGACTAGCTATTGAAAGATCTTGAAAGGATTGAACAGGGATTAACGGTATTTCTAATTTTAATTTTTCTTTGACTAAATTTGAAGTGCTGGCACAACATGTACTATCACTTATTGAATATTTTGGAAAAATTAAAGAAACATTGCTTTCACGAGAGAATTGTGGAGTGAGAGTGACAGTGGTTGTGTAACCCTTGCATGGGGCTTCTATAGTGAGAATTCCTGTTTTGTCTAAAATAATATCAATAGGGGATTCTGTTGGGCATTTGATTGAAACTAATTCTGGTTTTGGGCAAACATAGACCCATGAATTTTTGAATTTTAATTTATACCAAAGGCTTGAGGGAATAGAATGAATTTCTCGAATATCACATAGTTGGGGAATAGTATCTGGGTGTAACAAAGAATCTGTTTCACAACTGGGGTTACCGTGCACTAAGGTAAGAGGATGAGTCAACTTGCATAGAAAGAGTAAGGAATTAATTTTCGTGCAATCAGACATAATATTAAGATAAGTATAATGTAATTTGGTGTCTGATAATGCGAAAAATGGGGCAGTGGGATTGATAAATCGGAAGTGGTTGTCAACTAGTGTAGGCAAAGGAATTAAATGGTAGAAATTAAATGTCTGTTGGTCAACCAATGGAATATTGATGACGCAAATCAATCGTGACTCGATGTAATACATTTCAATGTTAAGTAAGGCAGATAGGGTGTGCATGTTAGAAATATGCAGTTCGGTAGGGTAACTTGTTCCTTCGGGTAAAAACGGTATAGTGGTTTGAAGACTTGTGAGTAATTGGGCAGGAGTGACAATACTAGGGTGCAAGAGATTCGACTTGCTAAATAATACGGCATGTATGAGTTGTTCAAAGTCTAAGTCCAAGTCTAATAAGATTGTTGACAGTAGATTAAAGTGGGTATTGACTTGATCACGAAGATCTAATGAAAATATTTGGGACTGCAAATTCTCAGTATAGTTTCTGAACCGTTCTAAATTATGGGAAAATATAATTTCGTTTTTCCTAATATTAGAAATTGTATACCACAAGGCGCTTACTATTCCAATTGACCTGTAACATTCGCATGTTTTAGTCTGTTAGCATGAACGACTACAGGTTTATTTCGAATTTCAATAGTAACGTTTGGAGGTTGAGAAGCGTTAATTACGCGATAAGGTCCTATATACCGTGGATTTAATTTACGTGATGTATTGGGCTGAGAAGCATCGTTAGATAAGAACACAAGGTCATCTACATTGTAATCGAAAGGTTTTGTATTTTTGTCATAATATTTCTTGTTAGTTTGTTTAGCTTTCAACAAATTTTCACGAGCAATTTCTGCGCTCTTTTGCAGACGTAATGTCAGTTCGTCTAAATAGTCATCGTAACTGTACTTAAAAACAGGAGGCTTTGTTATAGCTGACGGAATGTTAGCTGGTTTTCCAAACACCAATTCATAAGGTGTAAATTTTGTCGATGAATGCGTGGTTGTATTGTAGCAAAACATAGCGAATGCGATCCACTTGTCCCAGTCGCTTTGACTATTGTCTACAAAATTTTTGAGATAATCCGCGAGTGTAAGATGGCTCCTTTCAAGGGCACCATTTGTTTGGGGATGGTAGGCTGATGTCTGTATCTTCTTTATCTTAAATAATTTGGCTACTTTTGTGAGCACGTCTGAAGTGAATTCTCTCCCTTGATCGGTGAGAATTGTATCGGGAATTCCAAAACGGCAAATAAACTGTTGTACAAGCGTTGTTGCTACGGTTTCTGCAGTATGACAGGGTAAGGGGTATCCTTGTGAGAACTTTGTTAAGTCATCTTGTAACGTTAGAATATACATATTTCCGTCTTCCGTCATTTTCAAGGGACCAACAACGTCCAGGAAAACTTTTTCGAATGGTTTTGAAGCTGTTGTTGTTATTTCCATCGGCATTTTATTCTTCTTTCGAATTAATTTATTTTTTTGACAATGTTCACATTGTTTTATGTATTCAGCGACATCTTTCTTTAAATTAGGCCATTTATATTTCTGTTTTATTCTCGAAAGTGTCTTATGGAATCCGGTGTGTCCTGAAGTTGGAGTGGAGTGGTTTTCCTCCAAAATTTTCTTAACAAGAGTTAAGTCTGGTTGAACAATTAAACCGTGGTAAATGGATATTTCAATTTGAGTTTTAGCAAAAATGTATCTAAGTATACTACGAACTTTATGGTATTTTAGAGATTGGAATGAGTCAACAGAGAATGATATAGAATTTTGAGTGTGTTTCAACAATAATTGTTTGAGTTTAATTAGGGCATCGAAGAGTTGTTCATAAGTGATTTGATCCCAATGATTTTTCTTCAGAAATAAGAAGTATAGGGTGTTTGATTTTTGCGGAATATGTATAATATCACCTAGTATTGGGTTGTCTGAACAAAAGTCTTTTAGGTTTAAATCTTTGAACTGTGGTTCAGGTAGACTATCAAAATCCAATGAAATAAATGACACAACATTTTCTTTCTTGAGTGACAACTCACCATCAATATCCTTTAACAAAGTATATGAAATAATTTTTGTTCCCACATCTTGCAAAAACGTTTTATACGTTTTTTCATCTTGATTTGGTGTTGTGAGCATAAGTGATGGGCTTACTTGTTTAAAATCATGCTTAGGGGTATCGTGAGTGCAAATTGAGTTGAATTCAGTGCTGGCAGGTTTTTCTATTATCGGAGTGTTATTGTTTTCTGGGTGTTGTATTCTAGACAAGGCATCTACATGGGGTATAGAACTGCCTGCTTTGTGTATAATCTCGTAATCATATTCTTCAAGTTTCAGTCTCCATCGTACTAGACGAGATCCGGGGTCTTTAACCGAGAAAAGCCAAACCAATGGGCGGTGGTCTGTAAATATTTTGAATTTTTGCCCATACAAATAAGGACGAAAATATCGTACACTCCATACAATGGCTAACAATTCACGCTCAGTGGTAGAATAGTTAACCTCAGCTTTATTCAATTTTCTTGAAGAGTAACTAATCGGGAGATCATTTGGTGAATCTCCTTGTGACAAAATTGATCCTATAGCATACTGACTACTATCGGTAGTCAAATTGAATGGTTTTTTAAAGTCTGGAAATTGTAGAATCGGTGGATTGACAATGGCATCAATTAAAGTCTCAAAAGCGGTTTGATGCACACATGTCCATTGAAATGGTTTATCCATTTGTTCTTTCTTCAATAATTGAGTCAGAGGAAGTGCTATTTTAGCAAATTGGTTAATAAAACGACGAAAATATCCGACGAGTCCTAGGAATGCTCGTACATCTGTTGATGATTTTGGAATGGGGTAATTTTGTACTGCCTTGGTTTTCTCTGTGTCAGGAGTGACACCTTGATCTGAAATTTTATGTCCTAGGTAGACCACTTCTTTCCTTAGAAAGCGGCACTTTGAAGGTTGTAATTTAAGATTGTGATTGCTGAGACGTTGCAAAACATCATTAAGCCTAGTTACATGTGAATCGAGACTTTGGGAATATACAATTAGATCATCAATATATGTAAGACATCGAGTACCTTGAATTCCACTTAAAACTACTTTCATGAGTCTTTGAAAACAACTGGGAGCATTACGCAACCCGAATGGCATATTGACGAATTGATAATGGCCTGTGGGTGTACTGAAGGCAGTTTTGGGACGATCTTCTACCTTCACAGGTATCTGGTGGAAACCACTGGCCAAATCTAGAATACTGAAGTATTTGGAGTTGCCTAGTTGGTCCAGAATATCTGTGATGTTTGGTAAGGGAAATGAGTCACCCACAGTACGTTCATTTAAACGTCTGTAGTCTATTACGACTCTCCACTTAATCTTTCCATTAGCGTCTGCCTTTTTCGGAACTACCCACAGTGGCGAAGAGAATGGTGAATTAGAATGCTCTATAATACCCTGGTCCAATATATGTTGTACCTGTTGCTTTACTTCTTCTTCATGTACTTTTGGGTATCTGTAAGTTTTCACTGAAACGGGAGTGTCAACCGTTAAAGGAATGGCATGTTCGAGAGTACTGGTCGTTTGCCAAGCATCTCCTTCTAGAAAGAAAACTGAATTGTAATTTCGAATTATTTGTAGTATAGCATCCTTTTCTTCGAAATTCATGTGTTCCATATCGATAAGAGCTTTAATTTTCTGAAGTCTTTCATAACTTGTAGATTTTGAAACTGTCGCACAATGTGATTGTAGAGATTTCGGATGAAAAGGTGTGATAGTCAGGTTCAGTTTACTGACTTCAACTTGATTTTCGGTATTATTTAATATTGTGGTAAATGCTTGATTGTTCGAATTCACTTTTACAATGCTATGACAAAGAAAAACGCCTTTAAGAATTTCCTTACGTGGTGAAATTCCTTCTTGAATTTGAGGGTTTGTGACGTTAATACACACAACTGTTTCTGAGCGTGGTTTAAGAATTACTGGAGGCCTATTTGGCCAAAGATTAAGAAATTTTGGTGAGCCTGAATGGCATGGAGGTCGATTTTCTATCCTAAAATCGCCATCTGAAAAATTGTGCTTTAGAAGGTTCTGTGAGCCTGAATGGCATGAAGGTCGATTTTTTATCTTAAAATCGCCATGTGAAAAATTGGGATTTTGAATTTTCCGAAAGTCTGAATGGCATGAAGGCTGATTTTCCTTCCGAAAATCACCATGTGAAAAATTTTGATTTTGAATTTTCTGAAAGCCTGAATGGCATGAAGGTCGATTTTTCTTCTGAAAATCGCCGTGTGAAAAGCCGGGATTTTTAACTTCCCGTAAGCCTGAAAGGCATGAAGGTTGATTTTCCTTCCGAAAATCACCATGTGAAAAGCCGGGATTTTTAACTTCCCGTAAGCCTGAAAGGCATGAAGGCCGATTTTTCTTCTGAAAATCGCCATGTGAAAAATTAGAAGAGCCACGTGGTCTATTGTTATCTTGAGGTTCTGTGATATCGCCTAATTCGCGATAATGAAATTGTACTGGTTTTTCTGCTTGAAATGGTATTCGAAAATTATTAATGCTAAGTTGGTTACCATCATAATTAATGTCAACTTTATACTTAACCAGAAAGTCATTTCCTATTACACCACCATGAAAAATTGGAAAAGATGGTAGGACGACATGAAATGTATGAGGAAGGCATAAAGTACCTCCCCAATTTAATTCGAGAGTACAAGACCCTAGAGTTTCTGTATCCGGGGTACTTCCGCCTATGCCATATAATATAGTGATAGTGTCAGTGGACATTGAACGAATAGTTTCGTTATTTAATTCAGTGATGCATATGAGAGATAAGTCTGAACCAGTGTCGATTAGAAAAGATAAATCGTCATGTATTGTTTGTCTAGTTGTAGACTGTAAAAACGGGGTTTTCGTGAAATTTAAGTTAAAAATTTGGCCTGTATTGCCACATGGTCCTCTGGGTAGGCCTGTACCGAGGGCCTCTGCGAGTTTAAATTCTCATGTATAATTGCAGAGTTCGAACGAGGATTTATTTTAGGCTGTGCTTGATGAGGTTTAAAGTTTTGTGATTCACTTTGCTGTTGTCTCATTTTCTTTGTATATTCAAATTTACGGCATTCATGGATTTCATGTCCCAAATTTTTGCAATATCGGCATGTTTTTGGAGGTTTCAAATTTTGTTTCTGCGTTGGAATTTCGTTAGTAACGAAGGCTTTACTCGTACTTGCTGTTCGAGTATTGGTTGGATTTCGAAAACAGTTCTTTGCAATGTGACCATGTTTATTGCAGAAATTACAAACTTTAGCACGATTGTCTCCAGAAAAAGTTGAATATTTTAGCATCTCGTTCCTCGATTTATTTTCGTATTCTTCCGCCTGGGCATATGCCACAGCTTCCTCAAGGGAGACTGGTTTTTGGGCCTTAACCATTATGACAAGGTCTTGCCTTAAGCCCTGTATAAATATATTGAGTGCTTGCTTATGCAGAAGTTTGACGCTTGCTGCATTTTCTTCCGGAGTGAGATCTTCATCTAAGCTGTTAGTTAATTTTACTAGGCTTCGTTCAAGCCTGGTGGAATAATTTATTACGGATTCGTTAGCTAACTGTCGGCATGAATTTAATTCCAATTGCCATTGAGCCTGTGATCGTTTGTCAGAGTATGCGTCAGTTAAAAATGTTTTGAGAGCTGACCAATCAGCGAAAATTCGATTACGTATTAACGCTCTAGCTTTTTCACTGATATTGCATTTAATGAGTTCGAATACGACAGGTTTATTTTCTTTAGAAGCTAACTTATACGCGGTGCTACAATTGTCCAAAAATTCGTAAAGCTTAGACCTATCGCCAGTAAAAACAGGGATCATCCTTTGCAGGACACTAATTGGTATTTCGCTACTCATTTTAAATAATAAAAAAAAAATTATGATACATGAATTTTTAGAATTAGAATAGAATTTTGAAAAGTAAAGTAAGTAAAGAATTTTAGATCACACTTGACCAATGTTACAAACGAGAAAACAGAGAAAAATAACTTACACGAATAAAATCGTTACGAGTAGAATTTGTAGATTACAGCTTCCCATCTTTATGACTTATGTATCGAAAGTCCTCGATTGAGTGAGTTCCTTGACTGTTCTGATGAGTGAAATCCTGGATTGACCGAAGATTTTGATTGAGTGAAGTTCTTGATAGAGTGAAGTCCTTGATTGAGAGAAGTCCTTGATTGAGTATGGTACGTCAATTGGCTGAAGTCCTTTAGCTCCAGTCCACTTCTTCCAAGTTGAGGGTTTTATATAGCAAAGTATCCCACACCGTTGCCACCAATTTTGTGAAGTACAACTGTATTTCGCGGAGTACTCACTTCTGTTCTTTTGATACCTAGCTAGCCTTCTTCTTGGGATATTAAGAATCACGGTACTGGACACTTATAAAGGATTATAATTCACTAAATCAAATACACATACACAACACTGGACTTTTAAAGGTCAGAGAAACACAGAAATACTACTGGTTAAAAATATGGACGATACTGAGGTTTGAATATACGGACAACACTGGCAACACTCTGGCAACACACTAGTAATAACTAGCAATAACTAACTATAACTGACTATATCTGACTATAACTGACTGTAACTAACTTAGGCAAATTTGGCTCTCTGGTTTTATATCATAACTATTCAATGGATTAGTCATAGGACACAGTATAAGTAAATACAAATACAGATTAATAGTTAAGTATGTAGAACAATGAGTAAAGTAAAGAATAATAATCCAGAGTCCTAATAATAACCAAATTCAAGTTCCAGAGTACCGAGTACAAAGTAACAAAGTAGACCTAGAATAGTGCTGGTACATTACACTATTTATGACGGCTGATCGATATTTCCTTTGTCCCCGCAACCAATCAATACATTGGAATTATAGGAGTAGCCTAATTTCTCTAGATAGATTTCTATAAGGCGGGGTTTCCATTGACCTTGTTTGCGAAAGCTACCGTGCTATTGACGTGGTAGCAGGCATTAAAGACAATCTAAAAATGTCTGCGATCACGGTAGCTTTCGCAAACAAGGTCAATGGAAACCCCGCCTAAGAAAGGGAAAAAAAGGCAACAACAAAAAATTCACAAGGGCAGAATAAGTTATTTCAAAAGATGATGGTATCCCTCGAAGCCATTTTACACGGCATGTGTTGTGTAAACATGATTAGAGAGGAGTTTTTTTGCTATGAAGTTAAATATTGATTCGCGCACTTGTTCCGATAACATTCCATGGAACCTGCTAGTTCCACTCGACCACTCGTCATGCAGGTGTTCTATTGTCGCCAGAAAACTCAATATTTTTTCTTCTTACCATCCCACGAGTTTTTGCTACTTAGGTCAACAAGACCTGTTACATTCATGGCCAGGTACATTAAGGCACAGCTCTTCAAATTGACGTCTTGAAGCTCGTTTATAAACATTAACAAGGCAAGGTTTTTATGTCTCTTATAGGTAGCACGAAAGAACTACCCATGAGAGACAGCGGCTCATCAGCACGTTAGGGGGGGGGGGGATAGGGAATAAATAAATTTTGACTTTTTTGCTCTTTTACTAAACCAACCTGACGGAGTTGGGGAAACACAGCTAAGAAGCAAGTGTGGGACTCGAACCAACAACCTTTCGGGTGAATGTAGGAGTCTGTACCACTATTCTACATGTCTTGAATGAACGAAATTAGAGGATATGGAAATGTCTTGAATACCAACCAAGTCACTTTCTTTCTTTACTTTACTTTTTCGTATCCGACGTCGAGTCTCCAAATTTTTGGGCAACGCTAAGTGGAAACATCTAGCGGCTAATCCTTTCACCACCAAAAATGACCATAAACCAAGTAATCATCCAATTAAACTAGGGCTAAATCATCTATACAATACATTTATATTTCCAAAAAAAGTCCAGTTACAATAATTATATAGGTAGCTCAGCCCGTGTGCAACTTAAATAGCCAGCCCTAGCCATCCAGTGACAATATTTTATTGGGAGCAAAGTTGTCACGTTACTCTTGCCACTCTTGGTTCCCAGGCCTGTTGGTGACAATGCCAGCAGTCTTTCCATACGTGTGGGTGAATTCCAAAGTGTTTTCTCAAAAGTGCTCGCTGGGCAGCGGACGTGTAGGCATGCCCGACACACAATGGGAACATTCGGTAGACACCCGAACGTGACTACACATGGCCTGCTACGATTATTATCCAGCAACCTGGGCGGTTTTCCAGCATTGCAATCCAGGTTTCTAATCTTGAGGAAACCCAGGGGCTAAATTACCAACAATGAGACCTTTAAAATAACAACAACGAGTTCCAACTGAGATGGCAAATTAGATAGACCTATTAAGGTATTTTTACAACCGTGCCTAACTAGGGTCTACACCCAATAAATCTGGAAAGCATGTGGATTGAGTACCGTACCTACCGCTCCATAAGGAGCGCCACACGTACATATGTTTGTTCTATTTTGACCCACAACCAAGGACGGATACATGGGGAGGGGGGAGGGGGAGGGGTAGCTGCCCCCCCCCAAAATTTGGTAAATCTATTGTTAATTAATTTATTACGCTCTGATTTAATCGATCCTACATATGTTTTTCCTATTTTGACCCACAACTACCCCCCCCCCCCAAATGGGCTGATCTGACCCTGGAGTGGTCTAAATTTGGTGAGCCAACCAACCACTAATATATATAATATATATAACTATATATGCTAAGTTCTGGGTATCACTCGTCCCCGTAGCGACCGTAGCGGCGTAGCGTTGCCAGGGTTTTTATTTCTTTATTTTTTAGCCCGCCTCTGAAGTCTGAACTCAATAACCGTCTCATAAACTTGCAAACTCCTATCAGCAGGCCAGCAAGTCTTTACATATTCTGACAGGTTTTTAGCAGTCTCTAAACATGCACACAATTATTGAGGCCAATGACTATCACAGTAGTAGTACGATACAAAGTTTTGGAATTTTTTTAAACAATTTTGTATCAATTTCACAGGGTGCTGTCAGAGACTAGTGACACCAATAAGAAGCACTGTGTTTTCACATGCAATGCCGTTGTCATAACCGTTCCTTACTGCTACCATAATTTTTATTTTATTTATTTAATAAAAAGGTTCATCGCGTGTAAACAATTCAACGAATGTATCTTCAAACGCCTCACTAAGTAACCTAATAGGTACTTGTGTCGAGTTACGACACGTCTCCGATCGCAAGGAGTCTTGAAACTCGCACAAGTACAAGCACGCGACCACCTTGCCACCTCGCCTAAAAATATGTATGCATACTGCCAAAGATTAAGCTGTATATACGCTGGAGTAGCTCTAAAGTTCACCCCCATATTCTGTAATGAGAGCCTTCAGCCCTCCGGCCGAGACCGACTATTTTCCTAATGTTGTTGAGCGGGTGGACACGTGCACCACACGTCCCACCCCTCCCCTCCACTCCGCCAAATTAAATGAAACCGTGTATTTGTACGCGTACGCTCACTCTAATTTCATCAGGGGCCATGGGAATATTTTCCTGATTGGGGTTCCACACATATGACGTTTCTGGTATGACCATGGACTCCGCCATGTGCTTTACTTTGAGCCTTGTATTTAAGGAATCTTTAGTTACGATTGATCCTCCTGACTTTCAGTCTACCGTCCAAAGAGATAGAAGGACAATAGAGGACAAGCTGGATCTCAAACCCACCATGTAAATGCATTACCGGGCATCGTTTTTCCAAAACACTACGGATTCCCCCGCATTCAGCTTTGACTACTAGATTTGATGTTCAACGATATTATTTCATACATATGCAAACATATTATGATTCATATTGTTAAACAGATTATATTACAGCTACACAACTACCTACCTAACTGAACACGTCTGCGATGAGCATATTTTTTTTGCTATTTTTTTTGCAAAGGCAAATCTTTATGTAATTGCCAATTTTAACACTAAATTGACAGTCTAGCTTGTTGTTAATTTAAACAGACTACCTCCTTAAGACATTACATCCGAACTGTTGAGTATCAAGAGTATCAAGTCTGCTTGGAACTCGTTGCAGCTCTTTTGGTTGTTAACTATTTTCGGAAACCGGGACAATTTAAAGTACCATGCCTCACTTTGGGAACACCGGGACATACGGCTTGAAAATGGGCCTGTCCGGGCCAAAGCAGGACGTATGGTCACTTCCAAGGATAATTTGGCAGGTAATGGCCTATGAATAGCCACTTATCGCTCTATCGGCCCAGGCCGACGGTATATAGGAGCGAAAGTCCGCTAAGGCCTCAGAATTTTAAGAGCAATTGCAGCCGAAACACAGAACCGCAAGAAGTGGAAAAGAACCTGCCGTATCGCGCTGACCCCACCTAGGGCCAAAAGGAAAAAGTAAACAGTACTTATCGCTGTAATTGGCCGACGTAGAGATGATGAGACATTTTTCGCAAGGATTAAGGGGAGATTAGACACAGAGTATGAGAAAAGGCGAATGGTAGTGCTAAATGGGTAACCATGTGAGAAAAAGTGTCAATACATGAACGAGTGCTCCATCGATTTCGAATTAGTCGGCCCATTTTCAAGTTAGCAGCATTGCGTGTAGGTTTGCGTAAATGAAAACTTAAACAAGAAAGGTGCCTGTGGCCAAATCCAAAGAAGAATGAACATCTGCTGGGTGACACCCACTCGCTGGAGTCTGAGCTGAGTCCGTCTTGCTCGGCCAAGACCGAAGATTAGATCGCAACATCAACAACAAAGCGTCATCATTGCAATTCCCTGTCATTATCACCCACTCACTCATCATACCTTATACCGGCAGCTCCCACTCGAAAACATTGTTAACTACAGGGCGAAAGAGGTCTGAGAATTTATTCTTTTTGGTTGTTAGAAGAATGGAAGATTCTTGTTGGAGCTGTGTTATTTACCGTTTTGAGTATGCTAAGAGCACTCGTTGAAGGTCAGGAGTCGGCTTGCAGGATCTTTTTTGCCGCGTCTTTCATCCTTGATCCTCCATTTTAAATTCAAGAGCTGCATTGCATGAAACGTCAAGACCTCGGGAATTAAAGTACTTGAGTAAGATGGCTGAAATGAAGTGAACTTCGTGTATATAGGCTACGACACTCAAGAGGACTTGTTATGTAGAAAATGAGCACCCCAAAATTGGTGGTTTTTATTGAATATTCATTTTTGTATTTAATTAACAAGCAAGTCATTAAAGATTTGGCCCATGGAAGTTGTAGAAGACTACTTCATGCTTCATATAATAGGAAATATTAAATTTTTGGTACCTTAGTTCTTTCATAAATACTTCACAGGACTAAAATCTGGGATTTTTGGAAGAACTAGAAAACCGAAAAGTGAAAATACCCGATTATACTACAGTAGTATGATGCACGAAGTAGTTTCCTACAACTTAGATGTGCCAAATTTTTAATAACTAGCTAAGTTAATTAAATAAAAAATGCAAAGTATTTTGGGGTGCCAATTTTCTACGTAGCATATAGCATATCCTCTTAAAACATTTCCGAAGTAGTAATAACTAATAGCACCTAATGTACAATAGAATGCAATGTAGGAAATACCGGTAATATAAAGTAGGCTAGCTTTGGTTTATCTTATCCACGATCATTCGGCAGTTCAGCTGAAGTTTCGGGTTTCACAACGTCCTATTATATATATACTTCATACCAAGCCCATTACCAGGTGGGGGGGGGGGGGTATAGGGGGCTGCAGCCCCTTTCGAAAGTTTTGAGTTGACAGTAGGTAGAATTGAATTTTCCACACTTACAATTTTTAATTTAATTTAGCTTAATTAAATTTAATTCTAATTTCAAACAATTTATCATTTTATGTACCCGTACATACTTGTTTTGTTGCAAAATTGGAATAAATACATATTTGATTTGACTATAGGACCGCAGCCCTCCCACTACAATAAAATCCTGGTTACGGGCGTGCTTCATATGCTGCGGAAGGCTAATTGCAGAATTTCAGCTTTTCTAGGTGCAGATAGGTGGATCCCGTAGACTAGGGCTATAGACAGAGAGAGTTAATGCCCAAAGTCCCCAACCACCAAGGGGAATTATTATGGTTACACCACAGAAAATCTGGGTTCTCAGAGCTTTTCCACAGTTGATCCAGGAAGGAAGAAACATGCAGTCAGTCCAGACTCAAAGTTGACCCCCCCCCCCCAAGCTACCCCCCCCCCCCCACCACTCCACCAGGTCAAACAATAATCCCTTCTGATGAATTTCCTCAATAATTTCCTAAAACCTTATTTTCCGCTACAATTTTCCATTAGAAGGGGAAAATCCCACGGCGCTCAAGTATTAGTGGGGAAATATGAGAAAATAAGGCGGTCGCGTGTACATCACGTGTCTCCCCATGTGTTGTACAATTGTCCCCTCCATTTTGACTTTTTTATGCCATATTGTCTGCTTTCTACGGTTTACTCTTACTCGCTTCAATACCCGCTATAACGGTCCTACCCTCCTACCCCAAATATGTTGGGATTGTAAGACTTTTTTTATTTTTTATAAAAGGTTAATTGCGTACAAACAATTTAATGAATGTATCTGATAAACCTCTTCAATCGCCTCACTAAGTAACCTAATAGGTACTTGTGTCGAGTTACGACACATCTCCGATCGCAAGGTGTGTAGGGACTCGCACAAGTTCAAGCAAGCTGCCACCTTGCCACCGAAGTCGTCCCTACGTCCTACACAGTGCGATGGGTCAAAGTATAGTAAATGATTGGTTAGTCTATTGTGTAGGTACAGTATTATTGTCGACACGACATATACATGTATTACTATTGTAATATTATGATAAATGGCCTTACAGTATTTGAAAAAGCTTTTAAGCATAAGAATAAACCAAAACAATCCCGCACCCCAAAAACCGTTTGGAAAGCCAACTGCACTACGAAAAGGTGAAGAAAGAACAATAGCTGATTGAATAGCAGGATGTGCAACTTTGCCATCAGCTGCCTCAAAGCTGCTGGCTCTCCATACATTCTCTAAAAAAATGTAAAGTTTCGAAACTACTTTCTTATTCAGCGGGAATTTTATACTGTGCACTATTTTCAAGTTGATCTTATACCGTATAGTGCTCAAAACTTTTTTTAATTTACTCTTTGGGATGTAAGCAACGCTACAAACAGCATTATTTTGAGCGTTTTTCTAACAGCTGGGGTTGTACATGTGCTAATAACAAATATGCGGCATGTGCGCACCCTCTCTTCTCCTCACACCTAGAATAGCCTCCGCATCTGCTCTGACAGTTGGACTCATCATATGGGCACCAATCAACTATTTTCCAATCCATATGTGATGAAATTGCATGAAGGCTGCACTGCTGCAGCAGTTCACAGTGCGAATATTAATTAAATCCCGAGTAGATCATCTTCTCTTCTTTAGTCGCAAATCGCAATGTATCGATTGTTTGTAGCAAATCTTTCCGCATCTCCTCCATTCATCTCTGCCCGGGTTCGTTCTCTTCGGTTCCGAGAAGGTTCCGCATCTCATATGTATATATTTAGTATGAAACTGACCTTCACGAACTGGGAGGCCGTAGATCACTGTAGATGGTGGTTGTACAAAACCGAGATGACTGGAGGTAAGTTGTCGAGCAGGGCAAAGCCCATCAAGGGTCGTAGAGCTAGAAGAAGTAGACGGTAAATAAATAAGCAATAGTTTATACTTTCAGTTTATGTATTATTATTATTATTTTTATACGTAGAAATTACCTACTACTGAGATTATAATCCATAAAACCCGGGAAGGGAAGGGGGGGGGGGGTATGCAGACCACAGGTTCCAGCTACACACTTGTCCTTGGTCTTGATTGAATTTTTCGTTTATTACCTAGACAGCATGGCATTTAAGACACCAACGACATCAATATTAAAACTCTCATTATTTTGTCAGACGTCTAACTTTCATATCTTTTGTAAATTGTAATACGTTTTTTATTGTCTGGAAGTTGAGCTAACACTCTTTATTCTTAGGTACTTCGTGGCAAGTGTGAACGAGGCGGCAGACTTGTCAAAGTAAAACTGATTCATTTCAAATCTTAACTGCCCCCTACGTGCCTAAGCCAAGTATAACCAACTTATAAAGCTACCTGGAACATGTTAGTACCGTAGGTTGTCCTGTATGCTCACTATAAGAAGAAGCCACATTGTACCTTGCGAGGTGCCGGCGCCACAATGTCTCGAGCACACCTGCCAGCTTGGTGAATTCCTTCGTCTCCCGGTTGAGATTTTTTCATTTTCCCTTCCAGGTTGGTCTACCGCCTTTGTGTGCCTATGGTGACGCTGCTTTTCCCCATGCAGGTGTTCACCTGGCCAAATCCAAATTAGGGATCGGATCGCTCCTTAAGCGGCCGCACCTCTTATCGTTGCAAGTAATTCGAATTCACTCTGAGCAACCGCTCCCAGGTTTTTCAAATTCCTTCTCTGATCTTACCGTATATAGGGTAGGCTACTCCTGCAAGATTAGGCACACTGGTAGCTTGGATGCCCACCTGACAAATTGGGAAGCTTTATTACCTCCACTCCTCTTGCTAGTGACGAAGTAAGTGAAGTCACTTCGAATTTCAACTGATCAAAAGTAGGCCTACTCTTTTTAGCACGTAGCTTAGCTTTTAAAGAGAGACCATCATAATATTCTTTGCTTCCTTCATTTCTCTAATATGGTAGGCTCGTGGGAGCTGGAAGAAGGTTAGAAGAGAGGAAGCCGTCCGGATAGACGTAGCCTTGCCCCGGGGTCCCGGCCCGAGGTCGCCAAGTCTGGCTTCTTCTTCAAGTGGCGCTTATACACCTACCGACCAACTTCTTCAATCTTTCTCGAACAGTAGTCACAAGCCGCCTAAGATAATTGCAGAGAAGGCCCTTCAATGTGTTCATCGTAGCCTAATACTAGCCTATGGTACACAAGCTTTTTGAAGTGAAAACTTCTTTGGGTACTTTACTTGCTGTGGGCCGTGGCTCGTGGCCCGTGGGGTACGTGTATATTAAGTAAAGCGTAACACTACAGCTCTCCACGCGTCTGCGAGTTGTATTAGGCGCCCATTCCACCGACCGGCTAGGGCTATTTACAAAAACAGTGACGTGGTAGCAGACATTCAAGACTAAGGCGGGGCTTCCACCGACCTCGCATTGCAGAATTGACGGAAATGTTTATTTTCCTCTATGCCATAGTTAAAATTGATCAATGATCATACAGAAAAATCACAAACTAAAACAAACATTTTAATAGATTTCTATAAAAAGAAAAATTCTAATTTCCGTCAATGTCATTTGCATTCTGCAATGCGAGGTCGATGGAAACCCCGCTTAAGTCTTGAATGTCTGCTACCACGGCACCATTTTTGTAAATAGCCCTAGCCGGTCGGTGGAATGGGCGCCTTAAGAGAGGAGCTAGAAGCACCCAACTATCCGTACGTATCCACAGGCCACAGGGGTAGGCAAGGCTTTTTCATTTTGGGCGAGGCTGGAGGGTGGACAACACTGGTCTTTATATCTGATTTATCTGAATCTGACCTTATTTAATTTAATTTGAAGATTCCACATATATCAAGCACACACACTATTCCTGATTTTCCAGACGGTCTAAAAAATTAAATTGTCTAAACTTGAGGATCAAACAGCAAAAAGCCTCTCGTCTGCAGAATGAAAACCACAAAATCACCCGTCACGAATCAAACGGTGATATGGCCTTAATTCTTTAGACCATTTTTTTTTCTAGAAAGGGTTATAGTATGAATGGATGATGCTGTAACGATTACTTCTATAAAGTGCTTTGCTTCATGAAGAGTCCCGCATGTGTAGCCTGTAGGGTGCTGACCAGTACACGGGAGCAGCTGTTGGAAGTGGTGAGTGAGCAGCTGACATGGCACAGCTGTACGTCACAACTGCTGACTGCCACATGTCGCAGTCGCACTTAACTCTGCCAGATCGCGTTCTAGATTTGGCCCGGACGGACCCACCGGACACATGTCCACATGTTTAATTTTTAATAATATATGGGAACGCAGATTTTTTCCTCGCCTGATGACGGTTAGGGGCCGTATTTCTCATGAACAATATAATTTGTGAGGACAATTTTTTTTTTTTTTTTTTTTTTTTTGCAGAAGATACCATAATCAACACAAATACATGACATTAATTTTTACTAAATTTCACTCATTTTGGCGCCCTTCAGGGTGCTCAGTGGCGGACTGGGACTGGAAATCGGCCCTGGCATTTTCGGATACCACGGCCCCTTCCTCAGGTCAAAATGATGTTGTAATGCTTGTTATTAACACAAATTTTATTTTATTTTGAACGATTTTTTTCTTTGGAGGTCCGGCCCACCGGGCAAATGCCCATCTCCCCGCCGGCCCAGTCCGCCACTGAGGGTGTTTGAAGGGGGGCATGACCCCGTGACACCCTCCGTGGATCCGCCACTGAGTCCAGGCACGTAGCCAGGGAGGGGGCTTTGGGGGCTGAAGCCCCCCCCCCCCCCGAAATGTATAAAAAAAATGCATTGTTCAGTTTGATGTTTCACCTGTAATTTTTTTCTCCCTCTAAAAACACTAAAACTGTGTGTTTTGGCATTTAAATCTTAAAAATTTTCGGGGGGGGGGGGCGGACCCGCCGTTTTACTGGTAGTTAGCCCCCTCCGAAATAAAATCCTGGCTACGTGCTTGACTGAATCTCAAGCCGTTAAAACTCTGAGCGACAGTGACAAACGAAACCCCAGACTCTGAAATCACAGCAAAATTATTCTAATGACACGCGGTTCTTGTGAGGTCAATCATCGATTATTCTCGCTAAAACACCCTGATTGTCCTAGCCAAGTTAAAGAATAACGAAATGACACTAATTTTACAATTGGGTACCCTCTGATTGAGATTTGAATTAGCAGCTGCTGCAGGAAGGTTCTACTTGGCTGGCGGGCAAGGTGCTGCAACTCTTCGGAAGAAAGAAGCAAGGTGCCAGAGGAACTTCGGTGGTGATTCCACCTGTCGTTCCACCCAGGTACCTCTGGAAGCAGACACCGTACCTGGTAGCTTTCTTACATCTAGCTTCTAACAAGGCTTCAAAGGAAAATTATATCAGAAAGAAATAAATATTGACTTTTGGTTCTATTACTAAGCCAACTTAGCGGAGTTAGGGCTATAAAGCCCTCTCTTACACTCAACTAGGAAAGCCCGGGACCACCTGCTTTACATGCCCTCCGAAGTATGGCCAGAAAATGTAGCAAGTGTGGGACTCGAACCAACAACCTTTTGGGTAAAAGTCGGAGTTTGTACCACTACTCTACATGCCCTGAGAAAACTGGAGTCAGTGGGACACTCGAACCCACACACTCTGCCTTACAGGGTGTCTTTTATTACACTACACTGTACGGGTACCTTATTGACTTGTTCAGTTTTAGGTAGTATTGTACTATTGTAGTGGTCCTAACCTGTCTAACAATGTACCCTAAATCATGTCGATCAACGATGAGCATCAAATAGAGTAACTGGACAGAGGGGGGGGGGGGCGTATTGTAGTGGTAAACTTGATGCTCCTGTGAAACGTGGGTTTGAGCCCCACAGTGTCCAGTCTATACTTTATTTTTTGATACAATGTCATAAGGCGGTTCAAGCTAAAGTCAATTTAAATTTAAAAAAATTGATAATTCGGCGGAAAATTAGTATCTACTGTAAATTTTACGCTATTAAGATACTCAGCTCAGGAATTAAAACCGAATTATTGTCCTTTTTTGTCAAATGGAGATAAAATATTTTTTGTTGCAAATCTTAATCGTTACGCTACAAAACTGAAGCGAGTAACTGTGAAAATGAACAGCTGGTTAAAGCTGATGCATACCTCTTCGGCTAATTAATATTACACGCTATTAAGATTTTCCTACTTATCTCATTGATGGGGGCTGGATAGCGACTACCAGAAGCCAAGTAATGTTACAAAGTGTATACCTGCACGTGTCTCAAACCATATACTACTGTGATGAGGTTCGGATGGAAATGGAATTATTACCTCGACTTTCGAAAGAATCATCCCAGCAAGTTTGCGCAGAGTGCCAAAAGAGGAAATGCCACTCACTAACTCACCGACTAATAGCCAATATCATCTGATATATAAACAAACCAAGCCATGATCAAGTTATAACAAAAAGAGGCAAAGGCCGCGACAACCAACTGGTCAGTAATTGTTTTTCCAATGATCTCCAAAAAGGGAAGATGTTGCTATACGATGCCTTTTAGATAGATGCAGCTGCAAGAGGCAGTGGGAGATAATTTCTATGGTTTATGGCCATGATGGACATGAGAGATGAGATATGCAAGTCCCCGATAATGGCAACGGTAGGCAGGCGGGCTTTGCCTATTTTGGACGGCTATGGCCAAGATCGACATGCAGTGCAGCCCTTTAGAGCACCTCATTAAAGCAACGGATTTTCTTTCTCATTCCTCATTTTCCTCAGGTTGATGCATTTTAAATGTATTATTGTGTTTGAGGCTTTTGTATTATATTTATCCTCCTTCCATTTAGGTATGATTTGGTAGTAGTTAATTATCCAGAAAAGGCAGGCCCGTAACCAGGATTGAATTTCGACTGTGATCCTATAGGTAGTAGGGCCTACGTAATGAAATGTCGCACGTCTGAAAAGTTCAATTGTATCTAGTGTAAAGTCAAAAATGTCCGGGGGGGGGGGGGGGCTAAGAAAAGGGTTGTTGGGTGGATTTTCTCTAACACACTCAGAGCATTTGAATGTCAGTTCATACATTGCAAACATCCCTTAGGGCTATGCGCATTGACTATTTGTATCCGAGGGGTTCAACCCATACCGAGCATATTGTACTGTTACACTGTATAAGTTATGCAGTACTTTACAGTACAATGGTAATGTAACAGTCAGCTGCCTTCCAATAAAATTATAAGGCTCAGAAATATAATGCTCACATCAAATAATTAATTAATTACATTATCATAACAACAACAAAAAACACTTGGATGTAAACATTAATACGGTGCCGTGGACCTTGATTTTGTATAAAATATTTTGCTGCTAGCATTATAATACCTAAGTCAGCCTACTATACCCTTCATAATTATAGCATTTGCTGTTATATGTTGTTGTATCAACAAAAACTATCGGTTTTGGTTTGGAACGGACTACTCTCATATTTCAATTAAACTTCACTCCACAGCTCGCAGCAGTAGCTAGTACCCTATAAGAGGCAGATTGTTCTATATGGTGCATAGATTAGGAACAAAAGGCATCATAAAGCAAATATGGTAATGTTCAACTGTTCCTTGTGAGATGGTAGGAATTAATTAGACATGTGTCTTGCATTGTGAAAGGTGAAGTGAGCAGCCGCGAATGTACTGCGCAAATGAGCCTGCTACGAGGCGTTTATGGAAAATAATGAATTTGGAGTGCACAGGTCCTCTATATTAGGAAATCTGCCCGGCAGCATTGCACCTGCTACCTTGTTCGCGCCAAATCTTTCAGCCAACTCCTTTTTTAAATGTTGGCCGAGGAATCCCTCTATGGTCGTGCATGGCTAGTTTTTTTGCTATACTTTATTCTTGTGATATTATGCGCTGGAATGAAGGCGATCCGAGATAAGGTGAAAGGTAATCTTGGTCCTCTAATTTATGTTCGCAGCTTTTATTAAAGGCACCTCCCATAACTGCATAAAGGGCGAATGTTACTGCGTTTTAATGGTGCACTTAAATACGTGCATGGGAAAAATTGCTAATGTAAAAAAACCGACACACCTTTGACCGCTTAAACCTTGATTTACGAGCAACGCTCATTAGTGCATGTACTATGAGCCAAGTAAAGGTTCCAAGTAGGTACATTTTCTCTCATTAATATCGTCATTTATAGTGCCATAAAAAGCAGGTGTACCCCATAGGTCAGCAGCATATTTAGCCAATGGCAAAGAACAAGCAATTATAGAGCTATACGCACTGACTTTGTAAAATGGAGTGTTTGAAATACAATAGTTGTCTGTCTAATAGCCATTTACTGAGTAATTTGTCGATCAGAAACTTGAGAGCTTATTCCTTAATTTAATTTTGAATACCTTCGCCGTTTAAACAATTATTATCTGAATCTGCGAATGGGTAGACCCAGCATAATACGTAAAAGATGAAGGAATTGACAGAATATCGTCCGCAAATACCATTTAGATGTATCTCAGATATTGAGAGTGCGGCAAACACTATTTCAGTATTTTACGTAGAAATACAATAAAACCAACGAGTTTTGGAGTTATGCTTGGGAAAAGCTTAAGGTTTGAAATTTGGCTTGTTTGTAAGCCTTAGCTTTAGCTTGGTTTGGGTCCTTCACTATTTTGCAAGCTATAACCCCCCTGTCTATGGCCATGGAAAGTACATATAGTATCTTGTATATTGCAGCATTGTATGGTATATAATGCCTAATGGCATTAAACTAACCTGTGTGTTAGAGTTTGAATTTCCCGCCACTTTCACTTAATAATGTAATCACTTTGTGACTATCGATGCTTTGTGTGTTAATTTACAATCACCGTTTTGCACTTACGCATTTATATTCTATTTCATGATTTACGGATGAATAAAACCTACTACCTTTATGATATTATTATTCTAACTCTATGTTGATGAGGCAACCTCTGGGTTATAACCGAAATAAGAGAATTGAGAAAAATCGAATCCCACGTTTTAAACCGCTGTCCCGGGTGGGTTTAGATCGTGGGTTCGAATTCCGGCCAGTCCAGATTTTTCTAAAGCCTATAGCCTCCCTCACAAATATCTAATGTGTATAGGAGGACACAATATATGCATAGATTAATTAGGAAACCGTCATTTAACGGCTAAAAGTGCAGCGTTGTATGAAGTTATAGAAACTGATGCAGCTGTAGTGTGGCGCGGCGCAAGCTGTGTTCCAGCCAAACAACTGGCTGCCTGGAACGCAGCTGATACAGTAGTTTGGGAAAGCAGCTGAAGACAGGGCGCTGGCACACTCACCCCATACGACATACGCACTCCAGCTGCGACGCATGGGAACTCAGCTGAAATCTGCCAAACCTACCCATTCTCACGGGTCGCCAACCCTCTCTCTTTCTCTCTCTATCAATCACAACTTTTACAAATTACGCACCCCCCCAAATTAAATTACTTTACCACATTTAGGGCCTCTCTTTGAATATAGGGCGTGATAAACCTTAAGAGACTAATTTCGAGTTTGCGACGCAACATCAATGGCTGCAATATACCAAATGTGATGTGGGATTTTGACGGACGTCATCATTCCGCTGATGTGGGATGCAGAACGGGAGAAGGCTGCAAAGAGGAACGATGTAATTCTGGGGAAGGAGACAATGCAATAATAATTTAATGACTGAGTCTGACTCTCACTTCTTTTTGGGCACTCCAGAAGATACGGTGGACGGGCTCAAAGGCCTGTTTTGGAGGTACCTCAAAGGAAGTGGCAGAAATATTATAAAATCTGGGTTTAGTAGTTCCAAAAGTGCATGTTAAATGCCAGAAAGCCGTTTTTACCAAAGTCCTAAAACAGTTTTTATTTTCTTATATTTTATTATTTCCTATTTATACGTTAGTATCAGGAAAGCTTTGTGATTTTATTTGTCGAGATTCCGGATACATAAGAAGAAACCCTCGTAAGTAACCGAGCTACAGCATTATATTTGCGATTTTCTTGGACGTTTGCAATTCAATCTTGGAATTTAAAAAAAGATGGAACAAATTTTGTCTGGGCATCTGCCCAAGACCTGTATTGAATAGATAGTTTTTACATGGAGCAGAACAAAAAATAAGGGTCCACATACTTTGAACTAAATAACAACCCAAACAATTAGATTTTTGATTGCCCATGACAACATTATTTTGTCATAAGATGAACACGTGTGAAGCCTTCGATTGAACACAATGGAGTCTTGGGGTTGGATTGACTTGAGTTTTCAAAATGTTTACAAGATTTCCACATGGGGACAAAGAGAGCCAGGCATGAACAAGAAAAGGTTGGACCATTGTCATTGTACATGTGGAAGCAGGACTTAGTTGACACAACTGTCAATGGAAACCTATGGGTCTTTCCAAATCCATACAAAAGCACAAAAAGTTTCATGGCCAATGTTTTGAATGAAGTATAACTGTACTACAAAGTGCAGTACAAAGTGTAGTAGTTACTATAGAGAACAGTTACATCTTAATACGTTGCACGAACACCAGACTACCGCGGCTAATGGTCAATAAATTATCTAGTGAGTCTTAAGCGGATAATTTCATTTGACATTTTCAAATTTCGATGGAATTATTTTATATTTCTTTACCCGAGTCATGTGTTTTAACAGCTTAATTATAATGTAAATAAGTATTTTGTTCTTCTTAGTATTTCAAACCTGAAAGAAGAAGAAGGTGTTTAGGCATGTTGGGCCCAACCTCGCCCACGAAGTGGGTGGTGGTGATCCGAGCCACCCGAGTCATGTGTTTTAACAGCTTAATTATAATGTAAATAAGTATTTTGTTCTTCTTAATATTTCAAACCTGAAAGAAGAAGAAGGTGTTGAGGCATGTTGGGCCCAACCTCGCTCACGAAGTGGTGGGTGGTGATCCGAGCCACCCGAGTCATGTGTTTTAACAGCTTAATTATAATGTAAATAAGTATTTTGTTCTTCTTAGTATTTCAAACCTGAAAGAAGAAGAAGGTGTTGAGGCATGTTGAGCCCAACCTCGCCCACGAAGTGGTGGGTGGTGATCCGAGCCGCCCTACGTGAGCCAAGCTCATGTTTTCCCCCTCCCGAAATGTATAAGCGGAAGATCTTGGGTCTACCCCGATGGACATTGGACCCCTATCAAACGGATAGCCTATTGTTCTGTTAAGGTACGGGGAGGAAAAAGCTCCTAGGCACCAAAAACCTCCTCAGCGTGTGTATATTTGTCGAAGCATGATTATGTGTAAGCGTTAGTCAATAAAGCAAGGAAGACGGCAGAATACAAGAACGGCTGTCCGATAAGGAATTTTGTTGTATTACTAATAAGTCAGCCTAGTTATCCTACACTCCACTAAGTGGGCTCGGGTCCACCTGCTTTACATGCCCTCCGAAGCAGCAAATACAGCAAGCTCGACATTGTTGGCTTATTTAGGCGGTTATTCCACCGGCGATTTTACTTCATTTGTGATTTGAGATTTTTTTAAGGAGGCTATTATGTAGATACATAACTTATCTATTATAAATTAAGTTATAATATGGTAGAGACTTATTAATGATGTCTGCTACCATATTATAAATTAATTTTTAATAGACAAGTTAAGTATCTACATAATAGTCTCCTTAAAACAAAACAAACAAAAAAATCTCAAATCACAAATGAAGTAAATTCACCGGTGGAATAGCCGCCTTACCATCTTACTGAAATGACAAACATAATAAACATTGGAAAATTATCGAGGCCAAGGAATAAATGCAGACTTGCTCCAAGTTTTCCATTGATGGGGCCATGCAGCTGCGTAAATTTTATTTATGTATTCATCCACGACCTCTTGCCCTGTATTTATCACTGCTGACTGCTTACTGTATATCAGTCAACCAGCAGTGACCTCGCAATGTTAGGGAGATTCAGGTGTTCACTTATGATGACAAATACACTAGATTTCATTTTCAACCTCCAAAATTCGCGCCTTGTGGTGATCCCAACGTACCTTTTTGGCTTTGTATGGCACCGGTTCAGTAAAATTTGTTATGTTTTTTTTTTATAAATACACGCATTATTATTATTATTATTAAATAAAAATAAAATAAAATAAACATTATAAATAAATAACAAAAATAAATGGTTAAGCCTTGTTTAGCAGCACTATATGAGTCTTTTGTCCCAAATAAGCGCTAGCTTGGGGATGCGGGATGGTATTATTATGTATTGTATTTTTGTAATATATGCTCCTTGTCCAGGGAATAAAAAAAAAAAATCTGATAAATACATTTAGTAAAGTAATTGTATTTCAAAATTTTCCTTCATCATACATTAGTGAACATAGGGGCCCGTTAGGCTAGGCCCGTGGTGGGATCCTAAACAGTTTCTAATACAAGCAATATAAATGCATTAATTTCATTTATAAATCACTATAAACACAGAAATATATTATTAATAAATAAGTAGTAGAGAAAAATAATATAATAATGCTAAGTACAATGTACTTAATGCAGGCTATGTAGACTATTGCATATACCAGTAAGATTAAATAATTCCACAACTTGAATGAGGTTCTGTAGGGACAGTTTTGGTCACTAGGTTCGCTGAAGACAAACCGATATCCATATTATTCAAAATGGCCGCCGTTTGCACGTGAAAACTAAGCTCTTAGCATCTAATTAATTCTTTTAATATTTTTTATAATATTTTTACTATGCCTGGACCTTATTTCGCTGCATATAATTTAATATATATATTCTCCATGATTTATAGAAAAATATCACTTTAAAATAATACGTAATTAAAAATCATTTTAAAATAGTATTGAGGCTTATGGAAAAATCAACGCTTTGATGTCATTGCAACTGGTGCTGCCATCTACAAAATGACGCCACAAATGAACCCCATTGAGCTAAACTGAATCTGTCTTTCGGCTAGTTGGGTAAAAATGTGCCTTTCTATGGTACGATCGAAAAGTTTGATGCTGTTGAGTTGTTTAGTTATTTCTGGAAATGTGGAAATAGATGTATAAATATGTGCAGTTTGAAAGTGAAGTGAAGTTTATTAAATACCTTTGTTGATGTTACTCTCTCCGGCTTTCTCTGGCACCGAAATACAGATAATACAGCGTTGTCAAAACATAGCCCCAAAACAATTCGCATAGAGCTGAAAACTGAATGTTCCATTATAATCATCTCTTTAGTTTTTTCTAATTAAATCAGGACTTTTTATGAAAAAGATGTCAAGAAAATAACACTGTTAAAATGCAAGGTGGTCCAACTTCAATGTCCCAGGGTTGTAGTACGATTGGCGGATGAAAAAATAACGAATATAGTCTACAGTATAGACATATGTACATAATTATGTAATAAAAAATAAAAAATACTTCTTTTCCCGACCACAACATCAACACACAAAACACTCTTGTGTTCCAAAGTTCGAACCACAATGACGACTATGAACTTTTAATTAAGTATCACATTATTTTCACCTTGAATGGACGCCATCTTGAAATAGTTGATTTGTCGTAAAAAGTGGTGATTATCATTATCGTAGACAATAATACGGGCTTTCAGTCAGATTTTAATTCATTCCTCTGCTACCAATATTAACTGAGTTATGAATTTTATAAACTTTCAATCAGCCACCATCTTGAAATAAATTGGCGGATCCAGCTATTTAACGAACTCAGAAGACATTTGTGTGATCAATTATGTGTCAAGTTTCATCAAAATCGGATAATATCTACGGAAATTACAGTGTTTCCTAAAATCGATACATATATTGTACATATAAATTTATATACAATATAACATTTTGAACTGAGGGTGGTTTTAGGCTCAAGGGGTCATGAAATGAAAGGTTGTGAAGAAATTTTCCGGAATTCGAACATTGGTTGCCGTCTCAATAGGTAGATGAATCTCCCTAAAAGGAGACTCGAAACTTTACAGGTTTTTTTCTTGCATCATTTCTTCAATATTGTGGTAGTACGAAATTTGAAAAGCCCACACGACATCATACGACATACGAGCGGCCGACCCGACCATTGATTGGGTTACGCGAGAGGTTATCTGAAGGGAATGAAGGCGCCTCGTAGATTCGGCCGACACAAGTGTTATAAAATAAAAATGGGTTTTGCACGATAATGTTATTAAACTATTTTTAAGCAGAGCTTGAATATTCGACCATATAATAATAATAATAATAATAAGTGTATTTGACCAAAAAACATTACACATTTTTATAATAACCGGTGCCACAAAGCCAATAAAGGCGCGTTGGGATCACCCCACATATAGTACTCCAGAAGCATTATATTTACCTATATAGATGCACTGCATGAGAAAGTTGGGGCACCAACATTTTGTTTATGTTTTGCCAGCGGATGACGTCACAGCCCAGATTATCTAGCAACAGAGACTTTGTAGCTAGGTAACCTGGACTAGTTTTTTTTTAAATTAATTTAATTAATTAACTTTTCAAATAAAAATAAAATAATAATAAATAAAATAAGAAAAACTTGATAATAGGTTCGCGCCTCTAAAAGCAGCTGTTTTTGCGCTTTTGCCAGTGTGTGACGTCATTTTATATGGGTCCCTTCGAAATTCTAGCATGGCATGTCTAGAGTATTATATGGTCTAAGGCTTGAATAGTGCTCTTAAAACACAAACAACCTGTGCCTGTCTCCATAGAGTCTAAATAGCCCAGCAGTTCCCATCCCATTCAATTTTTGTAATGAAATTTAGCCCATGAAATGCTGGTCTTCAACTTTAAGTCATCTTATACTGAACTTCAAACGAAACCTGCGTTTTCCCACCTTCCACCCTCGAGTAAATTTCTGAAACGAGTCAGGTGTTTCCTCATGTCAATATGCTGGGAAAATCCGATAAAATAAATAGCAGGTGAAGAAATTATTAACTGAAAATATTTGGTAGGCAAATGAAGAATGTTTGGGGGAGGGAAGAATTCGGACGTACTATCACATTAGGTATTTAAAAATGCGTGACATCAACCATAAAAGGGGTGAAAACATCTGCATATACATGTAGGCCTACTGCCTTAGGAAGCTGGCCGTACACATTGGCCACCCCTCCACCCCCCAATTTGTTTATTCGGAAACTTGCATTAGCGGAACACCGAGTTTATTCGATTTTTATAATTGCTCCAAGTGCCATCCTATCGTGGTCGGGTAGTACTAGTAGTTACAATAATGTAGATTCCAAATTACTGCAGCTCATCTTATGAATGGGTTTTCATAGAAAAAATTAAATTACTCGTGACTTCGTGGTACTTCATTTTAATAAACAAACAAAAACAAAAAAGCGTTTTAGCAAAACTTGTCATAACCATTATAACTAGAATAAGTAAAACCCAAATAATCGTTAAATAATTAACTTTGTTAACCCACTGGTGTTAATTAATTACTTAATAAATAATTTTTTAATGTTTATTTAGGTTATTTATTTAATTATTTATTTATAGTTATAATAGTTATGACAAGTTTTGCTAAAACACTAAGATTTTGTTTTTGTTTGTTTTTTAATTGCTTTTCAATCAATATTTCACGTGAAAGTTTATTTTGCATAAAAAACTTTTATTAGGGAGTTCAATTTGCTCTTAATCACAGTTTCAAATAAAATTCAGTCCCCAACAGCCAATAAGTTTTATACGTTTGAATAATAAAACCACAACCATATAGCCCCCTATAGTGTCTGATGTTTCAATTTCAACGAAGTCCGAAAAAACTTGCATTTCATTGCAGCTGACTTGGTGAGAAAAAACAGGAGTCAGGAGTGTAAGACTCAAGACAGGACTTCCGCCCCTTGGTATCGGACAAAGCCCAGCCCGGGGGCTGCTGTGTCAAAAGTACGCAACATCTGGTAAAACGCATTCAGCAGGGTGGGGCGAAAAAAAGTCATATGGCCCACAACCCCTTGCGATGCCAACATCTTGCGATTCCTCCGCCGTTGCTACACAGTCGTCATCACCCCTTAGTGGTTGATCAGGACATCTGCATAACACTCCTTTAGTCTTGGTAATACAACCCACGATTTCGCCATCATTGCCTTGCGCAAACCCAAGTTTGCTACTTTCTTCCCAGCACTACTTCATTTTGGTTTTTGATAATCAGGCACTATACACGAAACCTGGGGGAGTGCTGTGATACCTATATATATATATATTAGGTTTACTTTCTTACACAGACATAAAAAGATTTTTAAACTAAACATGAAATTGTCCTCCTAGTTCCTGCAGGCTCTAACTCTATCAATCCGAAAATTTCTAAAATAAATTGAATTCAGCAATTATTAATGTATTTCTTTCTAAAAAGACCCATTCAAGGTCTGAAAACTAGTCATACTCGCTCATACAAATAACTTACCTATCTTTATCGTCTGTCTTATCAGACTAATACCAGTCCTGTAGTGCTTGGTTATTCCTGGCCTATTTCCGTTACAATGTGTTAATAGCATAGACCTAATTAAAGTACCAGTGTAGGTTTTATTAGCTCCATGGCCTCCATGGTCAGGCAATAGTAATACTCCGCCTGCTTGTCTATTGTTAATTTTTATTTGCTAAGCTGACATCGAAGGCATGTCACTGGCAGTTTGACAACGGCCCAAATTAATACGGAAACAATCCCAATTATATATCTGAAAAATCTATGAGATCGATTGGTATCCTAGTCCTACGGGTGAATTGAAGGCACAGCCTAGGCCCTCCCCCCTTGTGCGTAACTAGTCGTATAATAAGCAGAGCCCTGTTCTCCGACCATGGCCGTAGCCAGGGATTCATATTAGGCTGCACCCCCCCCCCCCCCCCATGAAAAATTCCCCTGTAATTTCTAAACGTTACTGCACTTTAAAAAAAATGCGTACACCCCCAACTGGCCCCAAGCATTTTCGATTCTATTTTTCAAAAAGTTTCCCCTGAGAAATCCTCCAGACGCCCTCTGTATTCTGTAAGCTTTACTGCACAATTTTTAACTGCCACATCTTATAGAGGTTCGGGTTTTCAGTAAGCGGTATGTGGTAGGGTTGGTCGAAGTGACCATCGTCTCGATTCTCGGGCCCCTGCCCTCGGCAAGAAGTTGATAGCTAGTGGAATACTGGTCCCCCCCCCCAAATATTTCATATATACGCCCAGAAGCGCGTAAAGTTTTAGAATGATGGCGGGGGCAAAACTAAGTAGACCTTATGACGTCATGAGGCAGGATAAGGAAAAAATTGAAAATATAAGAGCAAAATAGTGGGGTTTTACGCATTTTAATAGTTGTAAAGTATAGCTGTAGATTTTACAAAGCTAAAAAAGGAATGCTTACATTCATATTTCTGCAGAGGGGACTATGAAGTATGAACCACGTCTTACATTGCTCGAGGCTGGGGGGGGGGGGGGCAAGTTGGACTGTGCCCCCCCCCCCCAACTTTACTGACTGTATAACTGCTAAAGATTAACATACCTGTATATAGCCTTCATACAGCTCTTCATACCAAGCGAAATATGAAGGATACTTTATAAATGATGAATTTTTTCTCTTTCTTTCAGTGAGTTCCTTCCCTTTTAAAAAGTGACACCCTCGCTCACCAGAAATACATTTACTGCTGTATACCGGCTGAAGGGGTGTGGGACTATTCAAATCACTGCTGCAGCACAGCTGTCCTTTGATTTTGCGAACTGTGGGAAATTTCGGATGCGGGTCTGGTTATCGCTTTCTCGTTTTAGGTACCCTATAAAACCAATTGAGGTGGACAACTAGCAGCTGATGGGGATTCGAATCGAATGTCTTTTTTTACCTTTATTAGTTTAAAACACCGGTTTGTCCCAAATGTATGGATAGTCTGATACAACAATACGACTATTTATTGTTTTGTGTAACTTATAACGATTTAATTTTAATAGGTACCTATTCAGTACTGGCGTTCAAGTTCAAGTTCAAAACAGGTTAGCCATTGTTAACTGAGACATAGGCTAGGTGAATAATCCCAGTTTTAGGCTTCGTCAAGTAGGATGCACTTAACATAAACAAACAAAAAGAACACAATTAGTTGGCAAGTTAGTCGGTTAGTTGGTTAGTGGGTTAGTAAGTTAGTATTATTAGTATTTTAGCCAGGCTTGCCTCTCACAAAATTCTCCTACAGAGTACGGACAAGTATCCAAAGGACACCACCACGAGGCACCGTTACAACTATTATTAGCGGGTTAAAAAATGTAAACAAAACAATTTTAGAATAGCACATTGTATTCTAAACATCTTTAGTTTATATATTTTTTTTTTTATATGAGTATATGCAAGCTTGATCCCTTAGCGGGTCGTTTATGCCGTTTAATAATAATTTATTCCTGGGGTTAAAAATGTGAACAATTTTTTTTTAATAACACTTTCCATTATAAACTTACATACCTTGTTTACAGCATTTTTAATCTCAGGTTAAGATTAAAAATAATCCCCACTGCTATGCCTGTAAGAATTATTGAATATAATGAAACACCGAGTTCATTTGAGTTTATAAATGTATGTTTATAGTATTGGAATAAAGGCAATAAACAATAAAGTGTTTTCTCCTTCAATTAGTGGTCAGACGTTGGTAGATAGATATTTATTTATAAATTACAATAGTAATGGTATCGCCTACAGCAGCACGACCATGGCGATTTTAATACCGGGGTTAATATAAAACCATGTCACGTGATGGTATTAATTCAATTGTTTAAATTAGATGAACAGTAAATTTCAGATTTTTTTTAATTTTTGATGTTGGTAATAGTCGCAAGAGCCCAGAAAAAATTCAAATTGTGTCTATTTAAACAATTGAATGATCTTCGGCTATATTTTTGGTGAGTTTCTTAATTTTTTCAGCCTTTGATTACAAAATGATACAAATGATTTATAATTCTTAATATATTAATTCAAAATTAAAACTTGTTTATTTCTAGGGCGATATGTGTCAGAGACGGTTTCAGAAAAAATTTCGGGGGGGGGGGGGTGGCGGTCAATGACGGTGTAGAATAATCATACAAAAACGTAGTGGTACAATTTTTTTATTTATTTACTTTTTGTTTCCTTCAAAAGTCCATTCTATCTAGTGTAAAGCTATTCCTCTGGGGGGGAGGGGGGCGACCGCCCCCCCACCCTCCCCAAGGATCCGTCCCTGATATGTGTTTATATAGCTATTTATATTTGCCACGGCAGCGTCGCGTCAGTTCTTCAGTCTTGCCAACATCACACAATTTAAAAAATTCTGAAATGTACTGTTAATTTATTTTAAACTGTTGAATTAATACCATCACGTGACATCAGGCACGTAGCCAGGGAGGGGGCTTTGGGGGCTGAAGCCCCCCCCCCCCGAAATGTAAAAAAAAATATTGCATTGTTCAGTTTGATGTTTCGCCTATAATTTTTTTTCTCCCTCTAAAAACACTAAAACTGTGTGTTTTTGCATGTAAATTCTTAAAAATTTCCGGGAGGGGGGGCGGACCCGCCGTTTTACTGGGGGTATTCAATACCCCTTGGTAGTTAACCCCCTCCGAAATAAAATCCTGGCTACGTGCTTGCGTGACATGGCATTATATTAACCCCGGTATTAAAATCGCCATGATCGGGCTGCAGGTATACCGTATACCCACCTCGGGTATGAATGGTAATAAACAATGCTTATATAATATGCGAGTGAGTCATTGTTTTGGGTACATACGAGTATTGTAACGTGGTGCTGCTGCTGGTGGATATTAGGCGTAATACCGTCACCGGAAACCGGCACTTATAACATTCATCCAACTATTATTCAGTGAGCCCTAGTAGCGCACTTGCTCTGTGAGTCCATTTTATGACACAAACAATATTATTTCGCATTTTCATGCTAGAGGCGCAATTTCATGCTCATTGCTGGAGAAGCTTGAGTGCAGAGTGCAGCTGCAGACCAGACCTTCTTGTTGTCTAGCTACGATATGTCCATGAGTCCATGACGTCTAAGAGCTTAATAATAATTGAGGTGAAGAGCGAAACAATGGCACAGTTGTCCTTTCCCTACGTTGTCCGTGCTCAGGGCTTGCTATGCAAATTTCAACGTCTTAAATGGCACCACCTGCACTGCACATGCAGCCATGCAGGGTCAGGCACGGCTTACAGCCACATACTTGGCACTGGCAGATTTTATATTTAAATTTGATGTGAGGTACATTAACCATGTACAATGGGTGCCTATAGTCAGTGGTGTATAGCAAATGGGTGGCCAGGGGCGCCAGAGCCAAATGTGTAACAAGTTATGAACGTGGAAGTTTAGTGTATTATGATTATGAACAGTTGTGACAGTGTGGCGATTATTTTTAATCTCAACCTGGGATTAAAAATGTCAGCAACATTTTATAATGGAAAGTCAAATTCCAAATTGTTTTGTTTACATTTTTAACTTCCCGAATAAGTTAATACTAAACAGCATAGTAGGCCCACAGGGAGATTTTAAAACTATGAATTATGAAGGGGCGCCATCACTAGTACTGGCCAACGGCCCCAAACACCCTAGCTGCATCACTGCCTATAGTCTACGCTCCCGACTGTTGTTTCTTTTGGAATCATCAGTAGTGGAATTTGACTGGAATGTTAATGAGTAATGACCACACTCTATACTCGAAAACCAACGAGCCTTCTATGACGATTATTTTTAATCTTAACATAGGATTAACAATGTAAACAAGACAATTTTCGAATGGAAAGTGCTATTCAACATGTTTAACCCCAGGAATAGATTAATACGGTAGTAAACGACATAGTAGGCCCACAGGGAGACAACACTAAACAAGAATGTTCGCTAAGTGAAAGCTCGTATAACTACGATTCAAGACGTGCATTCCAAATTCATTGTTACTATATGGATTTTTTCCAGACCATCAGGTCGGTCTAATGAGTCTTTTAAGCGGTACCGTACTTTTTAACACGGTACTGGTTAGATAAGCAAACCGTAGGCTAGGCATAACATTTATTTTATAGGCCTATGGCTATTTTTATCCCAAAGAACTGATTAATATTCTACTCCATTATCAATTTATTAAATTGACATAGGTTGAAGAGGCCACCTCCTCGTTAACTAAATCTGGGATCTATGCCCCAGCCTGGCAAAGCTTGTGGGTTCGAATCTCGACAATAAGTCCAGATTTATCTTGACCCTGTAATTTTGGTTCTTTTACTCCGACTGTACCCTTGAAATTCCACCCGGTTTCTGCCCTTTGGCGGGGTTTCAAACGACCTGCAGAATGCACATACGTTGACGTGGTAGCAGACATTCAAGACTTAGGTGGGGTTTCCACCGACCTATATCGTTGCAGAATGCAAATGACATTGACGGAAATTTGAATTTTTCTTTTTATAGAAATCTATTAAAATGTTTGTACTTAACATATCCCATGACGCCATTTTTTAATTTGAGTTTGTTTGTGATTTTAGTCTATGATCATTGATCAATTTTAACTATGGCATAGAGTAAAACAAAAATTTCCGTCAATGTCATTTGCATTCTGCAATGAGAAGTCGATGGAATACCCGCCTAAGTCTTGAATGTCTGCTACCACGTCAATGTCTTTGCATTCTGCAATGAGAGATTGGTGGAAACCCCGCCTTAGTATTAAATTTTGCACACTGCATAAAACTCATAGCTTAGCTTATAGTTACAATACCTACTTACTAAGTTACTGCCTCCTGCTTAGGGTATATATCGGAAATGTTCAGCCTAATTGCATGATTACATTTTTTCAGGGAATTCATTGCCAGAATACCTATTTAATATTGGAAGGAAATATTCCTAAATTAAGTTGGCACAACTATCGATCGCCGTAGTTGCACTTAGACCTCGCCTGATTAGTTAAATGTTGGAAAATCGATCTATAGAATTATTCAAAAATAATAACGTCAAGTTTTCCTTTAAAATTTAACAAAGAGGGCTGGTTGGAATTAATCTAGCCTATATCAGAATGTATGTATTGTAGCTGTGTGTGTATTGTTTTCAGTCAGGTGTCTATCAAAATACCATGAATGGAACGTTTCTTTAAAATATCATGAATCATTTTGTGGTTTATATCAGGTTCTGTGGAAACATCCGCGCTCTAATAGGCGGAGCACATAAGTAGAGGGGATGAGTGGCCCAACGCAAGAACTACGTTCTTCCAATGCAACGCGACACACGACTGCCATCATCTTACGTTTTACACATTCCCGCTTCCCGAGCGTAACCGAAGTTCATGACGAACAGGTATCTAAACAAAAATCAGAGTTCTTCGAGCTGTTGTAGTGTGTGGTTGTATTTCTGTGTTCCGTGAAGTTTAGTGCCGGTCGATTCGACATGAAGGCAAACGTTGAAGTTGGTTCCTCAAGTGAATCTGACGGAGTTGAGACGGGCCGTGTGTGCCGGCGACGAGACGTGGAAAACGAAGAAATTCAAATGTATTTGAGCAAATTAAAGGACCTGGTTCCGTTTATGCCGAAAAACAAGAAGTTGAGCAAGCTGGAAGTGATTAGGAATGTCATCGAGTACATTTGCGACCTGCAGTACGCTTTGGAAACGCACTCGGCAGATTCGGCGGAATTGGCGGCTAGGCTACAAGGCGAAGCGGCAAACAGCGGCATTTGTTCCGCCAGGCAGCCTCTAGGCATTCTTGCCCCCAGCCCAAACACATTCGTACCACCTTCCACCTCAAGTCCACCTCTTGTCCAACCGGATTCCTCCTTGAGAGCGGTGAGTAAACCTTTTTTAATTCTAATTTATAGGAATAGACTTTAATTTAAGTCACATAGAAAGAAACCTTCAGCATTTATGCCCCTAGGTCTATGCGTTATGGGAAACTGGTTCTTGTTGACTTAGAAGTGGGAAGCCCCCCACCCCCTAAGTTATTCCTATCATTTAATTTTATACCATCTTCTATGAGGACAATATCAACTTGTACGTTGCATGCAGCAATTGACTATTGCAGCCTAGAACCACGACCCCAGAAAAGCCTAATAAAGGTTTTGTATCTAATGTGGCTAACTTTTACTACAAGCTAAACGTTCACATGAAATCAACTATTTTTAAAACCCACCCAGCCGGTGGTTAGTATTATATACTGATTGTTTCATAAATAAACTACACTTTGCCCCCCCCCCCTCTATAAGAAATTATACAATCATTATAAGCCCGAAAAGAAGTCTCCCAGGAAAGCATTGACCCACCTCTCTTTGGTGCATGAGGATAGCTAATGGGCTACAGGGCGGAACCTTTGGTAGTACCTAGAACCTAGAATTTTAGGTCAACTTAACATTCCGACAACTGTGGCCAAATGGAAACAATAGAAGAATCCTTGCTCGATCGTGCGAGACACGCTCGGCGATCTGTCAAGAGAAAGTCGCTATAACACAGGAAATGTAACTTGTGTTCGTAACGCTCTTGGTAAGCTAATCATAGCTTGAGCATTCTTCATAGATAGCTGCGAGGGTTACCTAAAGTCTTGAACACCTGGACCTAATGAAGCAACAGGCGGGGTCGTCAGGTTTATGGAAAAGCCTGGAGGTTTCCTCTGAGATTAGAACAGCGTGGCTAGCCGTGTCCTTGCAATTTCTGTTAGACCTCGCATGGAGGAATTGAAAGATTGTGTAGTTTGGGAATGTGGAAAGTAGGCCTAATAATATTTGTACCGTAACATCTCCGCTATTAAAATAGGGAAAATTAAGCCACTGACTCTGTCAATTGCGTTAAAAAATGCTGGCGTGGTGACAGCTAAGATCACTATGCCTATATAATGATCATTCCAACCTGAGTGGGAAAATCCTGAAAAATTTAGTTGATTAGACCTGAAACCTTTTGCTTGTAGTACCCTCAATTATTAAAATAAATTTCTGGGTGAAATGAGATATAATTTAGAACACAAACCGACTCTTATATACCGTGTACCCGATCTTGGTGAAGTCACGCTTATATGTTAGCCTACATTGTGTCAATGGCGTGTTTGTCTCAGCTTGTCGATCATCGCTTAATTGGAGCCAGTGTGTACGTTTTTGCCGATAATGTTCAAAAATCCATGGGGTCGTTGAGGCCTAGGTCGCTGTCAAAATGCATTATTTACTTTATTTAGCAGACCTGTATTTTCCACATTCACTTGTAGTAGTAGTAGTACCTTGTAGTACTTCGACATAGTAAATAAAATAAAATAACTTTGTAAAGTATTACTAAAATATATATTAAATGCGTGTAGCATGAGTTCCGAAACCGGTCACTTAATATATTTTACTAGTAAACTATTATAATTCATTTATTCATAGAACACATACCCAATGCCAATAATATGTTCGGCATGTGGATGAAAATTTCACACTTATAGGCTATTAGTGACTAATTTGAGAACGAAACATGTTTTAAAAAAAATCTTATTATCACGGCAGACGGCAATAACGCTGCTTAAAGAACTATTAATAAATAATAAAATAATTCCCATTTTACCGCCTACAGTATCAATAACATTGATGAACGCTACCCTACCTAGTCCAGATTCCTCCTTTTTTTGCACTCTTTACGTACACTGTTGCATTACCATACTAATCTGCTAATACGTGAAGAAAACCAGGTTTCCTTATCTAGGCTCCTGCGAAAAGTTGAATGTAGCCTAACCTGGATTGCGACTCCCACAGTGGGAACTCTCTCACGGCAACCACAATGATCCTCTTGAGTCCTGTTAGCACTTCCAGTCTACAATCACTTCTTTCAACTCTACGGCCTATTGTTCCTGACAGAAGAAAGGGCTACTTTCAGTGGAGCCCGCGCCCCCGTTTGTTGGCCAGTGAAGTAGAATTTGCCAAAATTCCTGTTATGAATAAATGATCGTGTCACTTATAAAAGGGGTTAAGTTAATCTGTAAAGCGCATAGTACATAGTAGATATCCTCCCACATAAAAAAATAACAGGAAATACCCCTAATGTATTTAAAATGTAAATTAATGTGAGATTTTTACTGAATTTCTCATGGTACACGCACCCGCAAATGCAATGCATTGGGCAGTTAAGGGGTTTTCCCACGGCACATAATTTTCCCACGCATGTGATTGCAGCCCGCACACCTGTCAGTGCCAATGGAGCCACTCCCTAGTTGAGACACCACCCTTCCGCTCGTTACAGCTTTCATTTTTCAACCCCATTGTGTCATCACTTCCGATTTAGCTCGTTTTGTATATTTTCCTTCCGACTGCAGCCCACTCACTGGTTTTGGATTTGTGAAATTAATTATTACTGTAGAGCAAGGGGGATTCTGAAAGTTTCAATTAGGTACCCACAGATACTAGAAATCTGGGTGCTGGATTCTGGATTTTTGTCTGAGATGCTAATAGGGGGGTTCTTTAGATGAAACGGGTCTCTCCCAGGAGGAGGGAATTCGGAATTACTTACTCGTGGATGGAAAAATACAGTTCACATTTTACACACTATATACAATATACCATACTAATACTAACTGTAATACAGATACCTACTCATTTCAATTTATAATACTAATTATTATTTCACAACCCAACCGGACGTAATACGAGAGTTTCCTGTGATAACATAATTTCAATATTGTTAGTTGTGTATCGTTTGGGTTTACTTCAATAGCTGTCATATTGTATACACGTATCCGTAAGTGGTACACTATAACTTTCACTTTTCTGAAAGTGTTCGAACCAAAATCTGAAAATTATCTGCGTATGTAAACACTGTGCAACCTGTGGACTTACTATGCCGTTTAGTATTAACATATTCACGGTGTTAAAAATGATTTTATATTCAAATTTGAATTTTGAATAGCACTTTCCATTGTATAATTATCTTGTTTACATTTTTACACTATAACTTTCACTTTTGTGAAATTGTTCGAACCAAAATCTGAACATTACCTGAGTATGTAGACACTGTGCAACCTGTGGGCTTACTATGCCGCTTAGTATTAACATATTCACGATGTTAAAAATGATTTTATATTCAAATTTGAATTTTGAATAGCACTTTCCATTGTATAATTATCGTGTTTACATTTTTAATCCCAGGTTAAGATAGAAAATAATAGCCATAGTAGGCCCGCTGGCTTTGACTACATCATGAAAAATACGGAATGGACGGTAATGGACCTCTTGGCTACGCCACTGAGTGCACCAGTGTGTAGTATAGGGACGTTCAGCTACTATGCAGTTAGAACGATTTCTTATTGAAAATTTCAAGGGGGGGGGGTCAGCGGGGTCCGGACCCCCCCCCCCCCAAAAAAAAATTGAGCAAAATAGCAATTTTTTTAGATATTTATCTAAAAAAAATTCGGTGGGGAGACCCCGGTCCCCCTTTTTCCAGTTTTGTTAATAAAGTTATCGTCTGCAAAATCGACATTTCAGGCCCATCTTTAGAAAAAAAAAATCCCGGGGGGGGGGGGCGCCAAATCAAACACCACCCCATTCGAAAACCTAACGTAAGCGGGCAAACTTTATGAAAACTGGACCCAAAAAAAAAATTCTGGCTGCGCCACTGGGTGCACTGTAGAATATTGTGGATGGTAATGTAAATTATGTAAAATGTTGACCATTTGCATGTATTCAATAATCAATACTTAATATTTATATCAAATAAGCACAAGTTAGGTAGCAATTTAATTGTTAATGAATGAATGAAAACTGCGCTTTTGAACTTTGTTGTATAATAAAGTTCTGAGCCGACTTTACTGTAGATTAATAAAGTACAATTACATCATATTAACAATGTATTGTACATGCTTGTCTAGTCTTATTGCTTAAATCTACAGGGCGTATCGCTTGAGTTGTGGACTATGGTAAACTATATATAATAATTGACATACATGAAAATAGAGCTGACTATATAATGAGAACATGCTTCTTCTTCATTATTATATACCCCTTGATTGCACACTCTAATAATGTTCCAATATTGGATCCAATAAATATGGGTCTATGAAAAATTGGAACGTGACAACGTGTAATACCAAAATTCAGATTACAATCGCATATAAAAAATAAGCAACCCAGACATTTATTCGATCGAAGAAATATTAGAGTATTACCATTGAATATATAACACTAGTGTTATATATTCAATGGTATTACGTACGGTAATCAGAACCACATGGTTATTTTATTTTTTATCAAGAACTTCCTATGAAAGTATCAATAAATCCAAATCGTCAAACTGTGTTTCAGGCCATCAATTTTTAGCCAATTCCTTATTCTTGACCTTAGGTTCTTATTCTGTGCCTTCGCCTTTATTGTGCTCCATGAATATGTTTTTGAGTTACATACTCCAATTATAATATAGCTACGTATATTAAAAGAAGGTGCCGCTACCTTTTCATCCCGTGCCTTACATTTGCGGGTGGAAAAGCAATCTCAAGGGGTTGTCAAAGAATGCTACCCTAAGACGGACGTGTCCGATGAATAGGCAGTCAGCTGCTCGAGGGGCTTCCCCTTTCAACCCGGGCCATCATCCGCGAAGGAATGTTTTACAATTAGAAAAAAACGTTTGCACCCAACAATATTTGACAATTGTGAATTTATATGGGCTATATGCAGCTGTGGACCGTTTGGGAGGTCCATATTGAACCTATGACACAATGCTAGCACATGGAGCCGGCTGCGTATTAATATGCCGCTGCGTCCCACACACACTCTAGCGTAAGCTCAGTATGGGAGCCAAGTTCTTAGATACATCACTACCACGTGCACTGATAGTTGAGGAAAAATTATTCATGAAAAGACTTCGGTGATCGGGTTGGTTGCGACTTGCGAGAGCGGGGTCCTTTGTCTATTTTTGTGAATGAATGTCTTTTTAAAATTGAGTGCCACCTGGGTTCAGATGGTGCTCATGATTTGTTTAACTATTGTTACCATTAGCTCCTCCGGGTGTGTTAGCTGCATTGGGCGCCTCATTGTCAATTTTATTCCTGGTAGCATGAAGAAGTTAAATTCGCTTCTCTCGCGTATTAGTTAGTGCATTAGTATGCCTCTATCTACTTACCGTGATTTTTCTGCTGTGGCTTATGACTCAACTCAGAGTAGTTTTACTGTAGTATATTAATTAAAAAAATAAAACTGATAGTCTTTTGTATAACGCAAACCCATGCAGCGCGGCTTTAGAGGGTAGTTGTGCACTCCCCTCCCCCCGAAAATGTGAAAAATATTTTGAAAATGTTTTGTGCCAAATTTCTGTGTTGCTGCATTAATTTTAATCTAGAATAACATTATTTCTTTTTATCCAAAATTTGCCTTATTTTCAGAGCTAAAACGTCATCTAGTAAGGGTTTTGTTGGGCGTTTTACGAATGCAAAAATTTATTTTTTAGCCCCCATGAAAAAAGTCGCGTTTGGATCCAGGGGTGGCTAATATCTATGTTCCATGTACCATCTTGATCAATTATTATTATCTTGACACCACTTCGGTATTCCTTGGCCTAGTAAACAATAGTCATGTGACGTCGCACACTGTTTATATGCGTAATACACCTACTACAAGTATACTGCAAATACTATTACTATGTCTTTGGGAAACTGTGATGTTATGTCAAGCCATTACCAGCTTACCTATTTCCTCAACAATGGACGTTCTGGTTCTGCGTCTTTCCAATATAAAATTAAAAATATGGCTGGCCTTTAAAATACCTGCTGAGTCTATTTGAGTGAAAAAACATTGACAATGGCGTGCTGTATTTTATAAGTACCTGTATCATAAACCTGTACTATGAATTTTAATTTGTACTATGAGCGTAATAATAGTGGGTTTCTTCATATCTTGTCACACAGCAACGTTATAGGCCTTAAGCGGTTGCCTCAATGGACTGTTGGGCCTCCTGCAGCCTGATCGAGGCGATTATAATACCGGTATTTACTTAATCCCCTGGTAATTAAAATGTAAACAAGATAATTTTATAATGGAAAGTGCTATTCAAAATTGGTTTGTTTACAGTTATAATCCTAGGGTATTTATTTAACCCCGGTATTATAATCGCCTCGATCAGGCTGCTAGCACTGGTCATTTGGAGGGGCTTACAAGAGTTGCTTTACCAGCAGGAAACCATAAAGATGTCAAGCTGCAAGTACGTTCGGTCGTAAAATCTAGTGCCATTTGGCTCTACACGTGCAAAACCATGCCAGATGACAACTGTGTGGTTATATCTGCTGTCATGCGAGCTCATGATGACCTCTTGAGCGCTACAGGCCACGTCAAACCACTTGCTAGCACAATGGCTAACCTTGTGGATCCACCGCCAGGCAAATAGGCACATTAGGAATATTAACAATACAACAATAATGCCTGTAGCTTGTGAATAGCTTAGTTACTGGATTCTTAATGAGCATTTCCAATACGATACAGCAGTGTAAAATTTATGTATTGTGGAACTGGGCCTCTCTCACTGCTTATTTATTTTTAAATGTTAGCCGCATACAAACAATTTAATGACGTCTCCGATCGTATGGTTTGTCCCACAAGTAGGCTACAAGCACCACCCTGCCATCGAAGCCGATTAGTATGGTGAAGAAGAATATCGTCAGCTTAGAATGAAAACCTCGTAAGTCGGGATTTCGACAAAATCGGGTTACTGTGGAATTGTAGTGTAGGAAATTGTCAGCCCGAAATTTAATACTTTTTATTTTTTATTTAATTAACTAAGCATGTTATTGAAGATTTGGCTCATCAAAGTAGTAGAAGACATGCATCATATTATTAGGTATTTTTAATTTTCGAAATTGTAGTTTTTTCAGAAACATGAAATATTTTATAAACAATAACTTTTCACGTATTATCAATTTTACAAAAAAAAAAAAAAAACAATTTCGAAAACTAAAAATACCTTATTATATGATGCATGAAGTAGTCTTCTAAAACTTTTATGAGCCAAATCTTTAATAACATGCTTAGTTAAGGAAATAAAAAATAATTAAATTTCGGGCTGCCACTTTCCTATGGGCTGTACACTCTTTTAAGAAAAACTCGCAACTCACCGGTAGGTTGGCGGGAAAAAATTCTATCTGGTCAGGAGCGCTCTCTAGCGGAAAAATAGGAAAACTAGTGAATGGGCGCTATAAGTGGACGAAATGCGACAGTTTTTTTCGTCTGTAAAATTTGGTTTTGACGACTTACGAGGTTGTCATTCTAAGCTGACGATATGCTACAGGAAAGTAGGGTTCAATATAGGTTATCGCCCCCCCCCCCCCCCCCCCCCCAACCGAATTAATACTTCTATAACAAGTCGTCTTAACGACATTAAGTATGACGTCAGGTCCCAAATAAGCCGGGTTGTGCTACCCATATTTTTCTTTACCGTACGAAAAACAACATTTATTCAAGATTTCATCGGTAAGCAACCTCAATTAGAAAAAAAGACTCGTGCCTTTTTGGCTTGTCTCAGTGGACCAGACCGGCCGTGAATGAGGGTCTACAGCATTCAAGACTGGAAAGGTGCAGTTTTTCTTTTGAATGTGTATGGGAATGGGGCTTTCAATCAATGCAATATTAGGGGTTGTGAATGGATTGCCCAATTCTGAGCCTTTCTTACCCCCAGAGCTTACGAAGAATTGAAGCAAGCTGCAGATGTCCCTCTTACATCTTGACTGTTGCCTCAGAGTGCACGTGTTCCCATCACAAGGTTTGTTGCGCCATCATACTGGATTCGAGGTCTTGCCGAATAGCACCAGGTGTTCTGATGCCTTACCGCGGTTCCCTGATTCTTGCAGCTAGATTTCAACGAAACAGACTATTATTTAGAAAAACCAGAAATGTTGATTACATCACCACTGGTACCTCTGGCATCGTTCTTGGGTGAATCTTTAGGCGTTTGCCAAACACAGTATGATGTCTACTGGGTGGATGTTTTCTAGCTAGACCATAAGGGAAATGTTGACGTACTGTAGGTAGCTGATTTATTGCAAATAATATAAGCTGCTAGTTGCAATTATGTGGGTCTAGGCATGAGGACTAGTGGACGCCACTTGTTACTTGATTACTGCTCTATTGGGGATGTTTTAGTCAGCAACAATTACATACAGCTCCGTGAATATAAATAAATAAGGACTTAGCCAACTACTAAGCCAACCTAGCGGAGTTAGGGCTGTAAAGCCCTCTCTAACACTCAACTAGGAAAGCCCGGGACCGCCTGCTTTACATGCCCTCCGAAGCATGGCCAGAAAATGTAGCCAGTGTGGGACTCGAACCAACAACCTTTCGGGTGAAAGTCAGAGTCCGCACCACTATATGTCCCGACTATGTAGGGGGGGGAGGTTGTTGGTATTCATTTTTATACACAGTCATTACAAATAGGGTGCGGTTGACGCTAGTTAAAGAAAGTCACTCTGAATTGCGACGTGGTTTTTCAATTCATAATAATAGTAAATATTAAATATTTACTTATACAACATTGAAAAACCAAGCCCCAATTTAGAGAGAAGCTTGCGTCGACTATGTAACATGTAAACGACTCTGCATTTTTTTGGGCCAGTGTACCGACGGTATTCTGTTCCCTACTTAGCACAGTACCGTACGTGCATAATATTTTCGGGAGAGGGAAAGACCAATGTTGCAGGCATGACATAACATTGAGTTCTACCAGCCAAACCTCTGTTGACCCTAACACCTATTACTAGATAGGTATGGAAAATAATGCATTAAGGCGGCTAATCCACTTGTCATTGACGGAAATATCATCAATGTTGCATTTATATTTTGACACCACATTCCACTTGTCTTCAATAATTGACGATTTTTGTTTTCAACTTTTTCCAATTTTGTTATTTTTTCTTTTAATTTTATAATCTACAAGAAATTTTATGATTTAAATTATGAAATAATTCGTTCGTTCTGAAGAAATTAATTACAATTATATTTTATCATCTCCAGACTACGCCATTGTTTAATTTTAGTTTGTTATTGTTTGCAAAGCGTGATTTTACTCTTTAATCATTTATCAATTTTAACATGCGGAAGTTAAAATGGACAATGGCAGAGTAAAATAAAATCGCATCAATTAATGATGCGCAAATGACGGAATATTGACAAGTCGAATAGCAACAACAACAACAACTCACATTACTTAAGTTAATTTTGTATTAAATTTTCTCATTTACGCCTCTGATAACATAAGTATCATACTATAATATTGAATACAGTTTTCATGTCAGGGGCAGGATCTTTTTCATTTCAATTTTCTTCTCTTCACTCGCTCCACGTATTGAACATCAAAGGCGGACATTTAATTATGTATTAGCCAGATAGAATAGATTGCATGAGAGTGGCTGACTTGGAGGTAATAGAAGTGACCTTTTCCCTGGCCCCCTCTCTATACTGCTGAGCTTCAAATGGACAATATAATTAAAATTTCATACAATAATAGAACCTGATTGGCCGGAATGAAAATGACGTAGCTGGTGCCCTGGTGGCGCCCAAAGGTCATCCGGCATTCATTCACCTTCCTGGTTGATTAGTCGATCAATTAATTCTGCGGGTCGTGGGCCCCTGTTTCAAATGGACTGATGACGGGTGTATGTGTGATACAGCTGTTTGTCCTCGTACGCAATACGGGCCTGTAAACTCCAGTTACAAGCTTGTCGATGGTGTGAGCAGCATTATTTCGCTAATTCCAACTATGAAATTGAGTAGGTCCTAATCATGGTCGTGCCCAGGGGAGTGGTCCATGGGGTCCGGACCCCCCCCCCCCGAAATAAATTTTTGTAAGCCTGTATGGTTTGAAGAATTTATCCATTAATTCATTAAAATAAATTACGTAATTTTTTTTATCCCCCCCCCCCCCCGAAATCAAAACCTGGGTACGGCCTTGGTCCTAATTAATTTTGGACAGAAAACCCCTTAAATTTTTTGAAATTTAATATTGGCTACATAGGCATAGCTTATCAGCCGAATCGAATTACATAGTTTGAGCATTTATGATTGTGTTTCTAGTTATAAAAAAATTGAGCCAAAGCATTTGGGTTTTCTTCATGACTGAAGGGTCGTATATACATGTATTTAGAGCTTTAAGCATTATTTTCTTTTCGCCACGAGCGTCACCTATGCGTTTCTCGAGCTTTTCCTCAATTGGTCATGCTAGTTATGTATACCTATTACTTCTAATTTTTACTCTTGAAAAAATACTTACATACATTCGCCTGATTATATTTTATTTCTTTTGCGATCAAAATCTTAGTCACATCATTAAAGTGAAGAGGATCCTTTTCTTTTCCTAGGGGGGGGGGGGTCACGCAGTTTTTCGAACCGTATACGATACAGAATGACAATATTAACATAAGAAAAATTAGACTAATACATGTGGGCGTTGATAGCTCGATGGATTCTTATACTAGATATCAACATCAAAGTTCGATATTCATGATGACTTTCGGAAAATTCGCTTCGTATTAGATTTGGCGCGTCACTGATAGACTTCCACGGTGCAGCTACAGAATAGTATTGTTAATTAAATTCTTGCCGTACTTAGTGACAGTACTAGTAGACTTGGAGCCTCCTTTGGATCGCAAACTTTTAGTTTGGAGTAGTTAATGCATAATCGACAACTGGCATTCCAAAACACTTAACACAGAATGGACCGCCGAGTAAACGACCCGTAAAAATTGAGACCTCCTGGCTCACTCATAATCAAAAACTCGCGACTCATTAAGACTCCCACACTGTGTAGACCCGCAGGTGGCTAAATGACTTTGTTTTTTAAACAAAAATAATATCTATTGTTTCAGATCTCGCCGGCCGAGTTGGAGAAAGGCCAAGAGACTGATCTTCGGCCAATTTCGTGTTAGAAATCCCCGCGGTCGCAGAAGGAACCCATGCATCGCAAGGTTGCAGCGGCTCTGCGCCAAACTGGGTGACAATTGCCCTGATCTCAGCGAAACAGAGCGGTTTGTGATTTAAGGACAGCCTAAAATTGTGTTTTTATGGACCGACACTTCCTGTCACACTCTCCCCCTTTGATTCCTAGCTAGTTTACTGGACTGAGTTTGTCATGGCTATAGAAAATATTCTGTTGACCATTGACTGTGATACCTGCTCTATTTTGTATAATATTGGTGAGCCTGCATTGAGCATAATAGAAAATATTTGCTACTGCTGCAGGCTGATCATGGCGATTATGATACCGGGGTTTAAATAATACCCTGGGATTAAAACTGTAAAGAAACAAATTTTGAATAACACTTTCCATTGTAAAATTATCTTGTTTACATTTTTAATACCAGGGTATTATTTAAACCCCGGTATTATAATCGCAATGATCAGCCTGCTGGTCAACTTCATAATTATTGTAGCTGCCTCTACGGTTCATAACCCGATATTTTTGGGATTCATAATCAGTCGTATATGGTATATCCTGCCAAGGGCCGCAAGGTTTGATAGTATGGTTGAAATAAAAAATTAAATGAATTAAAAATCTCAAATTCAAAACATTATAAATTAACTTAGCCTAATTCAGTTTCCAATTAATTATTTCATGAAACTTTCTTCTTATTACAGTATAGAGGCCCAATAGGCATGCTGTATCGCTGTGTGCAGGCTCATTATATCGTATTATTATGTAGCCTACTACAATGCTACCTATGTTTAATCAAGAAATATAAAAAAAACTTCAATCTCCTTTAGTTCCTTAAGTTTATAAAATGTCACTTGGGCAACAAGCCGAAAAATTCTACTTAAAACGGCAAACTTGCTTGAGTCCTGGTGTGGACTTAGCCCGTACTAGCCAACTGGTGCTAGTCTACTTTCAAAATCAGCAACTTCATTAAATCTTCGATCCCATGCAAACTATATAATTCCAGGTACTGGTTTGGGGAAACGTGCTGTTAGCCGTGCCGTTTTTTTAAAAATATAGCTGTCTCGCCAGGTCCCAATGATTAAATTAATGGGTTAACCTATGTTAGAAATAAAACGGTACGATTCAATTAACTACGCATATCTAAATAAGTACTGTACGTAGTCCTTCACTAGTTTGTCTATAGTCTATCTATATCATATTCAATATTTGCATTTCTGCTATATTAATACTTGTCAATTTCTCTTTTACTTTAATATGATTCGTTCCATAATCAGGCCTGTGAGCAGAAGGATGAAGGAAAAGCTATAGCCTACATGTTAATTTTAAAAATAACGAATATTGGTTTTATTTTCATTTATTTAAAGGCTTTATACAGCAGCTCCCTGACTAATCTGGCATTACCTTTTTGCATTAGCCTTTCTAGTTTCGCTTATCTAAATGTATTTTTGTTACTTCAGTTCCTTTATCTACGACCCTAATTTTGTTAATATAGTTGTAAACGCATACTGGTACAATCAACCGAATTCATAAAAAGAAGCATTAGCTTATACTTTGCATAATTGGAGCATATGCTTGTGTTTATATTCATAAAATATTGAGCAAAAGAATTGGCTTCAAGAGAAAACAGTTAAATATTGACTTTTTTTCTATTACTAAGCCAACCTAGCGGAGTTAGGGCTATAAAGCCCTATCTTACACTCAACTAGAACCGCCTGCTTTACATGCCCTCCGAAACATGGCCAGAAAGTGTAGCAAGTGTGGGACTCGAACCAACAACATTTCGGGTGAAAATCGGAGTCTGTACCACTACTCTACATGTCCTGAAAGTTCTACTTTAAGAGTAAACATTTCAAGCATTTCCTTGCGCCTCGAGCGTTACCCATGTTTCTTGAGTTTTGATATTTTAAGCAAATTAGCAAATGCTAATGCTAAGTACAAGTAATTGATTATGATTATGTCCCAGTCCCAGGCCACGATGTGGGCCCATAGGACAGTGGACCTCCTGATTATAGTGGATTCCGAACCACTTGGGAAACACAGTGAAGTCACACGATTAGTTCGGAGGTGACCAGGACAAGTCCTACCATATTTCCCTACCGGCACTGTGCACACGAGTGACACGATCAAGTTATCTGCAGCGTTGAACCTGCTCTGGTCCGCTGGATTCAATTTGGTATGGCGGCCTTTGCCTCTTACTTTTACTGTTGGGGTAAATACTTCTTTTTATGAATTGGGCTGATTATGTACAGTATATGAACCGTACTGTAAATTATTGATATGACTGAATATGTGGTATGTTGTTTTAAATTTTGAATGTTATGGCTGATTGCACAGTGAATCTCGGCAACATTTCTGTACAGTGACCACAGTCAACGAAAATTAAAGAATGCTTCACTCAGAATTAGGACTTGGTTTTTCAATGCTGTATAGTAGTAAATATTTACTAATATTTTGCATTGAAGAACCACGGCCCAGTTCAAAGTGAAACTCCATTTAATTTGCGTCTACTGTACATACAGTAATTTCACTTATAAAATGTTTTCTTATAAAATAGTACCTATGCGGCTACAAAACTAAAAATAGGCTACTATACATCTAGGATGTCTCCAATTAAAACAGCTGAGGTTGACTCTATAAATAATTTAGCCTATTCCATTGCATAAACCTAAAAAATCGTGAGATATATTGTACAATAATTGCTTAGCTGAAAGTGACTACCACTTGTATAGTTATAATATTGCTATATTATATAACTACTTACTTATTGACAAGAGTATTTTACATAAAACATTCACATCCATTGTAATTTCTCTGTAGCTGCACCGGCTCATTAGATGGGTCTACCTACTGTATAGTTATGTTCCCAGCCTTGTACATGTATTTGAAAATTTGTTAAAATTGTCTAGTTTGTACAAAAAATAAATAATATGAATTCATAAGCTTAATTTTCTATTTATGACTTTTAACGCCTGTGGTAAATGTATTTAAAGTAAGTAAATGTTAGGCTGTGACTTGGTTATCGCCTGTCACTGTGCCTCCCAGTAGCAGGTACTTAAACTTATCAATTCCCTCAAAGCCGAAGAATTCCATTGGTAATGTAGTAATTTGTCCTCTCTCGACTACGCCCATTTTCCCCGTATCTGTCTCGAGTATTTTCAGGTTGTATGGAAAGTTGTTGTTTCGAGTCCCGTAATTGAAACAGTTTCTACTTTCTGGCCATGCTGTAAAGCAGAAGGTAGCAGACCATCCTAGTTCAGCAATCAACACCGAGTTTATTCGATTTTTACATGTGTTGAGTGTTCCAAGTCCCATCCTATCGTGGTCGGGTAGTATGCCGTTTAGTGTTAACCATAGAAATATATTAACTGGAACGGCGGGAACCATAGCAGCATAGCAGAACGGATACCTAGACCCGGTAAAAACTTTGTACTTAGCTTGTGCAGGCTATTTTCCCAGCGAAAAACAATTTTGAATTTCATTGTTAATATTTCAAACCCCAGCATTAATTAATGCAAACGGCATAGCAGGCCCGCAGGAGTGCTAAAACATTATGGGTTATTAACAATAATTTAATACTTAGTTAATTATTAGAATAGAATAGGAAAATAAATAGGTAAACGAACTCGATCAAGACACTTGTCGAACATTGGTCGCCATCTCAATAGGCAATGGCGTAGGCAGATTTTTTTGGGGGCGTCCAGTTTTTATGTAACATCAATGCATAAATTTTGCCTGCTTCCGATAGGTTTCCGAATGGGGTGCATTGGCGAAAATGCCCTAAATTTCAGGGGGGGGGAGAAAGAAATTGATAAATGGGCCCAAATTAGTGAGGTTTTTGGCATTTTATACCCTGGAAAAAAGGGCGCCTGGAGGTCTCCCCCGGTAAAAAAAATTTATAAATAGGCTCAAATTAGTGAGGTTTTACGCATATTATACCCTGGAGAAAGGGGGGCCCGGGGGTCTCCCCAGGAGGAAAAAATTGATAAATAGGTCCAAATTAGTGAGGTTTTACGCATTTTGCAAGCAGTACAGCTGAGAATTTACTGATGATTACCTACCAGGCTACCAATGAGGGGGGGGGGGGTGGTCCCATGGGCCTCGCCCGAAGAAAAAGTTTGAAAAAATAGGTCTGAAATATTGGGGTTATGAGCATTTTGAGAATATATATTTTCTGAATGTATAGGCCTACTTTTTTTATGATGCCTTGTCATGTAAAATAATAAATAAATATAAAATAATTAATTTCCTTTCGCTAGCTATTGTGGATACTATGCCTTTCGTCACCATAACGTCTGTCACCAGAAATCCTGGGGGGGGGGGGCTACGGGTGCCCCTGAGGGGGGGCTAAGCCCAAGAATATTAGACATACTGCAAGAAAGGGGGGCCCGGGGGATCTCCCCCGGGGGAATTATTTTGAAAAAGAATAGGCCCTAGGCCCGAATTAGTGGAATTTACGCACTTTGAAAGCAGCTATGTTTATATTTTATGCATGTGAAAATATTACAGCTAACAAGGCGGGCCCGGGGGCTACCTCGGGGAATGTTTTTTTAAAGATTGGCCTGAAATAGTTTGTCAAGAAAAAAATTGCATCTTGCAGACGATAAATTTTTTAATAAAACTGGAAACAGGGGGACCGGGGTCTCCCCGGCGAATTCTTTAAAGAAATATCGGAAAATATAACTGCAAAGGCTTTCACGGCCGGAGTCGAATGAGGAACCAGTAGAATCCGGGCTGATGGGCCGTGGTCGAAGTGAAAGTGAACATCCAAACGTTTCGTCAACATCTGCGGTCGACATCTTCAGTGGAACTGCGTAGACTTCTAAGATTGTATCTCGGAGGCTCAGCAGCGACTGTTCATCGGAAAAATTTGCTGTTTTCTATTTTTATTTGGGGGGGGGGGGTCCGGGCCCCGCTGCGCCACTGTCAATAGGTAGACGAATCTCCCTAAAATAACTAGTCTTGGTTGAATTTATCATTTTTAATTGGGTACACAATAGGTACTTCCCGTTCACAGTTTTTTGTTTACTACTTGAATTGTTTAGCCGACTATACTTACAATGTTACAATATTTTTAATGAATTTAATATTTCATTTACTGTAGGCCTATAAGATAAGGAGTTCTAAAGAGCACGATGCGTTTTTTGTACCAAGTCGATTTTCACCAGAACCATAATTCGTACAAATAGTAAAATTAAGTTTTGACAAGTTGTGATATGTTTCAAAACGTTTCGACAGGTTTCAAGTGTATAATCTGGGCGATAGGACGCACAATCCGGTTAGGCGCCAATTACACCGACGTCAATAGTGATAGTAATGGTGGTATTGACGTGGTAGCAGACATTAAAGACAGTCTAAAAATGTCTGCAACCACGTCAATATCACTATTGACGTCGGTTTAATTGGCGCCTAATGCATTACCGTATGCTTTTTCAATTAATTGCGGAGGGCTGAGGGTCATTTAGGACCAAGTTCGGGATTCAGGAGTAGCATCTGGCCAGCTTGGCAAGGAAGGACATCACAAATTTTCCGGCTAGTTAGCTTCTCATTCTCCTACAACAGAGCGAAAAGCATAGCTATAACGCAATCGCGCAGTGTCAATAATGTTCCGCATGCAAGCTGCTAGCGTTTATGACCACACAGCACATGTAGGCCGAAAACATTCCATTGGTGTGTATTGTAGTACCGGGTATTCACTGTTTAATGAGCGAAGGTCAGCTTTCAACAGCTCGGTTATTATTCGTTTGTGTACTAGCCTACTTGCTTTTTAAACACTTGCCCTACTGATAAGAAGCTGCAGACTTGCAGGTACCCAAAGCGAAAGCCAAGGGCGAATCCAGCAGAAAATTTAGTTGTATAAGTTTAAAAGGTAATTTGTTTGTTGAAAAGTCAAGTTTTTTTTTACTATCTTATGATTTTACTCACTTACCCCACCCGTGGATCCGCCATTGCCTAAAGCAACCTCAAACCTAATAAATGTTAAATAGGTATACAGACCTTTATTTATGATGACTACTCTATGAAAACACTAGTAGGTAAACGCAGTGAGGCGCTGTCATCTAATGCTTCTACTGTTGATAAATAATAATGACAGTTACGCAATTTGTTTGCATAGGGCTAGTGCTAAAAATAATACAATAATAGGTTGTTGTAACGTTGTACCTGTACTATGCAGGATCTAAAAAGAAATATTTAAAAAAAAAACACCCCTGTTTCTCCCAGAGCACAGTGATTCTGTCTACGGTCCTGATTACCCTGTCCACCTATTAGATTTTATATAATGAATAAAATAATAAATGACTCCTCAAAACTGAGAGTGCACTTGCACTATAACCGTGTACTGGTACTACCATAGTAGTTTCAAGTGCAAGTGGGCACACGTCACCTTCGGTCATAGTGACTAATATTGTTTAGCCTAAATCCTAACCCATATGCCCATAAATAATAACGGAAACGACTTAAATAAGACGTTATCTTTGTTATTATTTGCCAATTGATTGGGCCCGATACACGAGTGCTCCCGCACTGGGCTTGTCTCCGTGCACGTCCATGTGAAATTGCCACACCGATTGGAGTGTGCACAGGTGTCCGATAACCTATTGTCAAAATAATGGTCTCGCAGGTGTTCCGAGTTCCTATGTACCTGCACCCGTGACTATCTCATTGTTGTGAAGGGCGACCTGAAAAGGGCCTAGCAAATTCCTAACGTCTGGGCACTGCAGAAATAAAAGTATTTAAGTACCATAAGTATAACAATTAAACTCATTCATTCTCCATTGCGTATATTTAGGGCGACCAGATTTCTGGAAGATAAAATAGAGTAGGTAGGCTACCATAGGCACGTATTCCAAATTATAATTTTTGAAGTGAAACTTCTTTAGGCGCACCACATAGAGATTTTAGCAGGGTAGTAAGTTGAGTGGGTTCGTGACGACCCCCCTGTGGCGCGACACGCTCGATGGGGTGCCTGAACACCCCATTTCAATTGCATGGGCGGGTTTAAAGCAACTTTTTGGGCAGATGTAGAAGGCCTAACTCCATTTAAATTATACCTATGTCTTCATCTATTCTTCCTTTTTCTGGCCATGCTATACTTGATGTGATAGGGCCAGGGGTTCGACTTTGGGGGGTTGAAACGTGATGGGGTGCGCCCAATTTTGCCGATTTTCGGCGAAAATAGGCCTTTTTCAGCAGGGTTTAGGAGGGGTTAATATCAATTTGAAATCTTCCAACTACTTTAGTTCTTTTCCACCTTCCTTACTCTTTCCAGAGTTTTACTATCCGCCTCTTCGTTCAGGCTCAGGTAAGTGTGTAACTGCGTAAGCCATCCGTGTTTCGGCGGAAACCAGGTTCAAAGGGTACATTTACCATTACATGCATAGAATAAAAAAATTCCACAGCCTGCAATTTTCAACCGAAATGAATTTTTAATGTTTCATTAGAAGCAGTATGAGTTAAGGTTTCAAACGAATATAAATACATAGTTTTAAATTTACCCCTTCCCCCCCCTTAAACACGAGTGGAACACAAAATTAGTAAACTGAGACGCATTTCCAGCAATCCCATTTGAATTGCATGGGCGGGTTAACTTAACTATGTAAAACAATTATTTGTTTTACATTGTGAGGCTAGTTTTTTAATTTAGTAGAAGATTCTTCTATAAAAAAAAAAACAGTACAGGCTTATATAAACGTGAAATTGCACTCTGGCTGGAGGGAGAATTATGTCACTTAAACTAGGCTAACTACGTCTTGTAATTTATTTATTGATTTTTACTTAGGAATGTATTTCAGTAACAAGGACCATAGTCCGCTTTGTATGTGTAAATTTAAAAAAATGTAATAGAAACCTAGACATTGCATTGCTTAACAAGGACAATAATAGTCCGCTTTTTTTTCCATGTCAACATTTATTAATATTTTTAAATATTAGTTATATAAGTTAAAACTTATATTAGGTATGAGGTGCCACCCTCCCACGCTTCGGCTTGAGGGGGCACAGGTTATTTCACGTTCACATGTTCATTTTGTTGAGAAATATACGGGTTTTCTATTCTATTCTATTCTAAAATTAATATGTTAATAAATTATCAATTTTTGACACTTGTTGAGGATATGTCTGTGTTGTGACTTCTTGAAACATGTCAAAGTTATCGAAATTAAAGTGAAAAATTATCACTTTTTAAAAAGCATTTTTTTTTTCATTAAAAAAAATTGCTCAAAACTACAAAAATAGTGAATGTATTCAAAAAACAAAAAAGTGAGAGTAGGCTAGTTTCCATAACCCGAAAGAGTACCTACATTGCTCTTTACAAGAGTACGTTTAATCACTCTACCCTGTAACCCTACAGCAGTGCACAGGCTCGAAGAGCACTGATGGATAATGGCCTAAGCATACCTAGAACTGGCCACTAATTCCTAACGTGCGAAATAATCGAAACCTATCCGAGGAGACTATGGTACTGTGCTTAAGGCGGGGTTTCCACACACGTCAATCGTCAATGAGACATGTGAAATTGAAGGTTTAGCAGACGTTAAAGACATACTAAAAATTCTGCTACCACGTCAAAACCATATTTCTCATCGACTATTGACGTATGTGGAAACCCCACCCTAGAGTAGCTCCCACCCATGATAGCATGATTTGCATGGCGGTGCCATACAAAATTCCTTATGTAGACATCTCAAGCGACAGTGAGAACCACCCTGAAACAACAATCCAGTTCAGAGGGCAATTTATGAACAAGAGGTCTGTACGGAGGACTGCAATAGTATGTTAGGACATGACCTCAGCTGCCTTTGCAGCGATGAAATCAGATGGTATGGCAAGCACCAGGTTTTTGAACCACACCCACGTGACAGGTGTGCATATTCTTGGCAGGCTCGCCCATCTGCATATGATATATCGTATTGTACATTTATTCGCAGCAGATCTCATACAATACTATGAGCTATGAAGACTTAAGTTTTTAATGAAACTAAACTGAGTAACATAATGTATAGTTTTTAGCTTGTAACCGGTGTAGGTTGACATCGAGGACGTATACCTGTTTGCCAATGACCAAAAATTCGTAAGGAAACAATACAAATAATGTTCGAAATCAATGGGATAGTTGGCATTGGACAAGGGACCTAGGTCCATGAAAAGAGTGTAGGCTATATGAAATGTCATACTTTTTTCATTGCAACGCTTCGCTGCCCCTGGCCTCACATTTTGGCGCACTGGCCCGAATTAGCCACCCTCTCTACGGCTCTGGGCGGGGTCTGCCTAACGTATCTGCTCCCGTAACATGACAATGACCCTTCCGGTTAAGTAAAGATAAGGGCTAAGAGGTGCGTGTTCCTTGCTCTTGCAAAATAATACTCATATAAAGTAGGTACCGGATTGTATATACTAGGAGTATACACGAATTTAGCACCCTCGCTATATCGCTTCAGGTGTTTCAATGAGCACGCAATCTTTATTCGACTTTTACAGTGAAGAATGGACATTAAATCGATAAGTCCAGCTTGTTTTCCAACTGGCCAGGTGCGGCTTTGGGAACAACACTTAAATGCGCAGTTATGTCCAGGATTCGCAGTTGACACAGGTGGTCAGGCTGGTGGTGATTGCAGGAAATGGGAATATTAAGTAGGTATAGGCTACCCAGCATCCACAATACGTGAATATGTACACCACACGCCCAGAGCAGCGACGGATCCAGCTCACTGGGGGAGGTAGTTTTGGGTCAAAATACAACAACACATGAAGTAGCATCGATTAAATTAGAGTGTAATAAATTAACTTACAATGTATTTACTACATTTATAAACTAAGAACAATACAGCCAAGGGTGAGGGGCTGGAAGATGTTCGAACACCAGATGAGTAGAAGAGACCAAGTGAAGGTGGTTCGTATGATAATAGGTCATATAAGGTTAACACATGGATACCTAATGGCGGGCACCCCACCACCCATATGCCACAATTGTCAGGTACGACTAACTAGTAACTATTCCTCACATTGTCATAGAATGCCCTATCTACTCAAGATACAGGACCTTTCCTCCTAATACAGATTTCCAGAAAGCAGTCTCACACAATACAATACTTCTCCAGCACACTATTCCTTTTCTTCACTCAGTAGCAGCAGCAGCAGCAGCAGCAGCAAGCCTCATCTAGCAAACAACAAACTGGTTTAATACAAGCATCGGCAAACTGCCCTTATACGGTCACTGGGCAACCCGTTGTCCAGTGCCCTCCACACAATACAGACAACCAACACCGGCAAACTGCAAACCAGAAAGCGCGTTTACCGTTAAAAAAAAAAATACTGCATTTTCGGGGCAGCTACGCTACCCCCTGCCGGCTGCCCCCTGCCCTCCTGTATCCGTCCATGGCCTAGAGATACTTAACAGTTCTTTCTGTGTCCAACAAGGTAACATGCAAGGCCGTAGGGTCCAGGGGATCCGGAGTCCGGAACCCTCCCGAAATGTTAGCATTGTACACTAGATAGAATGCAGTTTTAAATATATTGAGGTTACCTCACCTCCTGTGAAGTCAGATGGTCCCCTCCCGAAAAACATTTCTGGCTACGGCCTTGGTTGTACGGCATAATGTCAACGAAACAGAAACTGTGTATAATAAGGCGCAACTTCCAATCCCATATGCTGTAAATTAAATTAAATAAACCCAAATGGAAACATAAATTCCTGTTTAGGTTTGAATGAGTTTTCATGCGAGTACATATATAGAAACTCGTGCCTACTGTCAAATTACTATTTCTAGGTAGGTACAATACAACTTTACAGAATTATACAATGCAAGGTATGAAGAGTGGTGATTTATTATTCCGCAACCCAGGATAAAAACGTGGCAGGTGTTCAGTGCCGATTGGTGCCTATTAATACTTCCACGATATGGCCAACCAAGACTGATTACGAAACCGCAAAATTGCACTAGCCTACCTACTGAAATCTAATGCGGCTGTAGGCTATGTGCATTGGGATCCACAGTTTCAGCTTTTCAGTCTGGAATTTAGGCCTATAATTAATTCATCATGTCTAAAAAATTTAAAATTATAATACCTAGCGAAGATTACAAATACTTAGTAATCCTAGGTCTCAAAGGGTCCAAATTTTTTGTGTATGTATTTTATCATTGAAAGTCCAATCTATCCAGTGTAAAGCCCTTTTATTTCGGAGGGGGTCCGGACCCCTTGACCCCTCCCCCTGGGCACAGCCTTGTCTCAAAGTATTTGGAAGATTGCTAGTTGGTGTTTGGTGACATAATGGATTCATGGCAATACTTGCTGATGGTTGTCAACAGCAATTTGGAAAATAGGCATGCTAACAGGCTAGAACTCATATTCAGACTCAAAACATCTCAGCAGTCAGCAAGCTGCGCAAACTATCGGGTAATTGCCGTGCAAGCTTTTCTGAAATTTACTTATGCACTGCACGTAAAAGGGTCAAACAGCCCCGCTCATGTTCCCCAGGTTTCAAGTATTGTCGAGAAGTTAAGGAAAGTCACTGTGAAGAAAATGCATATACTATACTATTGTATACAAGTGTTGCAGGTAGGTACTTTAATTCCTGAGCTCTTACCTTGGAATAACGTCCGTGACAAGCGTTTTTATCGCGAACAGCACCGTACTCAGAATGGGCCAATTATAGACGTACTATAGCCAACTGAAGTCTGCAGTTTTGCCCAGGTACTGCAACTGCTGCATATAGGTACTTCCATGGTCTTCTGTAGTACCTGTACACAAGAACTTGCTTCTCCGGGTCCAATCGAGTCTATGAGTGTGTAGTATACTTGCCAACGGTTAAGCTTCTGAGTAATAGCTTATGATCTCAGAGGCGAAGACGCGTGAATGATAAATCCCTAATCATGACCTCTTCTTGGTGAAGATGGAAGTGCGTAATGGCGACTGAACAGATAGGGGGGCCAAGTTTGAGCCAGAATAAGCGAAAAACACAGTTTTTTCTGTGCAGGACACTCTTTTGTCCCAAGATTGGGAAACTGGTCCCGAAGGAGCAAGAACTCAATGAACAGTCAACGGCATCAGGAATGCAGAAGCAGCGGGAAGCCACTGCATTGCAATACCCTTGTATTATCATCATGACTACAATTACCATGATGACCACCAATCAGAAGAATCACAAGAAAAAGGAGAAGAAGAAAAAGAAAAAGAAGAAGTAGAAGAAGAAGAAGAAGAAGAAGCCACCCATGAATTAATCACTCCGAAATTATCATTTGTAAAATAGAGACACAGTATGAAAAATAGAATATAATAGAATAGAGTAAGGCCATTAATCATTAAAGCCACCCATTTGGGGTCATGGAAGGAGCCTCCCCCGAAGATTGCGCTTACTTGAGACTACATCACGAGAATGAGCGATCGGGCGTCCTTGATGCTAACGGCGGGAACCACCCCTCCGGCCAATCCTTCCACCAACAGGCCACCGGACACGTCAATTAAGTATTAAAGCCACGGCAATTTCCGGCCAAATATTTCGATAAGTTTATTTATTTGTTTTAGTTTTTTAATCTATTCCGGCTTTTTGTGGGGGGGGGGGGGGCATAGCCCTCCTGGCCCCATAGCCAAACCCAGCACTGAGTACGAAGATACTCGAGCGGATATGCAGGTAGCCCCTGTCACCGAAAAAGTCAAGGAACGGAGGCTAGCGTGGTGGGGCCACTCAAAGAGGAGAGAAGATCATCTGCATCTGCTATAACGTGTGAGTGACTATTCGGTGGCTACTGGGTAGTGCTACTGTGCTACTAGAAAACTAAATAGTGCTGTGCGTATCCGTGGTGGAGGACATTATATAACTGTGGCCAATTGTAAAAGGAGGGTGCCACAAGCCACCCAATTTCGAAAAAAAACTTGATGTTTTTGTTTCTAAGGCAACTTTTCAACATTTTCTGGAGTGGTTTGCCAGCACAATTAAAAGCCGAAATTACACTTATATTATGATTATCGGCGTCTCGTCAGTTAAAGTGGCAAATGAGTTAACAAGGCGAGTTTGTTTGCACTCACTGGTGCACCTGATTATGGGTACAGTGCATGCAGGACATGTGACCTTCTATAGCTCTTATCACGTTTCAAAACTGTCTATGAATAATGTCAACACAGGTGGACTATATTCCAATCAAATGTCATCATAGGCTCAAACTCTGAATTTGAATATTTATTTCTATGCAATCACATGTCCCATTTTCCTGATAACTACATAGGTTAAGTTATGCTGCCCCTAAAACTCAGTTAATGGTGTAGAGGTATACGAGTAGGGTTGCCAACTTACTCTATTTCAGAGTATTGTACTTTTTTTCATGCATGTGTACTCTACAAACTGATGGTCATTTAGAGTAGGCCTATGCAAAAATACTCTTTTTCAGAAACATGTAAGAAGCAAAATATTTTTTTTAAAATAAATCTAATTAGAAATGAGCTATTTATTTACATAAATTTAGATAAGCAGTGTGAAGAGGCTTTTATTAGCATTCAAAAAAATGAGAATTCTGCGAAAACCTAAAAAAAATATTGTTTTAAATAGTAACAGCTCGTAATTCCAACCTCTCTGATTTACAATACAATGTTAAAGTGTATTTTAAGTGATTTTGACTCATTTAACAGTAAATAATGTACTAAATACTCTTTTTTAAAATACAGTACTCTATTTTCCTTCTCAAAAGTCAGATGTACTTTATTTCGAGAAAAAAAGGTTGGCAACCCTATATGCGACATACGTATATTATTGAGAATTTTATTCCATTAGCTTGAGGGGAGAACCCTGTCAAAGATATGAATAATTCTTACAAAATACAAGCTTTCGCAGTAAGTTTACATTTTTGCTCATGCGTCCTGTCCCGACCTAATATTTGGCAGTCTAGAAAAGCACGTTAAAGTGAATTATGAAGTTTATACAAGTATAACACTGACATTAAACTAACTTAGGTTGAACTGTTGAATAGGCCTTAATAAATAATAATGAAAAAAAACCCTCATCTTTACAACCAAAATTAGAGGATTCAGAAAATCTGGACTTGGCGGGATCCTACCTGTATAATTTCGGAGATCAAAGTGTGACATAGTCACTAGTGGGTTCTTTAGCTAAAGCCTGGCCTGGTGCGGATGTGTTTGAGACGGAGACACCAGCGGGCGATAACCGACAGTCAATATTGAGAAATCCTTGGTGGGAATTCTCCCGGCTTTGTAAACTCGAGTCAAGTACGTTTTGGTGTTGCCTCGAATTCCTTCATATCACGCAATAGTGTTTGCTCTCCGTGACACGTAGGCATGCCGTTGCCGTACCTAAACTATTTCAGCATGATAAGCCATGATGCTGCCTGAATTTCATTCGCATGAGGAATTGCCACGTTTAGCGATAGTCATACTACCGTATCTCTATAGGCAACATCCTTCCATTCCTCGAATATCAGGTATACGTATAGGCCCACGGTGACGGTATCAATGAAGTCATTTTGTAGTCAGCGCTTCCAACGCTGCTTCTTTGTGAGACCCTAAACATGTTGGACATTGTCACAAATTATCGGAAATAGGACCGGCCCACTGGGCATATGCCCGGCTGTCCAAAATATACAACCTTGGTGTTTCTGTAGCCCAACAAACGTAGGTCAGGTTATACCCACGCACTTACCAGAAACCCTTTTAATCGTCAGGGACTTTAAGATCAAATTGGACTATGCGCTTTTTTACAAAATCGATTTCCCCAGGAAATATCGATCGTAGTCGTCAGAAATAGCCGTTAAATTAGCAGAAATGCTTCTCTAAATTTCGATATATGGCATGACGTGTGGCCTTCACTAACACCAACACCAATTGGCCACAGGACCACATCACCAATAGATTTTTGTACAAATCAAATTCAATCATTGTGGCCAATCTGTGTAAAGGAAGAGTTTTACCTTTATAGTATTACCTAGGTATATTAAGCGGCTATTCCACCGACGTGGGTTTTGAATGTGAATGTGTCATGACGTGGTAGCAGACATCATTAACAAGTCTCTACCATATTATAACTTAATTTATAATAGATAAGTTAGGTATCTACATAATAGTCTCCAAGGCCGTAGCCAGGATTTTTTTTCGGGGGGGGGGGTCAGATATTCCATTGGATATTACATAGTAGTTTCTATTTTTCCTCTCAAAATCCGATTCTGTCTGGTGTCAAGCCATTTCATTTCGGGGGGGGGGGGGGGTTGAACCCCCCTTGGCTACGGCCTTGATAGTCTCTTTAAAATATGGCAGAGACTTATTAACGATGTCTGCTACCACGTCATGATACATTCACATTCAAAATCCACGTCGGTGGGATAGCCGCCTTAGTAGTATCGTATATGTAGGGGCCGAGTACTGAAGGGTTATTTTTGTATGTATCAAAACGCTCAGAACTCGCAAACTTTACTATAGATATGGACTCTTAAATAAAATTACGCTGTTATCCCTAAGTTAATTTAATCTTTTCTTTAAAACTTTTAGATCAAAAAATTCAATAATTTAAGGTAATAAAAATTTAAGTTTTTTATTTTATAAAATCGCCCCAATTAAATTATTTAATTAAATAAAAATTTAAAACCTAATTTCAATAATAAAAATCTATAGGGTCTTCTCGTCGTTTGTCCCAATAATTTTGACATAATATTATTATTATTAAAAAAAAAAGATTAATCGCATACAAACAATTTAATGAATGTATCCGATTGACCTCTTCCAGTCGCCTCTGTAGGTTAGTACCCGTGTTGAGTTACGACACGTCTCCGATCGCATGGCGTGTAAAGACTCGCACAAGTGCAAGCACGTTACCACCTGGCCATCATGAGATATTTGATTTTTACACTTTTAAGGCTTTTCCCCTTCAATTTTCTTGTATGGCAGAGGTTTCCCAATATTTTGTAAATAAAGGGTGCTCCGGTATTTTTAACGAAAGCAGTTAATTCCTCATTCCACAGCTGCAAAAATATGAAAACTACTAAGCCAACCTAGCGGAGTTAGGGCTATAAAGGCACTAAAAGTACACTTTACTAGGCACACCATCTGCTGTTCATGCCCCACAGAAGGCCGGAAAATATAGGAAGTTTGGGACTCGAGCCAACAACCTTTCGGATAAAAGTCAGAGGCCGCACCACTACTCTACGTGTCCTGACTATATACTAAATGTTTTTATTGCAAACTGTTGGTGTGAAGTGTGAACATTTATTGCATACAGCAGGTAGTAAATAGTAATGCACAATAAGATGTGGACGGTGGCTAGGATAATAAAGCTGAATATTGTTAAAATAGTATTTGAATGGTTTTAACTTAGTAATGCTTAGCTAATCAATTCAACGCGTGTTATAATAATAATGAAAAAAAACCCTCATCTTTACAACCAAAATTAGAGGATTCAGAAAATCTGGACTTGGCGGGATCCTACCTGTATAATTTCGGAGATCAAAGTGTGACATAGTCACTAGTGGGTTCTTTAGCTAAAGCCTGGCCTGGTGCGGATGTGTTTGAGACGGAGACACCAGCGGGCGATAACCGACAGTCAATATTGAGAAATCCTTGGTGGGAATTCTCCCGGCTTTGTAAACTCGAGTCAAGTACGTTTTGGTGTTGCCTCGAATTCCTTCATATCACGCAATAGTGTTTGCTCTCCGTGACACGTAGGCATGCCGTTGCCGTACCTAAACTATTTCAGCATGATAAGCCATGATGCTGCCTGAATTTCATTCGCATGAGGAATTGCCACGTTTAGCGATAGTCATACTACCGTATCTCTATAGGCAACATCCTTCCATTCCTCGAATATCAGGTATACGTATAGGCCCACGGTGACGGTATCAATGAAGTCATTTTGTAGTCAGCGCTTCCAACGCTGCTTCTTTGTGAGACCCTAAACATGTTGGACATTGTCACAAATTATCGGAAATAGGACCGGCCCACTGGGCATATGCCCGGCTGTCCAAAATATACAACCTTGGTGTTTCTGTAGCCCAACAAACGTAGGTCAGGTTATACCCACGCACTTACCAGAAACCCTTTTAATCGTCAGGGACTTTAAGATCAAATTGGACTATGCGCTTTTTTACAAAATCGATTTCCCCAGGAAATATCGATCGTAGTCGTCAGAAATAGCCGTTAAATTAGCAGAAATGCTTCTCTAAATTTCGATATATGGCATGACGTGTGGCCTTCACTAACACCAACACCAATTGGCCACAGGACCACATCACCAATAGATTTTTGTACAAATCAAATTCAATCATTGTGGCCAATCTGTGTAAAGGAAGAGTTTTACCTTTATAGTATTACCTAGGTATATTAGGCGGCTATTCCACCGACGTGGGTTTTGAATGTGAATGTGTCATGACGTGGTAGCAGACATCATTAACAAGTCTCTACCATATTATAACTTAATTTATAATAGATAAGTTAGGTATCTACATAATAGTCTCCAAGGCCGTAGCCAGGATTTTTTTTCGGGGGGGGGGGGGGGTCAGATATTCCATTGGATATTACATAGTAGTTTCTATTTTTCCTCTCAAAATCCGATTCTGTCTGGTGTCAAGCCATTTCATTTCGGGGGGGGGGGGGGGGTTGAACCCCCCTTGGCTACGGCCTTGATAGTCTCTTTAAAATATGGCAGAGACTTATTAACGATGTCTGCTACCACGTCATGATACATTCACATTCAAAATCCACGTCGGTGGGATAGCCGCCTTAGTAGTATCGTATATGTAGGGGCCGAGTACTGAAGGGTTATTTTTGTATGTATCAAAACGCTCAGAACTCGCAAACTTTACTATAGATATGGACTCTTAAATAAAATTACGCTGTTATCCCTAAGTTAATTTAATCTTTTCTTTAAAACTTTTAGATCAAAAAATTCAATAATTTAAGGTAATAAAAATTTAAGTTTTTTATTTTATAAAATCGCCCCAATTAAATTATTTAATTAAATAAAAATTTAAAACCTAATTTCAATAATAAAAATCTATAGGGTCTTCTCGTCGTTTGTCCCAATAATTTTGACATAATATTATTATTATTAAAAAAAAAAGATTAATCGCATACAAACAATTTAATGAATGTATCCGATTGACCTCTTCCAGTCGCCTCTGTAGGTTAGTACCCGTGTTGAGTTACGACACGTCTCCGATCGCATGGCGTGTAAAGACTCGCACAAGTGCAAGCACGTTACCACCTGGCCATCATGAGATATTTGATTTTTACACTTTTAAGGCTTTTCCCCTTCAATTTTCTTGTATGGCAGAGGTTTCCCAATATTTTGTAAATAAAGGGTGCTCCGGTATTTTTAACGAAAGCAGTTAATTCCTCATTCCACAGCTGCAAAAATATGAAAACTACTAAGCCAACCTAGCGGAGTTAGGGCTATAAAGGCACTAAAAGTACACTTTACTAGGCACACCATCTGCTGTTCATGCCCCACAGAAGGCCGGAAAATATAGGAAGTTTGGGACTCGAGCCAACAACCTTTCGGATAAAAGTCAGAGGCCGCACCACTACTCTACGTGTCCTGACTATATACTAAATGTTTTTATTGCAAACTGTTGGTGTGAAGTGTGAACATTTATTGCATACAGCAGGTAGTAAATAGTAATGCACAATAAGATGTGGACGGTGGCTAGGATAATAAAGCTGAATATTGTTAAAATAGTATTTGAATGGTTTTAACTTAGTAATGCTTAGCTAATCAATTCAACGCGTGTTATAATAATAATGAAAAAAAACCCTCATCTTTACAACCAAAATTAGAGGATTCAGAAAATCTGGACTTGGCGGGATCCTACCTGTATAATTTCGGAGATCAAAGTGTGACATAGTCACTAGTGGGTTCTTTAGCTAAAGCCTGGCCTGGTGCGGATGTGTTTGAGACGGAGACACCAGCGGGCGATAACCGACAGTCAATATTGAGAAATCCTTGGTGGGAATTCTCCCGGCTTTGTAAACTCGAGTCAAGTACGTTTTGGTGTTGCCTCGAATTCCTTCATATCACGCAATAGTGTTTGCTCTCCGTGACACGTAGGCATGCCGTTGCCGTACCTAAACTATTTCAGCATGATAAGCCATGATGCTGCCTGAATTTCATTCGCATGAGGAATTGCCACGTTTAGCGATAGTCATACTACCGTATCTCTATAGGCAACATCCTTCCATTCCTCGAATATCAGGTATACGTATAGGCCCACGGTGACGGTATCAATGAAGTCATTTTGTAGTCAGCGCTTCCAACGCTGCTTCTTTGTGAGACCCTAAACATGTTGGACATTGTCACAAATTATCGGAAATAGGACCGGCCCACTGGGCATATGCCCGGCTGTCCAAAATATACAACCTTGGTGTTTCTGTAGCCCAACAAACGTAGGTCAGGTTATACCCACGCACTTACCAGAAACCCTTTTAATCGTCAGGGACTTTAAGATCAAATTGGACTATGCGCTTTTTTACAAAATCGATTTCCCCAGGAAATATCGATCGTAGTCGTCAGAAATAGCCGTTAAATTAGCAGAAATGCTTCTCTAAATTTCGATATATGGCATGACGTGTGGCCTTCACTAACACCAACACCAATTGGCCACAGGACCACATCACCAATAGATTTTTGTACAAATCAAATTCAATCATTGTGGCCAATCTGTGTAAAGGAAGAGTTTTACCTTTATAGTATTACCTAGGTATATTAGGCGGCTATTCCACCGACGTGGGTTTTGAATGTGAATGTGTCATGACGTGGTAGCAGACATCATTAACAAGTCTCTACCATATTATAACTTAATTTATAATAGATAAGTTAGGTATCTACATAATAGTCTCCAAGGCCGTAGCCAGGATTTTTTTTCGGGGGGGGGGGGGGTCAGATATTCCATTGGATATTACATAGTAGTTTCTATTTTTCCTCTCAAAATCCGATTCTGTCTGGTGTCAAGCCATTTCATTTCGGGGGGGGGGGGGGGGGTTGAACCCCCCTTGGCTACGGCCTTGATAGTCTCTTTAAAATATGGCAGAGACTTATTAACGATGTCTGCTACCACGTCATGATACATTCACATTCAAAATCCACGTCGGTGGGATAGCCGCCTTAGTAGTATCGTATATGTAGGGGCCGAGTACTGAAGGGTTATTTTTGTATGTATCAAAACGCTCAGAACTCGCAAACTTTACTATAGATATGGACTCTTAAATAAAATTACGCTGTTATCCCTAAGTTAATTTAATCTTTTCTTTAAAACTTTTAGATCAAAAAATTCAATAATTTAAGGTAATAAAAATTTAAGTTTTTTATTTTATAAAATCGCCCCAATTAAATTATTTAATTAAATAAAAATTTAAAACCTAATTTCAATAATAAAAATCTATAGGGTCTTCTCGTCGTTTGTCCCAATAATTTTGACATAATATTATTATTATTAAAAAAAAAAGATTAATCGCATACAAACAATTTAATGAATGTATCCGATTGACCTCTTCCAGTCGCCTCTGTAGGTTAGTACCCGTGTTGAGTTACGACACGTCTCCGATCGCATGGCGTGTAAAGACTCGCACAAGTGCAAGCACGTTACCACCTGGCCATCATGAGATATTTGATTTTTACACTTTTAAGGCTTTTCCCCTTCAATTTTCTTGTATGGCAGAGGTTTCCCAATATTTTGTAAATAAAGGGTGCTCCGGTATTTTTAACGAAAGCAGTTAATTCCTCATTCCACAGCTGCAAAAATATGAAAACTACTAAGCCAACCTAGCGGAGTTAGGGCTATAAAGGCACTAAAAGTACACTTTACTAGGCACACCATCTGCTGTTCATGCCCCACAGAAGGCCGGAAAATATAGGAAGTTTGGGACTCGAGCCAACAACCTTTCGGATAAAAGTCAGAGGCCGCACCACTACTCTACGTGTCCTGACTATATACTAAATGTTTTTATTGCAAACTGTTGGTGTGAAGTGTGAACATTTATTGCATACAGCAGGTAGTAAATAGTAATGCACAATAAGATGTGGACGGTGGCTAGGATAATAAAGCTGAATATTGTTAAAATAGTATTTGAATGGTTTTAACTTAGTAATGCTTAGCTAATCAATTCAACGCGTGTGTACCTACAGTACATTCATTCACCTTGCCGCGCAGGAAACGGGTAATTACTATATTGTGCTTAGGTAGGCTTGCCTAATAAGTCGTTGTGCGCTACCGTGCCTATGCATGCCTTGCGGCGCATTATTTCTGCTTCTACAGCAAGTGCACTGCCCTCCGTCACAAATCACAATGGTTGAATAATATAAAATATAATTTTCATTCAATACCCAGGGCCGTTGACAGAGCTGGTCTATGGCCTATAAGCATAGGCGCCGCTATGCAATTTTTACTGGAGGGGGCATTATGCGATACCTCTCAGAAGAACTAACAATTATTGGTTGGTGGAGGAGCCAGGCTTGACAGAAGAAGAAAATAATAAATGCTTTAATGTTTGGCAGAAGATATGGTGCAGGGGTGAGGGGTTATCCGGGGCTGTTGTGGAGTATCCGTCAACCTCCGGGCCATCATTAGTCTGGGCTCCAGTCAGCCAGAACTCTACAAGGCAAAGGTCACCGACTCGCGGAAGTCAAATAAATTTTTGGTTTATTTAAAGATTACGCTGATGGCTTGAGGAATGGGGGTAGACAGGTTATTTCTTATAATTTTGACTTAATTTGTTCTTTGAATTTCACTCTTTATCAATTCTGACAGGTTTTTATGTCGGCATTTTGTAATAGGCCACTCTTGAAAACCTATTTTAATGCAATTAGTAGATGAATTTTTTATCACCTAAGAATATTTTTCCACATCAATTTAAGTTTGATGGTTAAGAAGCAGGTCACGTGACTGCAAAATGTGACGTAATTTTGATGCCGGGGAGTAGCCACCAATTGGTGAATTACTAGTAGTTGTCTTGGTAGTGACGTCATTTCAAGGTCACCCATGTGTGCCGGCTCTCGTTTTGGCTCTTGCAATCCATAGCCTATATAAAATAAATAAATACACCAACATTTATTAATTTTTTAATATTTACAATTTCTCATTCATATTATTATTTTCACCGTTAAGACCTCAGAATAGTAGGAGCAACTGCAGCCTAAGCACAAGGAGTGGAAGAGAACCTGCCGTATCGCTGAGACGCTGACCCCACCTAGGGATAAAAGCGAGGAAAAAGAAAAAAGAACCTACATGAGCTATCTTATCTAGCATACTTAATATTTTATTGTTACACATGTCAAGTAGCCTATTGTTAACAGAAAGGCTGAGACTACTCTAAGTAAAAGTGTAGTTAGGTACCCGTTGAAATGAACACCAGTCTCCGTCTCCAGGTTTCAATTAGGGTTATTCACTAAAATATAGTTTGTTGGAAAGAGAAAACAAAAATGCCATGATTACCCAGGTAGCCCAGGTGTGTGACCAGATGAGACACAGGTGTTACCAGACCAACGAGGCGCGGTTCCTATCGGTGGTCCCTACAAACTTAAAATCACTGTAGGCAACTTCCGTTGTTGTCGATTTTGGGCTCTGATAAGTTTGATCATTCCTCCGCGATATTTTAAATTCCTGATGTTTTATTTAGATAATCAAGAGCTACAAAGTAGTCAAGCGCGTAGCCAGGATTTATTTTTTGCTGTAGATAGGGCTGCCAACTTTTTTTTCTCAAAATAAAGTACATCTGACTTTTCAGAAGGAAAATAAAGAGTACAGTATTTAAAAAAAGAGTACTTAGTATATTTACCGTTAAATGAGTCAAAATCACGCCGAAAATACACTTTAACATTGTATTGTAAATTTGTAAATCAGGGGGGTTCGAATTACGAGCTATTTACTATTTAAAACAATATTTTTTTGAGGTTTTCGCAGAATTCTAATTTTTTGAAAGCTACTAAAAGCCTCTTCTCACTACAAATCTAAATTTATGAAAATAAGTAGCTCATTTCTAATTAAATTTATAAAAATCATAAAAAAATATTTTGCATCTTACATGTTACAGAAAAAGAGTATTTTTGCGTACTCTAAGTGACCTTCAGTTTTTAGAGTACACATGCATGAAAAAGAGTACAATACTCTGAAAAAGAGTAAGTTGGCAACCCTAGCTGTAGGACTTCGCCAAAATTATTAATAAAAGCTAATTCGGAATATATCAATATGATAAGAAAGAAAAAAATTGTGTTTATTTTACATGTAGGCGAATTTTGGGTCTTTCAGCCCACTCTTTCAGTCAACCCATTAAGGTAAAAACATTTCTAGATAAATTTTGCCCACAGCCAATAGATAAGCTAAAATACGCAAGATGCTCTAGTAAGTAATGCCATGCAAAGCATTACCTACGGTGTTTTTTTTCGGTACTATAGACAACTTTTAAATACAATTTTCACAGTCCAAGATGATGGATTTGAAGCCGCAACTTTTGCTGAATTAGGAGTTTAGGACCAGAGACCAATAATGCAGCTTCTTAAGCGCGGCGAAACCGCAAAGAAAAATATTCTGCTTTTTTGTACTAGTGAAAAACATGACTTTTGGCTAAGTAAAAAAAGCATCGTTAAAGTAGGAAAGGTGGGTATTTTAGTATTTAACAATTTCGGGGTAGGATTCGTACGGGTAGGATACATCCATGTAAGCGGCGTCCAGCGAGTATGTCCGCAGTCCAGATAAAATGTAAGCAACTTAAAACAATTGAACCGAATTGAATATTGTATTTACGGGCATTACATTGCATATACAGGCCCCTTATATAGCTCATTGACGGCCCGTATACGCCAGCAAGACTAGCCAAAAGCTATAGAACAAAAAACAAAAATTAATTAGATACAAGTGGTGTGTATGTGTGTGTGTGGGGGGGGGGGGGCATGGTATTGTTTTGTTTTTGTTGTAAAAGATTATTCGCTTACAAACAATTCAATGAATGTATCCGAATAACCTCTTCAGCCGCCTCTGTAGGTAATACCTGTGTTGAGTTACGACAGGTCACAGATCACATGATGTGTAGAAACTCGCACAAGTACGAACAAGCTACCACTCTGCCATAGAAGCACTTAAATATATCTAGACCTAGATAATAAGACTGGTACGCGTATTTGTAATACTGGCTAGTGCACTTAAATTGGGCACTTAATAAAAATTGTCATTTGTACTAAAAAATTACGGAACATGATTTAATTTAAAAGTGAAAACCAATAAAATTGTTAAATTGAAGAACCTGCTTTTTCTCTGAATAATTTTTGCACCACTGTTGCTCCTCCCTGTGCACAGCTGGCGACGCTCGTGACCGTCTTCATGATGGAATACTCGTAAAATTTGATGGTGAAGAGGTACATTGTTGGAGTCACGGGCCGTTTACCTTGGTGCCGACACAAATACCAGCCGCTGTGATCCAAAGAGCTAAATTTAAAAAGCATGTGTGAGTGCAGCACCCGCCTTGTCAATCATGCTTGCCGCCATAGCGAATTCAACAAGAATAGACACCATCGATTCGACATAATATATCAAGGGGGGACATGGATATGTCGTACTCTCACATCGTCAAAACTGATTTCTGTAATTTCTCGGCAACCAGTGAGCTCTACAGTCTAGAAATGTTGTTAATAATGAAGAATGTGACTCGGTGGATTTTTTATGAAATTTGGCATGTAGGTTCACAAATATCAAATATCGGGACTATCCTTTTTAAATTTTGGGGGTGTACCCTCCAAAAACTCCAAAAAACAGCTTAAATCAATGCATCAGTAGCATAGCATATGTGCTATAAATAATAAAATTTTAGCTCTAAATTGTGTACGGGTTCATTCGTACCGGTTCTTATTTATAATAAATAAATAAATATTGACTTTTTGTTCTATTACTAAGCCAACTTAGCGGAGTTAGGGCTATAAAGCCCTCTCTTACACTCAACTAGGAAGGCCCGGGACCGCCTGCTTTACATACCCTCCGAAGCATGGCCAGAAAATGTAGGAAGTGTGCGACTCGAACCAACAACCTTTCGGGTGACAGTCGGAGTCTGTGCCACTACTCTACATGTCCTAATATGTCCTAGGTATATTTATGAAACCTCGTTTTATCTAGTGTAAAGTCGTTCCCCCGCCCCTCTCCGGATCCGCCCTTGCTAAATAATCAATTTTAGTTCTTAGTTGTTATAAGAGCCGGCCGCCATACCAAGTTGAATCCAGTAGACCAGAGCAGTTTCAAAGCTGCAGACCACTTGGTCGTGTGCACAGTGCCGGTAGGGAAACATGGTAGAACTTGTCCTGGTCACCTCCGAACTAATCGCGTGACTTCACTGTGTTTCCCAAGTGGTTCCGAATCCACTATAATCAGGAGGTCCACTCTCCTATGGGCTGGCATAGGACAGTCAAGTCGGGATCGCTCTATGGGCCCAAATATGAGGCCTAAGTCGTTATTAACCCGACGAACATTACTACTACTACTACTAGTTGTTATAAGGTTGAAATTTATTTATACCCAACATGGGTTTATTTAGCGGCCAGCGGGAGCAGCAAGGGCAAATCACCTTAAAAGCCTATATAATGCCAGAGCTGACTGACTGTACAAAAAGCAAGACCGTCATGTGTTTCCTGTCCAAGCCATTGACGAGAAAAAAAAGAGGGGCTGACTACAGGGAAATGAAAGCTAGCCCTGCTGAGCTGAGAGGAACCATGTGTCCGTCTGGGCTGTATCTGGACAATCTGGAACATATTTCTGTGGTATGAAGATAACCAAACATATGGAGCTTTACAACAAACAGGCAGACAGCTCCTTACACCTGTTTGTAATGTTCTAATAATTCAAATCTGCTGCGAAAAGACATAAGAATGAAGGCTACAATGGAGGCCTTTCATAGGTCTGAGAGTGGGGTCCCAAAAAACTCGCCTAATATAAAGACGTTTTTCATTTCATTTCACTTCAATGAGCGGTTCCTCATTGCCATTTTATAGATTTTTCGTTTAAACCCTATGAGGTTCATTTGTGACGTCATTTCGTAGATGGCAGCACCAGTTGCACTGATATCAAAGCGTTGATTTTTCCATAAGCCTCAATACTATTTTAAAATTATTTTATTTATGTATTATTTTAAAGTGATATTTTTCTATAAACCATGGAGAATATATATATTAAATTATATGCAGCGAAATAAGGACCAGGCATAGTAAAAATATTATAAAAAATATTAAAAGATTTAATTAGATGCTAAGAGCTTAGCTATCACATGCGAACGGCGGTCATTTTGAATAATATGGATATCGGTTTGTCGTCAGCGAACCTAGTGACTTAAACTGTCCCTACAGAACCTCATTGATTAATCGAACAAGGCAGCCATGCTGGATTCATATTAGGCAAGATATTTTCAATAAATTCTGGTACAAAAGTCAAAAAGTTTTATAACAAATCCGAGAAACTTCAATTTTCAAATAAAAATATTTCGCATAATTTTTTCTCTCTGGAATCACCCTGCCTAAAAAAAATAGTTAATCTTAGACAATATTATACAGTAATCGACTACCTACTTGACAACCTACAGTGAGCTATCATTGTAATATGATAGGGGGGCGGGGGAGAGTTACAGACTAGTCACTAAACCATGGACATTGAATATGCTATATAACATTTACCTGTATACTAAGCCGGCCGCCTTAGCAAGTTGAATCCAGCAGACCAGAGCAGGTTCAAAGATGCAGATAACTTGGTAGTGTGCACAGTGGAGGTAGGGAAACATGGTAGGACTTGTCCTGGTCACCTCCGAACTAATCGTGTGACTTCATTGTGTTTCCCAAGTGGTTCGGAATCCACTTTAATCAGGAGGTCCCCTGTCCTATGGGCCCACACCGTGGCCTGGGACTGTGTCCAACCATACTACTACCACTACCTGTATACTATATTAATTTAGCAAAACCCTCCCTCCCTGCGGACCTAGTATGCCGTCGTTTAGTATTAAAAATTAAATATATCGTAGCATTTTTTATGAAGTGTTACATCTGCAAAAATCAGATTTTTTTATTACACTTAATTTTTTTTTTTTTTTTGGTAAAACTGTTTCATCTGTAAAAATGTTATTGACGTAGTAGGAAGCGATAAAACAGTTTTAACTTGGCCTCAAATCATGCACAGTCAAAGCAGAAGACAGTTGCATCCAGTTGCCATTAGGTCAGGGCTTAAGGAACATACAATACAATACAACAAATTTATACTTCCATAAAAGTTAAGTTGCAGTAATACAGTATATAATATGCTAAACATCCAGCGGAGTAGTACGTAAAAACTTGTAAGTAAACTGTTACATGTTACATTATAAGCAAATTTGGTACAATGAAGCTACAATTATGGGATAAAGAGTTGCAACATAAATTAGAACATTGACATTTTAACTTTTTTTTTGGTAAAGTGTTACAACTTGTTTCAGAAATTATTTGCTCGGAAACGTAAGTGAATTTGGTTACAAAAGTGACAATGTCTAAAAGATAACAGTGCGAAGTATTTTATCTAAAAAAAAGTAAACTAGTGCAAAACTGGGTGAGAATTAAAATAAAATGTGAACCAAAAAACTTTAAAACGCTCTCCTGAAAAATTACGTTTTTAAAGATGTACCACTTCATAAAAAATGCGACGATATGTAACATAATGATACCTACATGTAGCGTAGTGGTACGGACTCTGACTTTCACCCGAAAGGTTGTTGGTTCGAGTCCCACACCGGCTACATTTTCTGGCCATGCTTCGGAGGGCATGTAAAGCAGGTGGTCCCGGACCTTCCAAGTTGAGTGAAAGAGAGGGCTTTATAGCCCTAACTCCGTTAGGTTGGCTTAGTAATAGAAACAATAAGAAGTCCTTGTTTATTATATATTAAAAATGGAAATAAGATATATTCATTCAAAATTGTTTTGTTTATATATTTTTAATCCCCAGATTAAGGTAACATTAAACGGCATAGTAGGTACCTTAGCTCCGATACGCTCCGAGCTACGATTGTTAGTAGTAAATCGATTTCATTGAAAAAGGGAAGAAAGCAATAAGTAGACAGGAATGTGAATCAAAGGTAACCATCATGTACTGTATACTGTGCATTTAAATAGCATAAAATGAGTATTAATAGGAGACACATGGCAAGCGGCATTATGGCACTGACAGGATGACAAAGTCGGATTAAAGAATGGGTAGACAGCTGAGAATGCTTCTGGTAGAACTGAGTGAAGCCCGTCAGCAGGCGTGCCAACACCGAAACAGCCCATTGTCCGGCAGACGAGCTCCATCACCAACAACTTTCATCACTTGGCGCATTTTTATGCCAATTTTGATAACACCAATAGGCAAGGCCGTAGCCAAGGGGGGGCGGGGGGGGGGGCTACTGGACTACCCTTTTTTGGGATAATGGCAATATGACTATTTCTTTACAATCTCAACCCCCGTAGTTGTAACATTATGATGTCCGAAATATGTTATATATGCCTCTGCCGGCACCCAAAGGTGAGTCCGCCACTACATATATTGCCTATTATAATAAAATTGACTTTTGATGAAGTCCCACACTTGCTACATGTTCTAGCCATCATGCTTCGGAGGGCATTTAAAGCAGGTGGTCCCGAGCCTCCTTAGTTGAGTACAAGAGAGAGCTTTATAGTCCACGCAAAATGAGAAAAGTATGGACATGGAATGTTTTGATCCTGTGCAACACTGTAAAAATATTCTTTGCACAATTTTTGTTATGCCTTGCATCCAATGCAACAAGGTAATGCAAAATGGTGCAAGGAATATTTTTACAGTGTTGCACAGGATCAAAACATTCCAAGTCCATACTTTTCTCATTTTGCGTGTACTAATTTGTTAATTTTTTGAGGCAGTGTCTGCCTATGGCCTGGTCCGCCTGGATATGGGTACTCATAATGTGACCCGTTATAATTTCCTCTAGAATTGAATGAAATCTTTCAGTGTTTGTTGGCCACATCTGGCACATCATGATGTGGTTTGGGCAAATCAATAATGAGAAATAGTTTCTCGATAATTGATATGGACAACTAAACGCGCGGTTACTTCATGAAATGTAACAGCAAAGGCCCATCAGCCCGGATTCTACTGATTCTTCACTTCATGAAATGGTCAAGATGATTTGGTCATCATAATGATATTCATTAGTAATGTAAGCAAGCGCTTTGCTTAATGTGTGATGATGGAGGGTTTTGTACCTACAAAACACCAGTGATGGGTTTCGTAATTCGTAGAGCTAATTTTTTAACGATTATTTGGGTTTTATTAATTCGAGTTGTTATAACAAGAAACAAGAACTAGAAACGCTGCGCTCGGGCTTGTCAGTCTTCCCAGCTATAAAAAAACTACCATACGTCTAGACGGAGCTTTTGGTATCACGCAAATGCCGTATATAATGCTTTTAAAATAAATACCGGGGGTGCCAGGGCTTTAAATGGGAAACATATTACTGACTATTGTGAGGCATTATTGTAGTATAGGCTATATATGGGTGAAATTGGATCAGGGGCACTGCTCACAGCTTTGCAGTATGGGTATAAGTACGTATTGTTGTTGATTAGTTATTGCGATTGTGCTTGTGTGATTATTATATTAATAAATTTTATCAGATAGAGTTGGTAGGTACCCTGCACACCAATAGGTTAAAGGGCCTACAATACATGTTGATATGTTAGTAATGTTGAGAAATACACGAATTATTATTATTATTATTAAGTTTTGATAAAACAAAAAGTTTTTGTTTGTTTATTGTTTATTAAGATGGCGACCATTTCATGAAATTCTCGAGCATTTCATGAAGTGAGCAAATTTATATTTATATTGTAGTACTCGTATATGGAAATAAAGAAATCTTTATTCTACGGTGGGCAAGCAATTGATGCTGAGAAAATTTAATTTGAAAAGAAAAACATGTTCGTTAGCGCTCCCCTAAGGCGAAATTTCCCTCGACATCTTCACGCTAATGGGGTTCTTATGACTGGTTCCCATCCCTATATACCTCATGGCATATTCATCGGCCCGATTCCCTAGCGTAATCCCGACTACGCTGAGCTTAGAGCTGATTACCAAGGGCTTACTCAGCAGCTATAGGGGAGGACTCCCCTTGTTTACGCAACTAAGTCCCCGGTCGCTTCGTCAAGAAGCCAAAACTGGGAAAAGATGGGCTGGTTACTGATATATCATCCAGGTGTACAAGCCCTGATGTTCATAAATTTTAGAATTAACCAATGATGAAGTGGAATTTTGATGTGTTGTTCGCAGTTGCAGGTTGGTCTTTAATCGGCTAAAGATGTCGTTATTTTTACATTTTTATGATTAATCACCAGCAATAATTCAGTTATACTTCCTCGTGGGTAGGAGGTCATTACCGCTCAATTAGTTGTGTAATTTAAAGATATACTTTTAAAAACGCTGACTTCTTTTTATCAACTTCTTTAGGTACGCATAAACTAAAACTAAAGTCAGGAGTGGCCCAGACGCATGCGCGACAGCAGTATTTCCTCTCGTCTATAAGGGCGGCTGGCTGTTGCCCACCACCCTAGGTGGGGTTTAATGTCTCGCAGCGTGTTGTAAGCGTGCGATGGACCACTCCAATCCCCCTGCCAATCAAGCCTGACCAGGTGATCAATGTATAAATGTATAAATAAATAAATAAAACCCCCAAATCGACCAAGCTCCAAAATGCCAGTTTTAGCCACTTTGTTCAAACCAACGGAACATTCCTGAAATGGGCTGTTTTTCTTACAAATGTATACCTACTGGATACAGTAGTTATTCCCACAATGGTGTGTACAGTATGTACTTATTTCCTCATAATGTAATACATAAATACATACTATACGTAAATAAGTCTCCTAACTTTGTAAAACTAACTGTTACCTTATGGTAAAAAATTTAAAAAAATTAGTACAGTTTTACGTTATAGTCATAATTGGCTCACTCCATCGTCAAGTGTCAAGTTACGCAACTAATGTTTGTTTGTAGGTAAAACTGTACAATATTGAATATGGGCAAGTTAGTGAAAGGATCAGTTCAATACGATACATATAAATTATGACTCATGTGTATCGCACAGGTTCCCGAATAGAAGGGTGAAGCGTAGGCAAAACAAAATACCATGTCCCATTTTAATTAGGAAAGCAATCAAACTAATGACTCGATGCAGCTCTTTATCAGCTATGTCCGACCCTGATACAACGAGGATGACCCTAAAGCTCGAGTTATGACTAAATGAAGACTGCGGAAGGGTGGGGCTGTAAGGGGTTGATTCATTGCCCTGTGTCATCGTGGGATGAAGCCACCCCTAGATAAAGACCGCACAGATGAAAGGGATCCATGTAGTATCTCTCACTCACATTATTGACTTTATTCTTTACAAGGTCCTTTAGTCTGGCCTTGCTGGTCAGAGGATAATAAGGATGTACAGTATTGAATAGGTACTGGAACCTCAAAGTCATGTCCAATGGCAATTTTTACGAGAAGGTAAAGAGGGAAGGGGTACTAGACGTGCGCGTGCACTATTAAGGTACTTTATACGGCAATTTATACCTATCGAAATACCTGTACGGTACGTCGGTACCTACAGTAATAAGTGTTCCTTACAGGCCTGCTGGCTGATGATACACCAAATTAGAAAGAAAGAGGATGCTCTACTAGTAATGTAATGTAATTAATTAAAAAAAGGTTAATCGCGCGTAAACAGATTAATGAATGTATCCGATTAACCTCTTCAACCGCCTCACTAAGTAACCTGATAGGTAGGTACTTGTGTCGAGTTACGACACGTCTCCGACCACAAGGTCTGTAGAGAATCGCACAAGTACAAGCATGCTACCACCTTGCCACCGAAGTACTCAGACCTAGGTGCTGAAAAGGTTGTCGTGCTATGGAGGGTGCTGCAGACCTTTCCCCGATACAATGTAATCGTTACACGTCTTTATCTTGGATCCCCTTTTGTGGAACGTTATTGGTGTTAGCCCATGGTCGAATTGCTACAGGTGCAAAGTACCGTTTTGGCACCCCCGGCCTCAGGACCTCAGCTTAGGGACACGATCCCACCAGGTTCTGTGCAGCATTCGACTGCATGTATCCACATTTCAAATGCACTAATTCAGTTCTCCATAGCTTGTGTTAACGTCCCTACCATATCATCTACCATTTCGCCATTCTCAACCAAAGGTACAACCGCAGATTCCGACACCGAAGCACTTTCTGCGTTTTGATGAAGACATTTCGAGCTCGTTCAATGCGGCAATGCGTAATTACTCATTATATCGCTAGTAGGGCCTGAAGAAAAAATTGAATCCGGTGGGAAATTGAACCCACAATCTATGCCTTACTGGGGCATCGCGTTAACCACTACACTATAAGGATTCCACCGCACTCAGATTCGACTAATCAATTTAGTGTCGGCTAAGGAACTTCCGTATAGAAATCCCTCCTCGGATTGGAGCGACGCATTTCCATGCTTAGCTTATGATCCCCCCCCCAATCAAAGCTTTGGAACATATACGAAAATGATACGATTCCTTAGCTCTGTCTATAAGATAAGTATGGGGATGTGTGATGCCAATTGCAGCGAGGTTGTATTAACCAATAGGCAAGTTCTCCATTCTTATAAGCCACCAGGGAGGTATAGTAGGCACAATATAGTACCATTAAAGGATTCTGCGTTATGCCTATGGCAACGATAATGAAACAGAATAGATGTCGCCAAACCATAAGCTAAGTATTGCTGGTAGTGGTGAAACGTAGGGACCAGGGTGGAAATGGCAAAGGAAGCGTTTCCAGGTTGTAGGGTTCCAACATAAAAAAAAAGAAAATATAGACAAATTAAAAAAATAACAACAGAACATCGCGGCGTCGTAAGTTCTGCGCAATTAAAACTCGTAATAACTTGATATTGACATGTTGGGCATATGACGAGAACCACCCGCTTACATTACGAAACTTCTTTTTACAGCTTCATTGCATGCGCTGCAGTCTGCCGATGTCCATCCAGCTAGCCTGGTCTATCGACAGCATAATTATACAATACATTTTTACGGTAAATTTTCATCGAAATCGCAAGAGCCTTTATGCACTTATACGAGATAATTGGACAAAACAGGGGCCTTCTGCAGTTGGAGCCTGGAGGTAGCAGGTCATCGATGACTTGAGTGCCAATGGCGCCATGGGTCAAGGACCCACGACGTAACGGTGTCCATCAGGCGACATGTCAAAATGTGGGGCGTTATACCCATCGCTGTTACTCCATTAGTCCAAGCTGCCCGCCTCTGTATTTTTTTCGTTATACCACTCAGTTTTACTACATACAATATATAGTACAATATACTAGTACATATAAGTGCCTCTGTGCTACAATAATTCTAGTTCTATTTATTAGTGATGGAGACGTGAAGGTAGATCCAGAAAAGGGAAGGTGTTACGGACGTGCAAGGGATTGACAGTAGTATTGCCAGTACTCAGTACCTACTGTCTATATTATGCTCTTAACAAACGAACAAGGGACGGAGGATGGATCCGGGATGAATGAATTTGAATGTTTTGCTTTCTGGGCCTTCTTTCGACAAACTGACGAGAAAAGGCTGCACGATTCACTTGTAGTTTCCTCTAATTCTTGTTAACAATGGGTACAGACGCGTCATTGAAATAGGCCGACGTAGCGAGGTCGCTAGACCAATCGGCATCGGCTTTGATGATCAGCAACTTGCAAGGACGATCGGTTTAGTGCGGACGCATCTTCATAATGAATTTGTTGATAACAAAAACGTACAATTGTATATGAAAGCCCGGCGCCTCGCCTCACAGCAAGGGTCTGGACTCGGTCATCTTAATTTATGCAACTCATACTCGTCGAGTTCCCCAAAAGGAAATTCCATAGTTCATGTACACAACAAAACAACTTGTCATCATATTACAGGAGAGGGGTATAATTTTGAAATGTCAGTTAAAAGTAGGTATGACTAACATTTTGGGACCTCAAGACAGATGCTTCATCTTAACAACTCTCTCAAAGAGCAATGGTCATTCGTTCCTTTATTTGGACAGACCATCGACAGAGGAGCCTAAAGAGCAACCGGCTTAATGGTGGGAACTATCTCGGATTGCTCTCAGACATATTAGCCTACAGTCCGCCCGGCAGATGCTGACTCCAACAGATGGGCAAATATACTTCTCATTAGCAGTGCTGCCACCTGTTATCTACAACGATCCACAATGTCGTACAATAATGGGGAATAACAATCATTGCCGGGAATGGAATCCACACCTGCAATATGCGCGGTATGGCAAAATAAGATAATTTGACAGGAAACCGCATTGTTATTTTGTTTTCGGAAATCTCTGCGGAGATTGCCGAGGAGGCATCTATATACTCTCGAGACGAAGCTCCTTGTGGGTAGTAGCGAAATTATAAATTTGGGCATGGTTTGAAATGTTTTTATATTATAATATTTGAAATATTTTGAAATAGAAATATTGTTATATTATTAATGAAACCGCCTTTATAAGCCATATATGGAAATGCCGTAGTTAGAACACTGAAATAGTGAAATCGCGGTATGTTCTTAATCAGTATTCATTCAGCCAGGACATGTAGAGTTGTAGTACAGACTCCAACTTTCACCCGAAAGGTTTTTGGTTCGAGTCCTACACTAGCTACATTTTCTGGCCATGCTTCGGAGGGCATGTGAAGCAGGCTTTTCTATAGACCCCTGACTCCAGAAAATGTTTGCTGGAATATACATTTTTTCAACCCTAATACATAAGGGGCCGGAAACCTTTTATGACGAAATTGTTTTCGAATTATGTAACCCCCAGAAAAAAAGGGTACTCCCTAAGGTCTAAGAAATCTGCCGTACCAGCAAATTTTACCCTTTCAGCATTAATATGCTGTATCAAAATAATATATATTTTTTTACCTTTTTTTTGCCCAACGGTTGACCTAAATTCTATAGTGTAGAAAAATGAGCATAAAATAATAATATGTAGCGATAAAGTGAGCGGAATATAGGTGGGCGCGGCTGAATTAACGACTACCTCTTGTCAGCAGTAGCGACACTTGTCAGCGGTCACTTAAACCAAGTCACCCTAATAAAAAGTTTACATTAATAATAAATTCGGAGGTTTCGACAGATTAATGCCGACGGGGTGCCAACGTGGCCCTGCCCGTCAGCTGCTTATTGCTTACCGCAGTATTGCTGACTATAAAACTGCTTTATCATTATTTTTCATTCAAATAATGATATTATTTTCTAATTAATGGCCTTTGTGACGTTATGAATATTACTAGTACAGTAGTTCAATGCTTGGCAACTTCACCGCGTACTTTATAAGCGTTTTTCGGGAACGATCCGGTAAAGCGAGGGGGCTCAGTAGAAAAACCCCGTAAATGCTTTATGTAGGGCGTAGGCTATCTATTAATATAGCAAATGATTATGAGAGTCTGCGTTCTGACCTTAGGCATCAAGGCCGTAGCCAGGGGGGGGGGGGTTCATGGGGTTCAACCCCCTCCCCCCACCCGAAATGAAATGGCTTGACACTAGATAGAATCGGATTTTGAGATGAAAAATAAAAACTACTATATAATATCCAATGAAATTTCTGACCCCCCCCCCCCCCCGAAAAAAATCCTGGCTACGGCCTTGTTACGCATCAGTGGCAAATAATAAATTATGTTAACTCTTAAAGGTAAATTTAGGCTGCAATGACTTTGTATATCCTACAAAGGACTGGATTCATCGAATTGCGTAGTCTAGACAGGGCAGACTAATATTATAATACAATACTGCAATGCATATAGTACGTTATGGACTTTCCTTTATAAGAAAGTAATTACTCCAACCGATATTATTACCAAATACGATAGAAATTGCAGATTTCAGAGTCATTGACTACTAGATCTACTTCTCCATAATTTATAAAAAAAAGAAATGCAAACACCATCATTGCCCCATTTGAATGTATTTAATTTAACGAGAAAGAGATGCTCTGCCCCGAGATGCCCCTGGGCCATGGGCGGCGCCAGAAATGGGCAGGGAGTAGCAGATGCCCCCCCCCCCCCCGTTCCTAGAGATGCAAACATTATTTATATAAAAGTAGGTATAATCTAATAATTTCATTATTTTCTCTTTTTAACGAGTATCAGAAGTGTTCCGTAATTTTTTTAAAAGCATAAATAGCCTACAGTACAGGTTTATAGGTTTTCCGAAAACCATTCTTGCTCCCGCACGCTGTCACTGGCTTTCAACAACTAACTTACCAGTTTCAGTTATATCAGTTACCACATGTAACAGTCCCATGTCAATTATTATGAATAATCCTCTATTCCCCCTCCCTCCCGTCTGGATAGACAAAGACAATTACTTTTGCAAAACAAAAAATGTGACAAATTATTGGAGCAAAACAATTTATAACAGACTAAATTTAGAAACAAATATCCTAAACAGGCAAGCTAGGCAGAACAATAAAAAATCAATAATTCTTTCCAAAAATATGAAAAAGATCTATAACCCAATAAAAAGCTATCTATTCAATAGGGGAAATTTAATGGTTTCAAGATATTTATTTCTATTTATAATTTGCGTCTACCATGTTTACAGCATACACGTACACTCTGAAACCTTATTGTGAATCAACAAAAATCAGACAGTACACTAGGCAGAATCAAATGCATTAAAAAAGCATGAATACGGAGGCATAGAAGAAAATGGTAATGAGAAGACTTGAAGTGATTTGGTGCGGCACATTACAATTTACAATATACAGTATACAGTATAGTCTACGTTACATGCCAATTACAATGCAAGCTGGTGGCCGGATGTCTGGCTTGGATGCGCCCGCCGTCACACTCTGTGAATGAGAAACCCGGCCTTTGTTTTAAATTCATTCAACATTCCCTGATAGAAGAATGGTTAGAAAAAAAAAACAGAGTTTTCATTCAGAAATCTCGGTGGTCAGAATATAGTGGTTGTCTTCAAGGCTGGCAGACCAATTATTTCCACTGACTGTGGTGAGGTTTCATATGATGTTATAGGTTATTTCGTAGAAGCAACTGAAACGAGTATTTTCAAGATTTAATTCGAATCTGACTTGCCGGTAAAAAAGCTGGTAAGTGGTAATTAGGATTAAAAAAAAATAAGTATCGGAATATGCTGGTAGAAAGAATCGATGCTATGCTTCTGAGTTGAGATTGAACTATTAACATGGTAAATTGTAATAATTATACATCGTGTGTATTTTTCTTTTTTAAATTACCATCGATTTAAATGTAACTTTTACATTTCAGTCGATTTAACGCACGAGATAACAATGGCGGCCAGTCATATTTGAGGCAGTTGCAGCTTAAGTTCAGTTTACTAAACATTATAGAATATAAGCATAGACACGATATATACAGATACTATGTAATATACGGTACTGATACTGAATTGTCGCCAGTGTCAGCTGCTTTTGTTACAAAGTAAGTTACCCTAATAAAAAATAAACAAAATGGACACAATCAAATAAATCCTTTTTTAGACATCCCGATTGGATTGACAGTATTGTTGATTTACTGCCATCAAACTTGGCATTGTATACCGATTACATTGTAGTATTATATGGTATATATAACACTGACATTAAATTAACTTTGGTTGAAGAGGTAACCTCCTCGTTATAACCGAAATTAGAGGATATGGAAAAACCGGGCTTGGCGGGATTCGAACCCACGATCTACGCCTAACCGGGGCGTCGTCTTAACCGCTGGACCACAGGGTGGACACTGGACACTGGGGCTTGTGGTCCAGCGGTTAAGACGACGCCCCGGTTAGGCGTAGACCGTGGGTTCGCCAACCATATCCTCTAATTTCGGTTATTGTATACCGACATGGACTACAGTGATATTCCTAACATAAAGTCATAATACGTCACTCATGTGTGAACCATGCAATGAATTTAGACTATATTGGTGTAATCTAATTTATAATTGAATATATTTAATAAAGCTAATAGTCTAATACTAGTAATAATAATAGTAACTAACACAAAATCTAACAGTTAGGTACATTTCCTAAAAAAAAGGCGTCCTCCGAAAATAAGAATTCCTTGTTGGCTTTGCACGTGCACCCATTTAATTCCAAGAAAAAAAAATAAAGTTTGAGGGCCATAAATTGGGAGTGCGGGGAAGCAATGAGCCGCAGTAGGGCCATCAACAACAGGAAGGGCTGGGCTGCTCTCGGCCATAACGACGGAGCGTTTAGGTTTGGGGGCGACGAGGTCACCACATGAGATCATCATAAAAAAAGGCTGAGTAGAGTTTGTTAAAATGCGATAAAGCCACTTTTTTTAAAAGTTGTTTTTAAAAATCTCATACAATGGCTGTTTGTTTGAAGGCGTGAGATCCTTGTGGCTATTTGCGCCGTAAAGTTTATGATACTGCTGTAGATCTGAAGCGCACTGGACGACATGGCTCACATGGCTGTATCTGAATAACTTCTACAGTCGCCTCCATTATGTAGGTTACTGTAGGTAACTAACTTTATACTTGTGTTGAGTTACGACAGGTCTGCAATCATATGGTGTGTGAAGAGTCGCACTACTCTAGGTACCATTGACTGAAGATAAAGACAGCAGGTATTATTTGTTGTAGCTGAATTTGGCATATTTATGGCTATTCCGCTATCAAATACTGCAGCTCTTGCAAAGAATAAAATTCCCTGTATATTAACTACCAAAATAGTTAATAATTATATCAATAAATTTGTTCCCCATACAAATCATTATTAAAACCATTACTATCAGGTACGGGTAACTCCCTATCAATTTAATAACTAAATCGTGCGCAAACCATATGGCTTGCAACTCCTGAAATAAAACCAACGATGACGTAATATCCCTGAGGCTGGGAATTTGTCGCTAGATCATACCTAAATTATTATTATTACTATCTTGTCGATGATAGCTTCATTGTTTAATGATCGCATTAACCGTAAATTGACTGTTTCCCTGTTATTGAAGGCACTCACGCCCTTGTATGTTAATATATGTAAATGGACCACCCGCATGCAACATGCGCGCATCCATTCCATTTAATGCATCAAATAATGGCAGACCACTGGGCTAATTATTAGGTACCTCTAAAATAGGTGCTATATGTCGTAACTCTTAGCCTACATACATGTTTGTAGGTGGTAGGTCTCCTTGTAATAGAGAACATGTACAGGACATGTAGACTAGTGGTACGGACTCTGACTTTCACCCGAACGGTTGTTGGTTCGAGTCCCACACTAACTACATTTTCTGGCCATGCTTCGGAGGGCATGTAAAGCAGGCGGTCCCGGGGTCTTCCTAGTTGAGTGTAAGAGAGGGCTTATAGCCCTAACTCCGCTAGGTTGGCTTAGTAATTGAACAATAAAGTCCTTATTTATTTATTTATTTATTTATTTAGAACACGCTACATCATTAATTTATTATTAGTAACGAAGCTAATTTTCTTATAGATGCATTCCGAATTTCTCTACCGTACCGGCTGGTGCGAATAATATGGTGTTAATTAAAATGTCAGTTCAAGACTTGTTTTAAAAAAAGTAAAAGAATGGTTAAAGAATACAGAGCATAGCCTATTCACATTATATATATATTTAATAATTTTTAATCTTAATTTTTTTAGCAGAATATTTCTTATTTGAGAAAAAAACAACAACAATGTATCAGGTACTGATCGCGTACGGGCTTCTAAAGCCCAGCGATAACAATTCTATTGTAATGTGCATATATACTGTATATTGTCTGGGATTTTTTTTTTTTTTTTGAATGGAGAAGCCGAAAGTCTAGATACAGTATAGGGGACTAGGGGAGGGTGATTTGCAAGATTTGCAAGTCAAAATGTCAAAAAGTTTAAGTCAATCAACTAAAGTATAAAATATAATTAATAACAGTTTGATGCTAATTTTTTGCAGAATTTTGCAATTGCTCGTATCAGTGGCGTAACACATTTTGGGGGGGGGGCTTACGTAAGACAGAGCAGTGCCCCCCCCCTACAATTTTTTGAACATTTTTAATACCAGGGGATTACATAAATACCGGTATTATAATCGCCATGATCAGGCGGCAGTAGTAGTGTACATAATTATACATTTTTTCCAAACATTCAAAACACTTCAAAACATTACTTTTAACTGTTTGGCTCGCCTAAAACTACATATGCAGTATGCTCGTTTAGTTTAACAAAAAAAAATATATATATGCATATATATTTTTTCAGAAAATCCCAAAAAATTAGGTTTTTTCCTTTCAGTAGGCCGGGGGCCCTTATGCCTTACATAACTTGCTACCCTTCTGTTACGTCACTGGCATGTATTGTACGATGGTATCTATAGGTGTTTTTCTTTTAATAATCAGTAACAAACTGCCCACAGCAACGTTCAATAGCTTATTGTAATTCATGTCACAGTTGGTGAAGTTCGATGACATTATCCTGAACACTGCGACCGTCTGATTTACATAGATTCCTTCACGGCACTACACATTCTGGGTAGCAAGTTGCAGGTCTCGGGCTCGTCATTCATTCCTTTCCACGCTGCGCCGGCACAGCACCCAGGTTTTTTTTAATGATTATTACTCCGTAATTTATTATACCAAAAACAAAAAGCAAATTGATAATTTACCAATTAAAATAAAATTGGTGTGAATGGTGCCCAGCAGCCCTTAAGACAAGTTCGTGAGCATACGAAAAAAAAATCCCCCAACAATAAAAATAATATTTTTTTGGGGGGATACTGGAACTCTGGAAGTTCGTATGAATTCGAATCGAAAAAGATGTTAGAGGGGGGGGGGGCGCAGGACAACCGTAGGTGATGATGACGACTGGTCATGTTGCGGCGCATGTAATACTGCTGTGTGTGAACCCTGAAATTTCACGATTATGCAATCCTCACACATATTCGATGAATAACTTTCCAATTTATACGTAGTATAACTAGTATAAGGAAAGCTTTGTGATGGTCCAAATTTTCGATTCCGAGATTTCAACGGATTTACACGTTTTGAGGTCCCAGGAACCCAAAATAGTGGTTTTTACGAAATGTCTGTCTGTATGTCTGTTCATCGATTTCCGGTAAAACTACTCGGTCGATTTTGATGAAATTTGGCATGTAGGTCTATAAAAATCATATCTCGAGACCATTTTTATTTATTTTGGGCTAACTCAATTTGGGGGGGGGGGGGGGTTTATTCTCAAAAAACTTCAAAAAAACGTCTAAAAAAATTATTTCTCAAAAACTGCTCCAACGATTTCTTTTAAATTCCCATATATTGTAGTCGTTATTAATGTTAATAAAATGCAAGGGGTCGCTTGCCCCTTGATAGTTTGCTCTGGGGGTAAAAAAATAAAAATAACTAAATTTTAATGAAAAATGACTAAAAAATAATTTTTCTGCGAAACCTTTCTATTGATTATTTCTACCTTCAGGCATTTTTTAGGTGTTAAATTGAGTAACGAAACCGGACAGGTTGCTTTCCCAAAAAACGATTTATTTTCGTGAGAAAAAAAATGTCTTTGAAAAAATGATAGAAAATTCACCCTTAAATGCATTGCGTGCCCTGCCATTATTGCTGTGTGGTATTGTGTTGGTCTGACCTATCTAGAATTTACTTCACCTCCAGTGACATCAGGTGGACAACCCCCGAAGTTTAATTTCGTAAATGAATTTGTCTTCTTTAGCGGAAAAGTCCATTAAGGTTTCTATTTGCCAGAATTTCGGAGAGCAATTGGAGCACCTACAGCTCTACTACGCTTGAAGGTGTTTCGCAAGCACTATACGCGAGACTGTTTTATCACGAATCTATCCCTTTCCTAAATTACGCACTTAAATCTATACTGTAAGATAAAAGCTTAAGAACTATATATAAAATAGACGATCACGATTGATGACTCACCAATCGCCGAGAACACACACTAGCGAAAGTATAATATCTACCACACGGTGTTCACAAAAACGAAAAAAAAAACAACACAATTTGTTGGTAAATTATTTAGGGGTGCTCACTTCTCACTCCTTGCACACGACGGGACATATTACACGATCAGGTTGGAAATAACAATGATGGCGGATTAAACAAGATCCTATCTACTCCAAGGATGTGAGCAATTTCTAAGACACCAGCAGCCTGATCGAGGCGATTATAATACCGGGGTTAAATAAATACCCTAGGATTATAACTGTAAACAAAGAAATTTTGAATAGCACTTTCCATTATAAAATTATCTTGTTTACATTTTTATTACCAGGGGATTATAAATACCGGTATTATAATCGCCTCGATCAGGCTGCAGGCAGTCGGAGTCACATGAGCTGGAAGCCACGTACTTTGAAGAAAGTAAGCCCCCTTTTTTGAAAGTGGGAGTGCTTGAGCCCCTGAGCAGTATTCAGTACAAGTCTGCGCCACAGCTCTCTGAGCTAGACCCCGATCATTCGCTCTGCACTCCGCAGCATGATAAATTTCCAATAGTTGTTCCAGAGTAGCTCTGTGGAATTACGTTTACCATTCGAGTACTTTCACGGTCTCTCATACGATCCGTGACACAACACGTCTTGTGCCATTCGTCACGTGATGGTCGTATAACGAACCTCTTGTCTGCAAAAATGGGTTTGGAATGCCGGGCACGGCGAGGACAATCGAGGGGAAAATATGCAGCACACGACCTGCACCTTCCGCTGCTCAACTCATGTGGAACAGCAAGCAGTCAACTACTAAAAAATTACGAGGAAACTCATATTCATTCCACAAGTGCGTGCATCCCTGAATGACAATACCTATGACCATTAAAACTAATCAATCCTGTTTGTATTGCGGCGAGTATATACAATAAGTTGTAATGTTGATAGAAACAGAAATTTAATTAAATCTTGTCTACAATGAAGAGTTATTGATCTAGTATATTGCAAAGCTGTTTAAGGCTAAGTGGTCTTTCGTGGAAAAGGAGCAATTGTAGACACCAGTAATGATATTCGATACAACCTATACACAAACAAAAATTCGAATTAAAATAATTTATTTAGCTGTGATAGTTTTGACACACCACCCAAGAGCTTAGCTAAGCAACATTTATTTAGTAGGGAAATAATAATGATGTGCCGAATGACTACTTAAAGTGGCCCTTTGCCCAATGCCAACGACACCATGGCTTTTCAGACATTAGGTATTGATATTTTTGTTGTTGTTTTTTTGAAATTGTCTCCGCATTAATTTTTGGGCATTGGAAAACCGGCACACGTCCCCGATGTCAACCTACACTGGCTGCGAGCGATAATGGACAAACAGAGACACGCTCACCATTGACGGATTGTAACGGGTATAAGCATGAACTCAAAGTTCGAGTAAAAAAGTAGTAAGGTAAATTCAAGTATTTTATTGTCGACAAAAAAGTCAATTATTTAAACATTGACAACATTAATGCAGTTATCATTCCAGTGGGGGACCTTCGGGCATCATCTGACCAAAATTTTTTCCATCATCAGCCATACACTCAACCGCCGCTCCGCCATTAATGCAAACCGGATGAAGAAGTTATATTTGATAGTATAAAGTAACTGATACTGTCTGTATGCTTATTAGTAGGAGATCCGAAGTAAGATCGTCCTTCACCGATCTCTATATTGGATGAAAATTGTTATATAAGCAATTTTCATCCAATAAACAGATCGGTGAAGGTCGATCTTACTTCTGATCTTAGACTATATACTAATATGAGGTTCTAACTAGTACAATACTCGTACTGAATGAGCAGTCGAGCAGTTCATACAATTTAGTTCCGTATACCGTACCGTACACAATATTGCACTTGCTCGGGTAATAAGAGAGTATTGTAAATGTTTCAAGCTGTACTTCGAGTAAGTCAATCTTCAATATACCCACCAGCTGCAGTGCCATCTCGCCAGGGACGGATCCAGGGCAGCGTGTTGGGGGGGGGGGGGGTCAATATAGAAGAAACATTTATGTAGTTTTGAGATTAAATTAGAGCGTAGTAAATTAACTTACAATAGATTCACTAAATTTAGGGAGGGGGCACAGCTACCCCCCCCCCCCCTCCCCCGCCCTGTATCTGTCTATGTATCTCGCATATAAAACGAAATGTGGCTACTCGCTAAATTACAGCGCGGTAACTCATGCTGAGACGACAGCTTTTGTGGTAGCTCTCAGCCCACCCAAAAGAAAGTAGCAGACAGACATTGTCCATCACATTTAGCGACGGTTGCCCCGACACTGATTGTGAGGTTTCAGGTACCGATCTTCCAGGCTGGGAGGCGTGAAGCCAAGCCTCCAGCCGCGCTCTGCCTTATAAGGCGGCCTCCCATGTCACTTCACATAGAATCCTTGTCTGCCCTTAAACGGCAACCACTTCCTGCTGACTCTATATTTTGACGCCTTGATATACAAGTTACAAACTCCGCTGGAGCTGCAGCCTGAATTTGCATTGTTACTTTTGTTGTTGGACGTCAGGTTCAGTTATTGATGGTTCAGGAGGTTGAAAGTACTTGTACAGTGTTGCTGTATATAAGAAAAACTCCTATTGAGACTTCTTTTGTGCTGTCAAACATGAAGCAGCCTATAGAGTGTCAAAAACAAATCACCGACCAGTTGCCCATGCCCTATTGAGCAGGGAATTTATTGTGGCGAACTGCGGAACATTTGTACATGTAGGTACATACTGTGCAAGGCTATACTGTAAATTATAGTATATACTGTATGAGCAAATCTGGAACATTACGTAGGAATATGCAGTATATTATTGACTCTTGCCAACATCTCACAGCCCACTGCAAATGCCAATACTCTACAGACATATTCTATTGTCCCGGTCATTGTCCGAGAAGCAATCCTGCAGATGACAATAAAAAAAAAAACAGACCTTAGAAGTGATGTGATTTAAATGCGTTGGGAATATGGGAACAGGAAAGGTGATATGTTAAAACGTATTTTCCCACACCACAGCCCTGCAGTGCGGTCACCTTATAGATCACTTGACTGAATCACATTATACAGTATGATTGCAATTCTACGCTAGACATCTAACATGCAAAATGAAAGGCAGTTTATTTTGCTAGGAGAGCGCGGTCATGGTGATGGTTTACCACAAGTGTTATTGCATTACCGTGTCTAATTTATCCAGGTAGAATTGCACCGATAGGCAACAGCCAGACGTTGTTGGAACTACGTGGGCGGTCACCCTGCTTTGATAACGCAACCACCATCAACTTCTTGAATCTTGTAGGCTAGGACTATACGGGCGCTGAAAACGTCGCGTCAACGCTCGTTGATCGTGGTTATGAAAATTCCAACTTCCATATGGCAGACTATAGGCCTACGAGCGCTGAAAACGTCGCGTGAGGACGCGTAAACTCGGCGGCAGCGTCACCACCGTAACCGGGCGCGTAAACCGACGTTAGGAACGTGACGTAACTAGCGCCGAACAGGATTATATGGGCGATTTCAACGTCGCGTTGTTTACAACAAAAGTTGGAAGCCAGCGCAACCAATACGGACTGCTTCCATAGCGTTTTAATTCAAAACTGACCTGCGACCCGCCATTTCGCCTCCAGCGCGACGTACACAGCGTTTATATAATCGAGAATTGCGTAGCGTTGACGTTCCAGAACGCGGCGTTTTCAGCGTCCGTATAGTCGCCAATATTTTTCGTCCGACGTTGGCGTTAGAATCGCGACGTTTCCAGCGCCTGTATAGTCCTAGCTTAATTACTGTTTAAACGGCTAAACAAATACAAAATAAAAGTTTGAGCAATTAGCAATTGAGGCGTATAGAAGCCAAAGCGTATAACTGCAGGCAAACTCATTTTGAGATAAGCGCATTTAAAGTTAGGCGGGGTTTCCACATACGTCAATCGTCAACGAAAAATATGGTTTTGACGTGGTAGCAGAATTTTTAGTATGTCTTTGATGTCTGCTAAACCTTCAATTTCATAATTTTCATTGACGATTGACGTATGTAGAAACCCCGCCTCAAGAAACTAACCTTTTTCATTGATGAACTGATTTTCAAATGCATTTTGCATGCAACTGAGCATGCTAGACTTATACTGATTGGCCTCTAAAATAGATAAGTGTTTCAGGAAGACCATGGTGCAGTTATCTCAAAATTAAAAAAAAAAATGCAGTTATACGCTTTGGCTTCTATACGCCTCAATTTCATGTATAGGCTAAATAACTTATTTTCAATATACCGGCCGAGCCTTATGTTCCAGTGGGCCCACTAGGCCGTTTAGGCAAGTCGCGATTTTGACAACGTCTTTTCCATTGTAGCCATAGCGCTAGTAGAAGATTTCTTATTATTTTCTTGACGATTTCGCCAGCTGGCGTGAAGCCGACTGCACAAAACTGTACGGGTTTCCCCTAGACACGCCAGATCATAGAAATTTGTGGTTTTGCATCGACCATTCACCAAGCCCTATCCCTGCAATGAAAAGACGTCGGCTATTCGCGACTGGGAGAATCGTCCATGAGATTTTTGTTTTAAGGAGACTATTATGTAGATACTTAACTTATCTATTATTTAAATTAAGTTATAATATGGAAGAGACATGAATAATAAGTCTCTACCATATTATAACTTTATTTTTATTTTTTAATAGATAAGTATCTAAATAATAATCTCCTTAAAACAAAGATCTCATCAATTTTTAATGCACAAATGAAGAAAAACTGACAAGTGAAATAAGTGCCTTAGTATTAAGATATTCCCGGGGTTAAAAATGTAAGCAAAATTATTTTGATTAGAACCTTCCATTGTAAAATTATCTTGTTTACATTTTTAATACCAGGTTAAGATTAAAAATAATCGCCAGGTACTTAATATATAACATCTATTCTAAAAGCTAAGTGGCGAATAATTCACCTGTGGTTGTCAGACTGATAAGACACCAGAGAAACTATACACTTTTCTGTGTCAGAGCCACGAATGATATTGTATGTAGCAGGCCCTTTGTGTGAAGGGTTACATGGAATATTAAATAAATTGCTGGTCACGGTCTGGTACAATACTTTATTACCGAGTCGTGAAAAGAATAAGAAAACAATACTAAAGAGTATCAGATGCTCAGAGTAAATATAGAAATACTGTATAAAAAATACATGGAAAGTATAAGTTTTCATTAGAGGTTATTGGGACACAATATTTTCGAAAAAGGGCAGGTACAATAATATATGTGATTTGCTGCAACCGGGTATAGCAATTTAAATTGGTTGGATACAATAGAATTGAAGGTTATAATTTTAGCGGCATATAATGTCATCATGCAATCATGTCTGCAATCGGGATACAAAGAAAGTACACTACTCTGAAGCACTCTGCTCTATACTTAAGAGAAATAGAGATGTCATCGTTCGAATCTTTCGACTCTGTCTGCGTTAGGTAGTTGAGTACTGTTGTTTCAAGGGGAGTCGAGGGTAGCAACTAGCCTCTAAATAATAAAAATTTGTATCAAAAACCAGGAAAAGAAGGGGACATTTCAATTCACATCATGTAGTTCAATGACTCGTTCACATTCTATGTTAAGAGACAATCGAAAAGGTAAAATCCCTTTAGATGTAAATAAATAAAATATCACATGAAGTATCGCAGGTAGATCTGTCTTAAATATCACATCCCTTTTAAAGAAATGATCCCCTGCACTTTGATACATGGTTCGAAAATAATGGACAGTCAGGAGAAAGGAGTGGAGACTCAATCGGCTACGGATTTGGTGCAGTGGTCAGCATGACACTGCAGCAAGGTGGAGACTCGCGTTCCAATCCCATTTTTCTATGTCTTCCATTCTCTTACTAGGCTTATAATGCATGCAATATTCAAACAGGCCATTATTTCCACCCGGACAGCGGCCTCGGGACTTTGCTGAGAGAGTGTGGACCGCGGTAAATACAGTCAGGTGGCTGCAATTGAAATAATTACGGCAGCTGTCACCATTAATCTCCGACGAGTGCACCAGCCCGGCCAAGCCTTTGATCGTGCATTGTCTTCAGGGCTGCCAACAAAGTAACCTCTGCATGCCATTTAAGACCTTTTTAACAATTAAAGCTCCTCATACAAGATTGCATAAATAGACAACAAAATTTAATTGATTGACCAGTAGACGGTTTAAATGAAATCTCTCGCTCTCAAAAATCCTAAATTACGTGAAATTTTAGTCCCCATTGGTATTTATGAAAGAAATTAGGTACCAAAATTTTTATTTTATTTATTATTTAATAATATTTCCTATTAACATATAGTATATATTGCATGAAGTAGTCTTCAACAACTTACATGAGCCAAATCTTTAATAACTTGCTTTGTTAATTAAATAAAAAGTCAATAAAAACAAAACATTTAAGGGTGCATGCCCTCTTGACGGGATGCGGAAGTTAAATCCTATAGCTATGAAGACTATAAAGTTAAAAGTCATATCAGTTGCACCCTATGAGTGACATTACTATTCGCCCAGCTGGCCTCCTCATCAAATACCATTAGGCACATGCACTTGTTCCATCAAACAACCCCTACATTCGTCACTACTCACTCCACAGCTGGAGTCAGCGCGGTTCGCGGACAACGCGCCTTGCTGGGGGTTACGAGGGTGCCATTCCCCTCCCTACCACTGCCTCTTATGAATACATGGCCAATATTATATGGTCACGTGACTTATAGGGGAGCTTCCCCCTAAACTGTTTTATTTCTTTCTCATACACAGGATGTTAAGTGTTCACGTCTTTATCAGGGGAGACTTTGCGACTTCTAGCTAGAGAGACGAGTGGATTTCGAAGTAAACAATTTCTTAGGCGCACTTTGCATTTTTGCTTTCCAATTTACGTATACGTAGTGTATGGAAAGCTTTGTGATGGTCAAAATTTTCGACTCCCAGGGCCCAGGAACCACAAAAAGTGTTTTTTACGAAATGTCTGTCTGTCGCTCTGTCTGCTCATCGATTTCCGGGCAAACTACTCGGTCGATTTTGATGAAATTTGGCATGTATGTAGGTTAACAAAAATCATGCCTCGGACTACTTTTTTTTCTTTCTGCTATGTACTATGGCGATTATTTTTAATCTTAACCTGGGATTAAAAATGTAAACAAGATAATTTTACAATGGAAAGTGCATCCTGGGACTGTAGACCGTTATCAATTCCAACTAAACTTATGTAAGTTGTTACGGTCTTATTAACACTAGCGACTGCCGTTTCAACAATTAGTACATCTAGGCATCGTTCTGAGGATGTTTAAGTCATGACTATTGACTACTGTTGGAAATTGGAAGCGACTCTACACAACAACTTTAATATTTATTGACCAAGCAAACGGTGTATTGAGGAAGGACAGATTCTTATTCAAAACACATCGTGAGGGTGTGAGACTACCGTAAATGCAGCCTTCAAATCGGTTCAATGCTCTCAGTCTTCAATCATGAATACTGTTGGAAATTGGAAGACTCTACACAACTTTAATATTTAATGACCAAGTAAACGGTGTATTGAGGAAAGACCACAGATTCTTATTTAAATCACATCCACGTCTACAACCATTTACACCAAATATTCATGAGTTAAAAGCTATTCGATTTTCAAATGATTCCCATGCGAATATAAAACGTGTGTTGAGTAAAAATGGGGCTTTTCAGTTTTTAAAATATAAGACCCAAATTTCCTATACGAGGTTTCTATCAAAGATTTCAACTAGCCTCAATTGATTAAAAAATAGTGAGTAGCCTTGTCACAATAAAAGAGACAGCCATCAATTTATTAGGTAATGCCAGTTATGGGCCATAGAGTGTCATTCGAAGAACCAAGCGGTTTAATTTAATGTTGTCCGATAATGGGCTACTTGACAATTTTTGAAAACCTATTTTTATGCATTAGATTTATTTTATACCCCTTAAAATTTTTTCCTATAAAAAACGTTAATTAGTAGTGGAAAACCAGGTTTTACTCATCAATTTAAGTTTGATTGTTAAAAGGGGGTCACGTGACTAAACTTCAGAATGTTTGTTTATTTTTAAATATTTATAGATTTTTCATGCATAAAACATATTCCATTATTATTGTTATACAACTGTCAAGTTGCCTATTTTGTATTCGGTTTGCTAATTTTTTTCAGCCATGATCATAGCCTTCATGCACGATAGTAACATCAATAATTTTAGATGAGTTCTTATTATTGACATGGCAGAATTCTTGCAGGGAAATGAAGACGAAGAACGTGAGAGTGATTCGAACCCGGGTCTCCGCCTTACCAGGACGGTGGGTTAGCCATTACTCCAGTTCTCAATTTTCATCTCTTGCGGGTTTAACGGATAATCACTGCATCAGAGTTATAAATAAAATTTCAGCGCAACGCATGAAATGAAACCTCTACAACAATCTTTAATAACTAGCGTGGTAAATTAAATATAAAATAAAAACTGGCAGATTTTGGTGTGATCCAGGGATGGCCAATATCTACGATCAGCATCCTCTTAAATGCTATGAAATTATCATAATTTTACAAAATAAATTTAAATTTGCAGAGTGGTAATTGATACTAACCTACCCTGTAGACTTTTGGATTGCCAAATTTTAAAAATGTCATTTTACAGCCATTTACAGTATTTGTAATAATTCTTGCAACATGTGAAAAAAAATCGAGATGGCCTTCAGGGAAAGGAATACGCCTGCGCAGACCCAGCCTCGTACAGGATCAATACCGTTCGCCTCGGGGCCTCCCTTGAGTGGGGAGGGGGAGGGTGGATCTGGATGTGGCTTCACGCTCCATCCTTTCAAGGTCCCGTAATGAAAATTGGGAAGCCATGTTTACACGTCTGAGCTCCCCTTCCCTCTTTTAGCCTTTTCATTTCCTCAAAGACTTTTAAAAGGGGGTGGGGGGAGGGGGCTGACTTGACATATGTGAAGTAAAAGCCAAGTATCGATTATTGCCAGGAAATGTTATAAATAGTACAATAGTAAGTCCCTGATGGCATAGTAAATGACAAACTCAGGACATGTGGAGCAGTGGTCACGACTGTGACTTTCACCCGATTGTTGGCATGGGTCCCACGCTTGCTACATTTTTTGGCCATGCTTTGGAGGGCATGTAAAGCAGGCGGTTCATAGTTGAATGTAAGAAAAAGCTTTACAGCCCTAACTTCGCTAGGTTAACTTAGTAATATAACAATAAGTAATTATTTATGTATACTCGTATACCATAGCTAATCCAATCGCTGCGCTGTCGTAAGTCACTCCATGCATATTAGCATCGGTATATACGTATTTGTAGGCTATTCGTTTATTCGAAGGGCCACTGAGAGAAGAAATCTGGGCTCACCCCCCTCCTCCCCAGAAAAATTATAGAGACCTGCTTGTCTCCAGGGCAAGTTCACATAGGAAGGTGTCCCCCTCCTAAACACTTTATAGGGACTTACTGACCAGCTAATATTTATGAATAATTAACAACGGCCCGCACTCTCTACAATCCTGTTTATTCGGATATATTAATTTAATTTCACAAAGCATCTGAAAAATGAGTTCTCAACAGATGGATGTATTCTAGACGCGTCCCGCGCGGAACAGACCTGAGTTTCGTTTCGCAACAAAATGCCATCCATACTCACTTCATATTGCGTCCTAACTATTTTCACAGGCTAGAATATTATAATATTAGTTTCAACACGATCGTTAAATTAACAAAAGAAATACAATTAGTCTATAATAATGTAAAAAATATAGCGCGGTCCGTTTGGGTTTTTTTCTGAGTTTATCATTCATATTGCGGCATTACATATGGAAGGCAGAAGGAGGGTGAAGTTTTTTTAATGAACACCAAAACGGAACGACAACAGAGGAGCAAATTAACAATATGAAGCTGCAGATGTCCTTCGTGGCTTATAATAGAACGTCGGAATAGGTCAGTGGACATGGGCTTGATATGGACAAGTGTCTCACTTCCTGTTCAGCTGTTGTCTGCGCCCACCGGAAGCCAGGGCCGTATCACAACGAGCGATAACGCTGCCAACGTGACGATTCTCAGTGTAGCTAGAGTACTACAAAGGACAACAAGAATAAATAATAATTAAATAGCGTTTAATATACCAACAACAGATTAATCGGATCCACAACGAAGGCATTTACATTTTCAGCATCACAATTAACAACTTAAAAATATGGAACAATTAAATTAAAGGTATTAAGCATTAAGCAATCATCGGATTCATAAGACCCCGTAAACTAATTTTAAATAGAGGTAGGCTGGGAAAGGGGTATATCCGTTAATTGTTCTTTAAATTCTAGATAGTGGAGCCTTGGACACTGAATCTGCCACAAACAAGTTGGGACATTCGCTCCCACCACAAATGTCTGGGGCAACCTGCCACGTCTATTCAATGGCTGCTCATAGGAGACGTGTCAGGTGACCCCTGAAATTAAAAAATCGATTTTTTGGCGGGAAGCGAATGCCCAATCTTAAGTGTAGCAATTCTTTTCTTTATATTAATTTTCCCACGCTTTTTTCCCTACTGGGGGGCGGTAGTACGGCATTGAAACTTCCAAAGCTCTCTATTGAGGGCGTCTTGGATCTTGGTCGGAGAGTTTGAGATCTTTAATATCTGTCTGGATATTTCGGTGATCCCCTCCTCAGGTTCCCTGCGACCACAATCTCCTCAACCCCTTTGAGGAGATGTTTTCACCTCGTCTCTGGACATGCCCATGCCTTAACAGGCGTGAGTGATGTGGGCAGTTTTCAACGCAGCCTTGATCATGTCTACACCTAAAAATGCCAGGGTTACTCCTGCTGCCCGCGGCGCAATATCCTCATCTCCGCCACATGGATGAGCTGCCCCTGATTTTGAGCTAATATTTTAGTTTTAGGAAGGAAAGGTGCTTTTTTTTATCCCCTAATTATCTTTAGTTCCCATACACTTGTACCAAGCACACGAATTTCTCTAATCCCGTAGCTAAACTAATCTCCAGCTTTCAGCTGTGCAGCTCGAAGGACCACTGGTAATCCGTCTTTTGCTTTTTAAGGTTTAGTCTGTAAGATTGGTCTGTAAGTTGTACTAATTGTAATAATTTTGCTTTCCAGCAGCTTTACAAACTTCCTGCAACATTTCTCACAAGAAATGAAAAAAATAAGACCTTATAAAAGTTACATCTGATTCAGTTGGTCATTGACATACATGGCAGCAGGTTCGTTTTTAGGAGTAGAAAAGAAATCCTGCCAACTGGAACCTACATTTTTTCAATCAAAATCTGCTTTGTCAATATAATGTACAATATAGTAGTTTCGTATAATACCTATACACAGCGCGGTATATTATTGAAGAATAATATAATGTGTAGACTATATGTTTCTCAGTAGAGCTGAATGTTACAAATATAAACAACTGAGATATTTCGCGAGATAACAGTTGAAGCAATTTCGTGTGAGTGTTTTACGACCCCTGACGCATCCCCCAACAATCAGGGGTTGAAAATTACATTACATTGCAAATACATGCAGGGAGCAGCCCCAACTGTCCCCATCCCATTGTCTTTGACTTTTATATTCTCAGATCAAATGGCTTTTCATTATAATACAGCCATCCGCTTTATTTCTTAGACAGTATTTTGCAATCTCGACACATCGCTGCGTAACAAATCCCGAACCTTCTTCTTCTTGTCCCTTACACCAGTTTTCTCGCGAGCCTAAGACGACCTCCTTCTAAGGCGCCCATTCCATTGACCGGCTAGGGCTATTTCCAAAAACAGTGACGTGGTAGCAGACATTCAAGACTTAGGTTACGTTTCCACCGATCTCGCATTGCAGAATGCAAATGACATTGACGGAAATTAGAATTTTTCTTCTTATAGAAATCTATTAAAATGTTTGTACTTAACATATCCCATGACGCCATTTTATAATTTTAGTTTGTTTGTTTGTGATTTTACTGTATGATCATTGATCAATTTTAACTATGGCATAGAGGAAAATAAACATTTCCGTCAATTCTGCAATGCGAGGTCGGTGGAAACGCCACCTAAGTCTTGAATGTCTGCTACCACGTCACAGTTTTTGGAAATAGCCCTAGCCGGTCAATGGAATGGGCACCTAAGACGACCTCCTTCTAACCCATATCTCTCATTCCCGAATTTTCCACTCAATACCCTAAGAAATGCATGCCTCTTCCAATTTATACGTAGTATAAGGCGCGGTTTCCACCGACCGGCTAGGGCTAAATACAAATACGGTGACGTGGTAACAAACAGACCTTCAAGACTTAGGCAGTGTTTCCACCGACCTCGCATTGCAGAATGCAAATGACATTGACGGAAATGTTTGTTTTTCTTTTTATAGAAATATATTAAAATGTGGGTTATTAACATATCCCATGACACCATTTTTTAATTTGAGTTAGTTTGTTTGTGATTTTACTCTATGATCATTGATCAATTTTAACTATGGCACAGAGTAAAACAAACATTTCCGTCAATGCCACCTGCATTCTGCAATGCGAGGTCGGTGGAAACCCCGCCTAAGTCTTGAATGTCTGCTACCACGTCACCGTTTTTGTATTTACCCCCAGCCGGTCGGTGGAAACCCCGCCTAAGGAAAGCTTTGTGATGGTCCAAATTTTCGATTCCCAGATTTCAACGGATTTACACGCTTTCAGGTCCCAGGAACCCAAAAAAGTGGTTTTTACGAAATGTCTGTCTGCCTGTCGTTCTGTCTGTCTGTGCGTCGATTTCCTGGCAAACTACCCAGTCGATTTTGATGAAATTCGGCATGTAGGTTCACAAAAATCATACCTCGGGACAATTTTATTTATTTGGGGCTAACTCAATTTGGGGGGGGGGGGGGGTTATTCTCAAAAAAACGTCTAAATTAATTATTTCCAAAAAACGGCTCCAACGATTCCTTTTAAATTCACACATATTGTAGTTGTTATTAATGTTAATAAAATGCGGGGGGTCGCTTGCCCCTTGATAGTTTGCTTCTGGGGGTAAAAAAAATAAAAATAACTAAATTTTAATGAAAAATGACTAAAAAATAATTTTTCTGCGAAACCTTTCTGTCGATGATTTCTATACCTTCAGGTATGTTTTAGGTGTTAAATTGAGTAACGAAACCGGACAGGTTGCTTTCCCAGAAAAGTATTTGGCTTTGTACCAAAAAATGATATAGAAAATGCATTGCGTGCCCTGCGAGTATTGCTGTGTGGTAATGTGCTGTTGGTCTGACCTATCCAGAATTTACCTCACCTCCAGTGACGTCAGGTGGTCAACCCCCCCCCCCCCCCAATCTGATAAAATCTTAATAACGAGGGAGTAAACAACACGGCCACAAACACACGTCCGAAATAACAGAATACTGAGGAAGTAGCATGATGTCTATTGTCTAGTTGTATAGGAGATCTGACTAGAATATAAAACCATTCCACCCCTATTTTATTACAGTTTATTCTCGCTTTGTATGTAATATTGAAAGAACGCAATGCATTTATTTATTTATTATTCTTATATAAAATGGGTGATGTCTTTGAAAGAACCATCATAAGGCTCATAAACGGTGGTGGGTTTGGTGGGTTGGGCTTGCGGAGGGAATAGCTCACACCGAGGCGTGACCGAGCTCCAAACTCCGTATACCAAGCAAGAATAGAGGGCAGAAGGTGGCAAGGCAGGCCACAGCACCGATGAAGAAACCAAGTGGAAAGTGACCTGCGGAAGATGTCAGTGATCCAGGACCGAGATGTCTGAAATAACGTGGTGTGAGATACCAAAGCTCACGACCGAGCTGTAGCGCTGAAGAGGCAGAAGAATAAGACAAATAAAAACCCTCAAAAAGGCAGTCAAAATTAGTTTCTTTTACAAATTTTGTTGGTTTTTACCCCATTTTTTTTCTTCCGACAGAATGGCGACAAGAATGCTACATGCACTGAAAGCTTTTCAGTTGAATGAGCATACGAAAATGTGGATATTTTTGAAAATGAAATAATGGAGTGAGATAAGGGCAGGGAAGGATATGAGTCAGGGTGCATACGTCTTGGCCGGCGCTCGGTCCCATTACCGGCGTATGTACACGCAGCGTCCAGGATGTTCCGGCGCGTGGCACACATGGCGCTTCATTACACGACTTTGTCCGCTGGGCTCCCCGAGCTGCCGATTTATTCTCATAAATGCAATAACCCATGTGGGTTAATCACATCTTTTACATATCCGAATTAATTAAATGCTCCAAACCGTAAGGGAAGATAAATCGTCAGCAACACACTTAATCATGTGTAATGAAGACCATACTTAATCGGAGATCCTTCAAGACATCTGACAAGGGTTGCTAGGGCCCTCGAAGCCCAGGACGCTGTTGCGGTTCAATAAACGTTCTTTCAAAAAGGTGGCCAAGAGGCCAACGTTCTACTGTGACTTCATACTTTGTTGTGGAGCCTATAGCCTACAGGCATAAATTATATTTTTGATTAATTTTACGTTAAAACAATAGGCTAATAAGGAGGCATTGAAAGTGAATGCACGAAAAGTGTCAAATTAGCAGTGGTTTGACAATGAATTAAAAGCGAGCTTCGAGTAGGGCAAAATTTATGGCAAAATTAAAATTGTTTTTAATATCTGAAGAGGATGAACAAATGACCAAAAAAATAAAAATTAGAATTAGAATTAGGATACAGTATAGGCTAAATTAAGTTAAGGTTTTGGGCTATATGGGCTTACGCTCATCGCCGTCAATGATGTACTGCTGGAAATTTAGTTATTTTATCTTCAATGCATATTGTATTAGTCAAACTTCTGGTCAATACACAATTATTATTATTATTATTATTATTATATATTATAGCTTCAAGCCCACATTTAATTACCTATGGACTGAGATTTCATTTTCTTGTTTATTAGTAGGGACGCAATAACAATAATAAACAATATGAATCCACTTATTATGTTAAGAAGCAACGAGCAGTGAGTAGGCAGCGCCTGCACGGATATGGTTACGTGTTATGGCGCACATTCCACCGACCGGCTAGGGCTATTTACAAAAACGGTGACGTGGTAGCAGACATTCAAGACTTATGTGGCGTTTCCACCGACCTTGCATTGCAGAATGCAAATGACATTGACGGAAATTAGAATTTTTCTTTTTATAGAAATCTATTAAAATGTTTGTACTTAACATATCCCATGACGTCATTTTTTAATTTTAGTTTGTTTGTTTGTGATTTTACTGTAGGATCATTCATCAATTTTAACTATGGCATATACGAAAATAAACATTTCCGTCAATTCTGCAATGCGAGGTCGGTGGAAACCCCGCCTAAGTCTTGAATGTCTGCTACCACGTCACTGTTTTTGTAAATAGCCCTAGCCGGTCGGTGGAATGGGCACCTATGTAAAGACAGCACAAAATATCAAAAAGTATATCAGTACCATAATATGCGCCATAAGAAATCTGTTACGCCTACTCTTCGTTGGAAATAAAATTAGCAAAATTGTTATTTCTGTATAGTACATAGTATAAGTATGCATTTTGCAGCTGCTGAATTTTAAAACTGAACAGGCCTTTAGCATGAACGGGCGGCCATTGCACGTTGCCATGGAGAACAGAGGCACCCCCAACCCCCTAACAAAGTGAGGGTCGGCAGCACCGCCCGACAGTCCTGTTACCATGACAACATTCAATAGGAAAGACCTCCACTAGTGCACCTAAATCATACAACTCCAAGTTTATTACTATGAGTTGTTACTATTATTTATTAATGTCATTATGGGTAATACCTTTTTAACTTCTAATATCACAATCAACATCACTATTAGTATAATTACATGAAAGTGCGTTTTTGCAACACTGCATAGTGTACAAGTCCTTTGTCCATATCAAGCACAAGCTATAAGGGATGCGGATGTCAATTCAATATAATTTGTATTATGATTGAATGAATAAACGACTTTATTGCAATACAAATGGCGAACAATAAGACTATATAAGTCTTTTTTTCATGTTAACCATAACTTAATAACAGTATAGGCTAAAATATAACATAAATTATCGTATATGGAATATAAAAAGGGGGGAAAGAAGGTAAAAAAGGAGGGGTATAGGAGGGGGGGAAAAGGGGGGGGGGTGCATTGTTTGTACTGGTAAAGGCTAGGTAACAGGTGCATTATGTATATTTTATTTCATTATTGTATCTAATATGCCCATTGTCCAGGGAATACTGCGTGAGGAAATGAGAGAGAGACCAAATCCCAGGCAGATCCTATTCTACGCAAAAGGACGTCTACAGGGTTTGTCCGGAAAGTAGTGGGACTGAATCCAGGAAAGCAAATTTATTGACAATATCGGTACATTGTCTTAAAAACATTCAAAATAGAAACCTTCTGCAGCCACACAGCGCTGCCAGCGCTTATTCCAATCCTCGAAAGCCCCCTGGAACGCGGAAGCCGGAATCTCCTTTGTTTTCCTCGTCACGGCGTCTTGAACTCCCTGTACCGAGCCGTGGTGGTGTCCCTCCAGACTTTTTTTGAGGTTAGGGAAGAGAAAAAAGTCTGGGGGAGCGACATCAGGGCTGTAGGGTGGCTGGGGGATGGTTGAAATACCGTGTTTGGCCAGATACTCCGTGACAATGAGCGCCGTGTGACTTGGTGCATTGTCATGATGCAGCTTCCACGCATTCGCGAAGGCTGGGCGGACGCGGACGATCAGTTTTCTCAGTCGGTCAAGCACTTTCACGTAAAATGCTGCATTCACTGTCTGACCAGGTGGTACAAATTCCTTGTGAATCATCCCTTAGCTGTCAAAGAAGGCAATTAACATGAATCATGCTTGATGAAGGACGTCCTGCGCGTTGATCGTCCTCAACTTGCTCCCTGCCCTCGCGAAACAACTTGTGCCATTCGAACAGGCTTGTTCTGCCCATGGCATCATCTCCATAAGCTGTTTTCATCAAAACAACTGTTTCCGTCGCGGTTTTGCCAAGTTTAACGCAAAACTTGACAGCGTAACGCTGTTCGAGTAAACGATTCATCTCCGATCGTGACGACACACATTAACAGAGGTTCGCTTGAAGCCCGATGTTGACTCCGCAAAGGCTCGGACGACACCGGCGAACGATGCGCTGCTTCCCAAGAACCCCCCACCACCAACTCCACCCATGGAGACCTCTCTCCTTTCCTCCGTTGGGCAGGAAAAATCCAGTCCCACTACTTTCCGGACAAACCCTGTACCATAATTTGAACTGTCCCTAGCTATGGGAACACTTTAATGGACCACAGAATTGGAATTTTTATGAGGATAGTCGGAGTCTCCCTAAATGTTTCTTGGCAGCATACTGGCCTCAATCAGCAAAATCGACACAGAAATGAATATTTAGAGGCAACGTACTTTCCTTTCCCAGTATCATGACGGACTTGGTGCAATAATAATGCGGACCACGTTCCATCTCGCTGGGAAAATAATAGAACGATGTCGAAAACAAGGGATTTTCAACTCAACGAAACCCCATTTTATGGGCCTAAAGCCCGGTTTACAGCAGGCGGTTGCGGGAGCGGTTATGGCATAAAATAAACATAGGATAAGCTTGTCATTCAGTGTTTATAATAGGCAGTGTTTCCTTCTTATAAACCTTGTGAAACTTATATCTTAAAAATTCCTTTTGGCTCTGGCCGATCAGGTGCAGGAAGATTCCATAAAAGCACCGATTGCGCTTCGGGGGCGTCGGTTTCTCCTTCCCTTATTTAAATGATATAACATATTGCACTATTAAAGTACACTTAAATACATTTCGCACAAGCGCTGCCCCTACTTTCCCCCTTTAAAGCGCTATGTAGACGACTATGAACTTTTGTGCAAGTATCACATTATTTTCACATGGACTGGCCGCCATCTCCGTTAATTTGTCGTAAAACGTGTTAATTGCTATTACCGTAGATAAAAATAGGGGCTTTCAGTCATATTTTTCTCCTTCCCTCTAAAGCCAATATTAAGTATGATATATTTTTTTTAAGGTTTTGATGGGCCGCCTATTTGGGAATGTTGTGTTAAGCAACATACCCGGAAGTCGTGTTTTCCTCCTACCGACGTAGATAAGGTACCCATTAGGGTTTTGTTCCTTTTCTGTCGAGTCTTCAACTACGACCTTCCATTTTATAGTTTAGTTCTCAACCAATTGGACCATTCCTGACCTTGTTGAGTAGACGATATACATGTATAATCCAACGAAAGAAGCACAAAATTGGATTTCGGCCAAGTTGAAAATCCATTGTTCAGAACCAGATTCATTACTAGATTAAATTTCTTATTATTCGTCAGTGCTATGCCAGGATCGCTGTAACAATGATAGACACTATTCAACTGAGTAATAGATAGCTGTTGAAAGCAGATGTTCCACAGCAATAAGCAATGAGAATGTGCAATATATGGCATAACTAACATTCCGAAGCCATTGGGGATAGGGATCCTATTGTGAATGAATCACATCGGTCAGAAGCAATCGAATGAGGGGGCTCGGGGAGCAATATAAAATTCCTTATTTCTTCTTTGAAAGGGTGTGTTTCAAATAAATAAATAAATAAAATAAATAAGGACTTTTTATTGTTTCTATTACTAAGCCAACCTAGCAGAGTTAGGGCTATAAAGCCCTCTCTTACACTCAACTAGGTAGGCCCGGGACCGCCTGCTTTACATGCCCTCCGAAGCATGGCCAGAAAATGTAGCCGGTGTGGGACTCGAACCAACAACCTTTCGGGTGAAAGTCAGAGTCCGTACCACTACGCTACATGTCCGCTAAGTTAACTGACAGGTTCGCGACGCTCAATCATAAGTCTTAATAGTGCCGCGTTGTCGTAAATAGGAGCCTGCCGGCTGCCAGGTAGCTTACTTGGGGGGTCGTATAGGACTTAATAATATTATTTGCTCTGAATCTGGCCCAATTTCGGATCCATTTTAGTGCCACGTGAGTGGAAAGCATATAGGTTAAGTTGGGTTGGGTACTTGTGGTTATAACCTTAACCCAAATGTGAGTATATTAAAAAAACTGGGTTTGGCGTGATTCGAACCCACGATCTTCGCCTAACCGGGGCGTAGTCTTAACCGCTGGACCAAAAGCCCCGACAAGTGCAGTCCCTCTAAATTCTCTACTTACTGTATATGCTCTTATTGACAAGATTCGTATGTTTATAAACTTTTCTGATGCATTAAAAACAAAAAACCGAAATTCGTAGAGACGCCATAAGACCAATCAGTTCAATTTACGGTCGAATCTCAGTATGAACCAATTCGCAGGGAGCGAGGATAGGGGAGTACTAACAAGATTATAGTCAGCAAATGAAAACAAATGGTTGCTATAGCCTGCTCCACGTCGGCCAACTGCTTTTATTTTATAAACGTCAACTATTTTGTACATGCAGGCCCGCATTAACTTTAATTCAGTTGGATCGTTAACTTAATAGGAATGGAAAGTTACGTACCCAACGGTATTGTGGTACATTAATAATACAATGTGTATTATTGTTTCAGAATATTTCAACGTCAAGTCAGTTAAAGAATTTTTTTTTCTGTCTACACTCTGTACTACTTAACTGTTGTTTCTGTGTGCTTACAACTGTCTTCTACCATTTAAATATGCAGTACGGTATGTCAAAGGGTGAGGCATGTAACACCTTCTTCCATGATAAAATGTGGGTGGTTTTTAAAATGTTACTTAACGCCCTCTTCCACCGGGCCCTTCAATTGATTGGTGAAGTTTCACTTCTATCGCGTGGTGTCAAGCACACACATCTGTTTAAATTATTTAAAGTAAAATGCATTATAACCTCGTAACAAATAGCCTTACGGCTGAGTGTTCAAAATGTTTTGTAAACAAGAAATTTTACTGCTTCTTTGACGAAAATAATTTATTGCTCATTCCATAGATACAAAGATAACAAAGTGAACAGATAAAAAACTCATAAAAAATCCAAGTTATCGCAGGAAGTTTATATTTTCTGAACTGAAATATTATTACCTTAAAAAAATTGGATAAATAGCCTTAAACCCATTTTGTAGCACACTTGTAAATCTGTAAGGGAAATAGACAGCTTTCACAGAAAGCTCGTATTTTTTAAGATATTTTCATCTGTTCCCTTTTATATCTCTGTGGCTGTGGAACGAGCAATTAATTAATTTCGCCCAAAAAGTAAGTAATTTCTTGTTTACAAAACATTTTGAACACTCAGCCTTAAGTCTGGCCAATTACGTACAATAGAATTAGCGAGTAATTTTTATTATATACTTTATTTATTTCCAATATAGTATAATTGAGGCTGAGACCAACCTAGCCTACAATATAAAATTCATACAGGTCAGAGGTTTCATACAGGTTAGAGTTCTAATAGGAGAGATGAGACATTCGCTTCACACCAAAATTATATTTTTTAAATTGAATCCAGGCAAGCCAAGACAAGCCATTGAAAAGACGCAGTAGGTGTAGCAGGATTCAAACCATGTTTTTGGATATCTAGGACAGGTAGGCTACACGTGACAGTGACTACAAAGATCAATAGTTCAGTAATTTGAACTGAGGGAGAAATCTGCCAACTTCGCAATAAATGTCAAAGTGGGAGGGTGAAACGAACTAAGACACCCCTTCGCACGTGCACGGTCTAGAACAACTGGATTATTGAGACGGGTTGAAATAATACTCCGCGGACACGTGTCCCCAGGCCTTCATTAGTGGGCCCCTCACCGAGGCCAGCTGCATCTTTAATGTTACACATACGCCTAGCTAGAATATAGTATATAACAGGCATCGCCTATGTTACACTCAGCCAATACCGGACTTTCCTATATAGGCGAAAGGGGTCCCGCGGCTTGGGGGACCCCACGAGGAAGGATTTGAAATAAATCGTAAGTTGTATTTTCGAAAATTATGACCCCCGGGTATCCATGCTACGAAAAGTGCCCTCTCTGCCCATATCTATATAGAGTAATGCTCCATACAGTCAGAGGCGGTCCCAGACCTCATGAAAGAGGGAGGCACTTGTCAAAATAGTGCTGAAATATTGGAGTTTTACTCATTTACAGAGTCATAAGGTTTCTATATTATACAGGGAATTAATAAAATCGTGCACAAGGGGGGCCCGGGGGTCTCCACCGAGAGAAATTTTTTGAAAAATAGGGCTGAAATACTGGGGTTTTATTCATTTTTAGAGCAATAAGGTTTCTATGTTACAGGTTATTAAAAAAATTGTTCACAAGGGGGACCCGCAGTGCCGGTCGCTGCGTCCGCCTCTGCATACAGTGAGTAAATATTTATTCTATCGTGGGAAGTAAGTAAAACACAGATTATATATTTTCATAAAGAGACTCCGCTAATAAAGTAGCCAATCTCATCTGACCAATGGGGAACATACGAGCTGTTGCGATAAGTGCCTTTACATCAAAATGAAGTATCTTGTCTTGCAATAGCTCCACAGGCTCACAAAATATTGTACATTCAACAGACCAAATAGAAACTAACGAGTAAATAAAAAAGAAAAAAATATAATCTACAAAAAATGGAGTAAAAACTACACTAAGGCTGTTTAAAATGTCTAGAAAACAATTGAAGGAAAAATGCTAGAACAGCTTAACAAAATCTTAAACATTATTACGACTAATTTTTTTGTAAAACTGCATTTCACGACCGTCCGCCATATCATCAATAATTTTCATATGAGATTTGATCCTCCATCTCATAAACCATCTCTGATAAACAGGAATCAGCATAATATTCATGCCAGTACTTGGAGGAATATTGAGTAGGGTCCGGGATGTTAGTAAGGACAACAGCAGCCAAACAGGATCTCTCAGTACATAGCGACCGCTCATGCCTCCAACCTTCTGGCCCGAAGCTCTCAGTGTTGCGTAAGGTTCCAATGTCTGGAAACCAGTTAGGAATAGTTTGTTTCCAACATTTACGAGGATATCAGGCAAAAACTGCAGCCTGATCGAGGCGATTATAATACCGGGGTTAAATAAATACCCTAGGATTATAACTGTAAACAAATAAATTTTGAATAGCACTTTCCATTATAAAATTATCTTGTTTACATTTTTATTACCAGGGGATTAAATAAATACCGGGGTTAAATAAATACCCTAGGATTATAACTGTAAACAAACAAATTTTGAATAGCACTTTCCATTATAAAATTATCTTGTTTACATTTTTATTACCAGGGGATTAAATAAATACCGGTATTATAATCGCCTCGATCAGGCTGCAGGCGGCTGATGAGAGCTGGGTTCAACAATCATTACTTAGTACCGCGACTTGTTAACCCGGAAAAGATGGTGGCTTCGAACCATTTGTTGGATAAATTTCTGCGGAGGATGATTCTGAGCTACCCTCATTCAACACATCATTAAGTGTGTGTCCACACTATACCACATTGGCTGTTGGCACTGCCAACGCGGCAAATCTGATTGTTGGCCTCCCGTCCACACTGAGAGGCATTCAGCCGCAAAATGTCCGCCGAGGTGGAGTTACTGGAAGGAAATACCTGCATGCAGCGTGGAGCCAACGGTTGGCTCGTCCCCACTATCCACTCTCGCTGGCTTCCTTTGATGGAGACCGACACTTAAGCGATTTTCTGCGGCAAACCGTTGGCTCAGCGGCACATACCAACGACCACGTCCACGTTGTATTGGCTTCGCCTAATTGGCAGTGCCAACAGCCAACGGCGGCATAGTGTGGACACCGCTTTACACTACACACACTTGAGAATGCAATTAGACTTACCTTCACCGTAGCCACCAATGACCCAGATCCTGTCCTCAAAGGAAATAGCAGCGAAATTGCTTCGAGATGTCAGCATTTTCCTTTCCTGCACCCACATTGAGCTCCTGGCACTAATGGAATCCACTGTAAATTTTAAAACATTATATAATTACAAACCGTCCCACCAGAAATTACAAAGCTACAAAACACTTCGATTCGATTTCAGCAAGGTTTCTATACAAAGGTCTCTAATTATCACCATACAGACGAGCCAAGCGCATGGGGCAAGCAGAACATGAAGGACTGCTTAACACCATAATAGAAGGTATCACTGAGGGCAGCAATGCCAGCCAGGCTACGCGGAAGACCTCAAGGAAGATATGAGATGCAGAGCTCAGAGAACGACCCAGAGACGATGGAAAAAATGTAATGATAATTACTGCAAACCAATCGATAATAGATAGCGACTACAGAAGTATACGTACTATATATGCTTGTTTCATAGCTTTAAAATTTTTTCAGACAGTTATAGGTAAATTTAGATACTTAAAAAACAGTAAAATGTTCTTGCCCCCATCGTTACGATTCAGTTTGAATTTAAAAGAACCAGTCAAGTTACAGGTGCTAATAGGCGAGCAATTTGCAGTTGCATGAAACCGATACAATCAGCAATTAATCAGAAAAGACTAAATTTTAAATTTAGTTGCTGTTTTTTTTTTCTCCATATTATACGAAATACGAATATACAATATGAATACGAATGGAACTCGACGTGGATTCCCAGTTGGAAAATTCACGAAAACCCGTCACATAATTGATAAAATTTCCTAACGGACTTTTTGGTTGGTCGTTAGCCATATTATCCTCCATTTGGATATCCACGTGGATCTTCATCTCATGTACTAATTTTGGCCAATCGTGATAATCTGACATTCCAATAAGCGATGAAAAAAAGCTGAAGCTCTAACGTATTTTATTAAAAGGTTAATCGCGTACAAACAATTTAATGAATACATCCGACTAACCTCTTAAATCGCCTCACTAAGTTACCTAACAGGTAGGCCTACTTGTGTCGAGTTAGGACACGTCTCCGATCGAAAGGTGTGTTGAGACTCGGACAAGTAAAAGCACAACTTGCCACTGAATTCGTTAAACATTTCCCCCCTTTACTAAAACGCGCTCTATGCAAGTGATAGCTGGAGAAATAGAATGCACACACAAGGACTTACCACAATCAAGCCTAACGTTGCCGTCATAGCCACCAAGTGCGTAAAGTCGGTCCTGGTAGGTCACCAGCTGTAGGCCGGAGCGCGGAGACGGCAAGTCCACGAAAAACTCCCACGTTGCGTTACTAGGGTCGAACACTTCAATGCTATGTAGGTTCTCGTAACCATCGTAACCACCAGCTACGTAAATCTAAAAAAAAAAAAAACGAAATCTTCAAACACACGGAAACATCCAAAATAAAGCAAACCCAAACTTGCATTTTATTATTTACGTTGAAGAGACCATTTCGATACGACTTCATTGCATTCTCATTTTCACAATGTCATGTCATGATAAATCATAACTGCACATGATAAGGCATGCGGCCTGTGTCTCAGAAAAAAGAAAAACATTGTAAACTTTTTGGGATAAATAAATATACTATAGGCCTACTCAACGATAATAAAATAGAATAGATCGCGCCAAACCATAAGCTCAGTATAGTCAATAGCGAGCAAGCGAAGAGGGAAATGTCAAAGGAATTGTGACCAGGTTACGCTGGATCACAACTGCGGAATCGCTGATTGAATGAGCTGTGGATAGCCTGACTTGGGACTATACTTTACCAAAATGGGTGAAACAGGCCGGAGCAAAAAATTCCATGCCCCGGAAATGGGTACAATACAATAAAATTTCTAGCTAAGCAAATAAGATATTACATATGGGTAATAATGTCTCCCTTACGACGCTATACACTCACTCAAAGATGGCCGCCTGCATTCATATCTAAGATATAATATTCAAAGAAGTTACTGCACACACCACCTATGTCAATCAACGATTCTGCAGTTGTAACATAGCGTGAACGGGTGTTTTTCGCCATAAGCTAAATACAGTCAAAATAAAGTAATTAAGATGGTGAGGGATCGAAGTTACAGAGCGTAAAACATCTGCTCGGTTATCAGCCCTACCTGTTGAATTGTTTATTTGTTTTTCATTTTCGAAGATTATCTTTCTTTTATGTTTGCAACTCTACAACTTGGCCACATTTCTTTTGACATTATTTTCCCCCTACGTTCGCCCACTTTCGGCAATACATAGCATACGGTTAGGCCCAATCTATTTTATGTCCTATCATCGCTACGCACTCAGTTTAATAATAACATATATTCATGGCCCATGGGGTGAAATTCCAAATTTACGGTGCACAAACAATTAATTTCTTTAAATGCACTATTCGACACTACTTTTACTTTTTACGCGCCATTTCCTCATGGAGGGTCGGCGGCAGAGCTGCGGCGTTTCCAGACGGTTCTGTCTTGCGCGTCCTCCCTTGTGAGCCCGGTTTCTTGCAGGTCGCCTTTAATTTTCCTCTCCAGGGTGAGCTTTGGGCGCCCACGTGCTCGGGGTCCAGGTACTATCGCCTCTCCCACTCTGCGTATAAGCGCTGATGCCTCTCTCCTCTGCACGTGTCCCCACCAGCTGAGCCTCTTCCCTCTTAGTTTTTGCACCAAGCCCGTTGTTCGCATTTCTTCCCGAATGTCCCCGTTCCTGCGCCTGTCATTCAATGTTACGCCACATGCCCTCCGCAGCATCCTCATCTCCGCTACGTGATCATTTGTTCTTCGCGTTTACGCACGGCCTAACACTCAGCGCCATATATCATACATACATACACTTGTTTGTATATGCGACTTTTCAATTTCTTTGGCATCCTTCTGTCAGTCAGGACCGCGGACATCACTCGAAACTTGGCCCACCCCGCAACAGCACATATGCAGATATCGCACAACGCCGGAACTAGTACAGGACAACAAGAAGATCAACGCTTGCAATAATATACAAACCATGGGTCTCATGGACTGCAGGTGTGCAGTACAGTAGCAGATGCGAGGGGGCGAGGTGTATTGCCACCGGCGCAAAGTCCTCCAGGCCGGATTTGCTAACTTTTGCAGTCTAATATTCCCAATAGGATTAGCCATATGCTGTATGCAAAATTCACTTACCTTTCCGTTCAGAACAGCAGCAGCTGAGTCGGAGCGTTGACAATGCATAGAAGGTATGAAGTGCCACTGATTGCGGTAAACATCGTAGCTTTCGCAGCAATCTAGTCGCGAGTCACTGTCACGTCCTCCTAGTGCGTAGATAAATCCGTCTGGAACGAAATAAACAGGCTGTCCAACACAAAAACAAAATAAAAACAATGGGATGGTTCTATACAGACTCAGTCTATTAATAGGCGCCCATTCCATTGACCGGCTAGGGCTATTTCCAACAACGGTGACGTGGTAGCAGACATTCAAGACTTAGGTTGCATTTCCACCGATCTCGCATTGCAGAATGCAAATGACATTGACGGAAATTAGAATTTTTCTTTTTATAGAAATCTATTAAAATGTTTGTACTCAACATATCCCATGACGCCATTTTTTAATTTTAGTTTGTTTGTTTGTGATTTTACTGTATGATCATTGATCAATTTTAACTATGGCATAGAGGAAAATAAACATTTCCGTCAATTCTGCAATGCGAGGTCGGTGGAAACGCCACCTAAGTCTTGAATGTCTGCTACCACGTCACCGTTGTTGGAAATAGCCCTAGCCGGTCAATGGATTGGGCACCTTAGGAAACTGTCCGTGCAATTTCGTCGCCTCATAGTTTCACCTGAACCTGACACTTTATTTCTCTTTGCAAGCAAGTAATACAAAAATACAATCAATTACAGATAACTACTAGTACTTACTAGTATCTTATGCAGAGCAATTTGAGACATTTTTAAACCTCGGAGAAGGGTTTTTCTCATTGGAAATGAATCCAAATTTCATGTATTTTTCACATTACACAAGGTTCATTTCACTTGAAATGATAAATTTCTTATAATGGGATAAGATAAAATAATGGACAACAGCTTTGCATTTTTCATAAAAAATCAATGTGGCATGACAACCCATTAAGTCAGCACATGTAGAGTTGTGGTACACTGCGACTTTCACCCGAATGGTTGTTGATTCGAGTCTTGCTTGATTTTCTGGCCATGCTTTCCAGTTGAGTGTAAGAGAGGGCTTTACAGCCCTAACTACGCTAGGTTGGCTTCGTAATAGAACAAAAGTCAGTATTTATTTATTTATTAAGGGTCTGAGGACTGGTAGAGGATGCTCCCTACCTACACTCCTACTCTATTTGCATTGGTATGTTGGGCAACATGCCTCGCACCCGCTGAGGGTAAGGTACCGACAATTTTTCTTTTTATGCCCAAAATCAATTTTCAGAACCTCGCTACTACGTTCTTAATGAATATACACAACAAAGCCAAATAATTGCAGAAAGCTAGTATACTATGTAAGCCTTTCCGCGGAATATTACTATAGGTACTTTGCTTCCTAGTTTTTTTAATTTTCTTTTCTTCAGCAAGGCGTCAAACAAATAAAACAAAAATTGTTATTGAAAGTAAAGAGCAAGAAATTAAAGTCATAAAAACTTCGAATGAGGAGCAAACTTTCAAAACGTCACAAATCCATGAAAATTAAAAATTGATTTTATCATCGATTTTCCATCTTGAAGATGAGTTGAATCAGAATTGTTAATCAAAACAAAAACAAAAAATTTTAACCCAGTCTTCTGAAAGGTTAAAATCTTATATTCCCGTTATAATAAAGCAGAAATAATTATGTTTTTCGTGTTTCCTGAACATTTTACGAAAATGGATTAGTGCCGTTTTGAAAGTTTGCTCTTCAAATGGTAAATAGTGCTTAAACTATGACACATGAAGTAGTAATGGCTCACCAACGAAAGATACATAAAAGTATCAGTGATACTCACTGAGTGCTACTACACTGACGAAACACCGAGCGACGTTCATTTGGGAGACGGCAGTCCAGTATCGGCCAACTGGCTCAAATTTTCGGACAGACGACAGAAAATGAGTACCATCAAACCCACCCACAACATACACGTACTCATCCACGACCACCATACCATGGTAAGCCCGGTAATCATGCGTATCATGTCCCCAGTACAACCAGATTTCGGATCTGTAATTAAAATTGAACCACTCTTAGGCTATCACACCCAGTATATTCCGCTTAGGCGCCCATTCCACCGACCGGCTAGGGCTATTTACAAAAACGGTGACGTGGTAGCAGACATTCAAGACTTAGGTGGCGTTTCCATCGACCTCGCATTGCAGAATGCAAATGACATTGACGGAAATTAGAATTTTTCTTTTTATAGAAATCTATTAAAATGTTTGTACATAACTTATCCCATGACGCCATTTTTTAATTTTAGTTTGTGATTTTACTGTATGATCATTGATCAATTTTAACTATGGCATAGAGGAAAATAAACATTTCCGTCAATTCTGCAATGCGAAGTCGGTGGAAACCCCGTCTAAGTCTTGAATGTCTGCTACCACGTCACTGTTTTTGTAAATAGCCCTAGCCGGTCGGTGGAATTGGCGCCTTAGGCAGCTGGGCGATTTTGAACCAAAAATAAGGTCCTGCGAGAACCAAACTACACATATGGGATATACACTTTTCTCAGAACCCTCGGATACGCCAAACATACTGATTTCCTATTTCATGCTTCTGCAGCCTGATCGAGGTGATTATAATACCGGGGTTAAATAAATTACCTTGTTTACATTTTTAATACCAGGGGATTAAATAAATACCGGTATTATAATCGCCTCGATCAGGCTGCAGATGCCGTACAGATGCAGATACATACATTTACTTTTACCGCGCCTTATCCTCATGGAGGGTCGGCGGCACGGCAGCAGCGTTTCCACACAGTCCCGCTCTGTGCGCCCTCGGTGGAGAGCCCCAAACTTCTCATGTCTCCGGCGACCTTTCTTCTTAGTGTCAGTTTATTTTTCGGTCTCCCTGGTGGTCTTCTCCCCGGTAAATTACTCTTTTGACTATGTGGTTTCCGTCTCTACGTAGTAGGTGTCCTCACCAGTTCAGTCTTGTTTCTCTAAGTTTCCCTTGTACGTCACGGGTTCTCATCTCATGCCTTACATCTTGGTTTCTACGTTGGTCTCCCAGCGTTACACCGCAGGATCTTCTTAGCATTCACAATTCGTAAAGCCCAGCACTACAGCATACACGGGCGAACAACTTGCTTATAGATGGGTCCTTTCAGCTTTTTACCATTTTTCGGTCTGTGGCTATCTCGAAACTTCAACCAGCCGGCTTTTATCAGACTTTTGACATATTCTTCACAGCCCCCGTTTTGCTCTATGATGCTGTACAATTTTGCATAAGACGTGAATTCACATTATTTGTTAAACTGAAATGGCTCACCATTCTAACCAGGCTAATTGTAAGAGTGGGCTAAAATACCCAAATTTTACCCAATGCTGAAATAAATACAATTTTCAGTAATCCTTTCCCGGTGTACCCCACTGACATACCTTGGATCGAATGTTTCTAAGAGACCACTGACAGTTCGCTCGTCTTCGAACCCTCCAACAGTTAGGATGATTTGTTGGGGTGCTCTAGCCCACTGTATGTCTTCGTCAATCTTCACCACATTGGCCTTAATCCGCACGTGCCGTGATAGCCTCTCTTTATGTGCCAGTCGAGAGTCATGTTCTCTTTCGATCCATCCCTTAATCACCTGTATAGAAAATGCAAATTAATACCGGCTGAAAGTGATTTTATGGTAAACACAATATTTTTCATGTAATTCCATTTTTCTTTCAGGGTCAATGGTCGACGGGTGGGGGTGTGGTGCACTATCGGCTATTTTCTTAGAAGAAATAAATGTATGAAAACACAACAAAAAAAAAGAACATGGGCAGTAACTTACACGTATTACGAAAGTAGTAGCATGGTAGACATGGGGTACATTAGACCATAATATATTAATATACCGTAATATATTGTATTATGTATATCAATATTATGATGTTCTGTGCATTAGAGCATGGGGTAATATCGTATGTTATCATGTACCGGTAATAACAATTTGAGGTTCAAATGAGTACCTATTCAACGTTGTAGAAAGCCTCTACAAGCAGGCAAGAGTAAGGAAGATATGAAAAATGGACGGAAACTCGAATCCGAGTCTGTACTACACATGCAGACTGCAGTCCAGCATACCACCCCGACAAGATGGAGACTCGGGTTCGATACATGTTGGTCTAGGTACCGGTCAAAACTTGCATCAGTTACTAGAGAATTCATCAAAGCACATAAATATGTGGACGCTTGGGTTCGAGTCCCGTCTCCATCCATTTTTTTTGTTGATATTTTCCTTTCTCTAAGGGCACAGAGGAACAGGTAAATTCTTTTTTTTATGTATCCTTGTTAGGCGATTGTCATTACGCAAAAACACAGTTAAATTGAAATTTATAAAACAAACGAGCATTTAAATGTAAATGTAATTGATAAACATGAGATTCCAATTTTATTTCATTTTAATAAAATAAATCAATTTTAATTTTATTCAGCAATAAATAGGCTATTAAAAAAGTGTGCAACCTACCTCTTCTATGACATACTCTGATCTAACATTGAGAATGTCACTGCTCAGGTATTCCTCCAGGCTTTCAACATCGAGGCTGTACAGTTCTTCAGAATGTTTCACAACATCCTCGAAATTGTCCAGGGTGAAACGCAAACTAGCACTTTCCAGTTGTCGGTAACATAAGTGCTGAGCTAATTTGTGTATTCCAATGCTATTGCTTGGTTTTAGATGAAATTTTAAAACCTGGCAACAGTGTTCCGCCAAAGTTTCCAAAAGGTACATGTCAGCGACTAATAAAACTTCCTGAAAAACACAGAAATTTAATAGGACTAAGTGAAGTTTTTTCATGGAGCTAAGGGGGCTCATTGTAATTTGAAACGCATTTTTTATTATATTACATATTGCTAATTAGGTGCCGGTGTGAGCATATTTCTATTATCCAAAGACTATTCCGTGCAACATGAGAAGAAAATGTTGACACTAATTTTAAGTTTATTAATCTGAACATAAGTTGGGTCTCCTCCATATAGGTGGGCTACACTTATTTCTAGGCCAGCGGCCGGTTGTATGAATGAGGTTCATTTGTGACGTCATTATGTAGATGGCAGCACCAGTTGCAATGATATCAAAGCGTTGATTTTTCCATAAGCCTCAATACTATTTTAAAATTATTTTTAATTACGTATTATTTTAAAGTGATATTTTTCTATAAATCATGGAGAATATATATATTAAATTATATGCAGCGAAATAAGGTCCAGGCATATTAAAAATATTAAAAGAATTAATTAGATGCAAAGAGCTTAGCTTTCACATGCAAACGGCGGCCATTTTGAATAATATGGATATAGGTTTGTCGTTAGCGAACCTAGTGACCAAAACTGTCCCTACAGAACCTCATTAAAAAGCAATAGAGCTCACTTTGGCGGTGCATTCTTTAAGTTGACAATTCCCCGTATAGATAAAATCCAATATGAGGTTGAGAACTTGAGTTGAGCACTTGACATGAATAACATCCCCACCAAGCGGGGGAGAATACGCGGCCCGGAAGTAGGAGCTATAAGCGGCCATCAAGGCTCTGTGCACAGGTACATGATCTGCTTCATCTAACGAAAGAATAAAAATGTTATTCATGGTGAGGCGAGCAATACAACAGGCCCAGTAAGCCGAAAAGTAATCCTCAACACCAATACAAAAACGGCAAGAAATGCATCCCACTGTTTAAGAGATCAATCAATCAAAGTGTATTTGCCCATCTTTGTTACATCTTATTTTACAATAATAATCAAACATTGAGCACAATCATCTTGCGTCCTAAAACAATATATAAAAAATAAATAAATATAGGTAGCCTACAGCTTCACAGTTCCTTCAGATTGTACAATCTTCGTTGTATCAAAAAGTTAATTAGTGCTTTCTTGAAAGCATTAGCCGTAGGCTCCTGTTTTATGGTTTCTGGTAGAGCGTTACGAGTATATATGCGGATGCCTGCGGCTCGTGGACTGCGCTGTCGGGCTGTCAGCCTGGCTGCAGAGAATATGCTAAGTAGAAAATTAGCACCCGAAAATTAAATACCTTTAATTTTATTTAATTAACTCAGCAAGTTATTAAAAATTTGGCTCATTTAAGTTGTAGAAGACTACTTCATGCATAAGATAATAGGGTGTTTTTCGCTGAGCATGTTCTACCGGTCACATAATACAGTTTCAAGATGCTACAGTACTGTCTACAACTTCTTCATACCACCCTCGGCTGCACAGAGAGGCTACAGAGATCTACAAGCACCCGCATAACTTCAATAGGAAGGAAGAAGGACTAAAGTCAATAAAATTTGGTATCCAGCCTTAAAGAAGACTACAGCTAAGAAACTGGTGTCATCATCCGGAAATCAGGTTGAGGTAGTAGGGAGCCAAGCAGGGGCGAGGATGACTACGCCTCCACCCCCCACCACCCCGCAGCTTAGTATAAATATCAGAGCACATTCCCCTGCCCTGACAGTCGCTGCTGAGCCTCCGAGATACAATCTTAGAAGTCTACGCAGTTCCACTGAAGATGTCGACCGCAGATGTTGACGAAACGTTTGGAAGTTCGCTGCCATTTCGACCACGGCCCATCAGCCCGGATTCTACTGGTTCTTCATGTTTTTACTTGTCGGTTTTGTAGTTTTTCCAAAAATCCCAGATATATTACGCGAAATTTTTAGGTTTTCATGAAATAACTAAGGTACCTACCAAAAATTTAATATTTTCTATTCCTACATATGATGCATGAAGTAGTCTTCTACAACTTACATGAGCCAAATCTTTAAGAACTTGCTTTGTTAATTAATAAAAAAGTCAATAAAAACAACAAATTTTGGGGTGCTAATTTTCTACGTAGCAAGTCCTCTTGAGGGTGAAAAAAATTTGAGGAGCAATAGTTCTATGGAGATACGGCCATTATGACTTGCGCTTAAAGTTCAAAAATCTTTTGGCCAAGAAATCAAAGCGACGCTGTAGATTGAGAAACCAAATGGTACGATACGATGGGAGTAGGATACAACAGGGACATTGAGGGTCAAGTTCGTATTTTATAGCTAGTGTTTATTTGTGCATTGAGTTTGGCGCTTTTGACTCCATTAAAACCAAGTATTGTTAGCATAGATCTATTGTCTTGTTAGTGTGCTCATTCGCCCCATATCGTCGATATTCAATAACCGCCCCACACCCTGCCATTGCCCATCAGATCGAGGAGCAAGTGTTGGAACATTCTGACTTGTCAAACCCAGTTCGGATTTACGGTACGGTACACCCCAGCTCGTGTCAACACCATCATTGAGACTACTGTTGGAACAAGTTCTTTACTCGGTTAGGGAGTTTTTGACGAACCCGATAATACGGTGATTGTTCTTTATTTATATAATATTTTGTTTTTGAAAGAAATTGATGACGACGTCCAGAAGCTAGACCTAGCTAGCATGAAAATGGCATGAATATAACTGATAACTAACCATTAAATATTATTCGTAGCACACAGAGTGCCTATGAGACATTGCTAATTTTTCTCTCTTGCCATAATACTAGCTGCACTTAATATCAAGCAATTTGTTTCCACAAGCTATGGACAATGGCTAAAAACTGATTAATAAATCATATGGGAATTGTATCTACCTGAAATAATTATCCCATCACAGAATAGCTGATGTTGTCTAAGTTGATCCCAGTCAGGTTTGACGCATTGTCGTGAAAACACAGTGTTAGAATGACGAACTGGTAGTATGTTACTCGCTCCACTTTCTTCTTTTATCTTGCAGGGTTCTAAAAAGTATTCGTTGTAAAAATTAAAATCCATTGTATGACTTGTAGAAAAATTCGTTAAAAAACAGAACTGTTTGAAAAACAGTTTAGAAAGTGATTGTGTGGACAAAACATTGAAAAATGAAAGCAACTTACCAGTTTAAAATTTGTATGGTATGTACCCGCACATTGCAACGTTTTATTCCGGCCAAGAAATCAAAGGCTTGGCTAATGTGCAAACAGCCTAAGTCAGCCCTTCCGATCGCCGTTGGAATAATAAATTCTATGATTAAAATTAAAATCCCTAGTTTTGTAATTACGTCAATTGCAATCAGCAGAATTCTATGCGCGATAACCACAATAGGATGAGGCATTGACTGATTGATCATACTTTGCAAGTCAAGTACAAAAGTCGTCTTACAAAGGATATATGCGATGGGAGCTTTCGTAAATATCATTTGTAAGATGACTGTTGATCGCGTAGCATTTGCACAGCATGCGTCTAGTCAACTTATCGTGTTTTTCCTGCTGTGAAACTGTGTGTTAAGTAAAATAAATGTATTTCAAATTTTCATACATTCGTTGTACTATCATCGTACTTCTACAGTGTGGCAATTTAATAACCCAAATTAATTCAATTTTGAGGAAGAATCCAGGAGAAAACTTGGAAAATCGCCATGTACAAAATGAGGTATTAAGAAGAAAAAAACGGACCTATCTGTCATTCCAGGTTTTATACAATAATGGCTACGGCTACCGTCAATGTTCTTATTGGGCATGTGATATTTTAGTTCAAGATTAAAGATTGTTTTGCGCTTAACAAATAAAAGTGACTTATGAAAACGAATAGTTATAATTATTACTACAGTACAAACCACTTGAGGTTTTATGTCGTAAAGCATAGCTTGATTTAGAAAACACTCCAACGCATTGCCAGAAAATATCTTTTCATACACTGAGAAGAACCCAAAAGTTTTCAAATCTGCATCAAGTCAAATGCCTTCCATAATCTACAGTATACACCCTAGTTAACTTGAAGTAGGTGACAATTACAATTATGTGACATAAGTCACAATTAACATAACTCATTTAAAAAATAGGCCGCACGAGCATTGCAATGGTTGCTAGTTGCTAGAAAGTTCTTCTATAACTATGTCAGCGAATACACGACTACAATAATAAATATTCACAATCATTAACACAATTAAATTTCAACGAAAGCGAAAAATCGAGAGTACCAAATGGGACCACCGAAGTATCAGTTTTTTTTTTTTTTTTTTTTTTTTTTTAACCCAAATCGAATCTCACAGGAAATAACGATTGTAGAGCTATGAAAAATGTCGCATCCCTTAGTACAAATTAATAATCCTCTACATTTCGGCATGTGGCCGTCGCAAACACCGATTGGTCACAGCTATTGAATTCTTTCCTTCGGATGCCTTCACAATCCGTTACAAATCAAGTCCAATAATTGGGGCCAGATCGGTGTAGACAGGGGCATATACTTTCAAAAGAGCATTTCTGTTAGATGCGATATTTTGTGATGGTTCAAGAGGAATTTATTTTGTACGCCTGTAAAACGTCTCTTAATGCAATGTTTCACATGTGCTTTTAAGTGACAGACCTACTACCCGACCACAATAGGATGGCACTTCGAATACTTATAAAAATCGAATAAACTCGGTGTTCCACTTATGCTTGTTTTCGAATAAATAAGTCTTCCAAGTGCCATCGTATCGTGGTCGGGTGGTACTGTATTTCAAAATTTATTAGTAATTATGAAGCGGCGGATAAAATATCCATAAAAACATAATTTTGATAGCTAGATTGGTGTGTAAATGCATCAAAACTGAGATCATACCTATGCGTATACAAGGCAATTAATTAAAGTCATCGATTGGAAGAAATTATAAATATTCAAAATTCAAATCGGACAAAAAAATTATTTTCTTAAATTATTTTACTCATTCTTTATAATTAAAAATAATAAGACACTCGTGCCGCATGTTAACAATAACTTCTTGCCAAATTTGATCAGTTCGGAAAATCCTTCTTTCTTACGATACCATAATAAACAAAGACAGTTTTAAATTACAAACTATTCTATAAGCTAACATCCGTAAATTCATCCATTAATTAACTCATTAATCATTAAAACCATACTTTTCCTTCAAAACTTTTAAAGACTAGATTACAACATGCCTGTAAACACACGTAAAACATGAGAATGGTTATTTAGAGCTATGCTTAAAAGATCGGTCTGTTAATATGCTGAGTATAATATGCAACCTACTTGGAATTTTCACGCATTTAACACCTAATCAAATTCTCGATTGGGACAAGCCAATGGTGCCAAGTTCCACCAATTATAGAGTAAGATGCAGAACCAACTAGACACAATTTTGACCCACATGGATGCTGAATTGGACCCAAAATTATGTAAATTAGAATCAGCGGAGTACCAATTGGTCAGTGTCATCATAACATACAGAGTGGCAATAGCAAAAATGAAATGAAAGAAAGACCAATTGTACTGCACGCCATCCGTTTCATCTGCAGCTCCGTCACCCCCTTCATTAGGGAGAGCTGCCTCTGCATCAGAGCTTATAATTTGTTCAGAGTTTGAGGCAGTGCGGATTGACGAAAATATAACCACAAGCATCCAAATAATAAGCCCAACGACATTTACATGATTCAAACTAGTTGAGTTGGTCTCACCAGTTATAATAACACTAAGGTTGGGGTTGCAATTTTCATCGGGTGAGTTGCCGAGAGCGGACCAAGTTAGGAAAGTCACGTAGAGAGTAACCAAGGAGCTTTGAAGAAGACCAGAGGTAGGACGGTGCTCTTGAACAACGGGAAGGATACTGACGATGCTTGAAATTACACAGAGGATCAAATTGAAAGATATGAAGAATTTGTTTAGACTGCAAGCATCAGAATGGGTGTAATAAACAAATAAGAGGGCGATACCAGTTATTGCGCCAGCATACATTAAAAATGTACTGCCCAGCAAAGCAACAAACCATCCTGTTGACTCACTTTCGTGGTAGTTCGCATACCAACGCTCAGCCCAAGCATATGCAAAAGCGATTATCATGTAAACTTGCACAATAATAAAGAGAAACCCTCCTATCATGCCAAATACCATCCAAGTCTGGCCAAAATTATTCTCTGGGATAAAGAATGCCCCCACACATCCAAGAATGAGAATAATGTACTTTATCCCCCAAAACCCATTTTGAATACCGGCTCTCCCGTCTCTTGTAGTTCTTACACCAATCATTAATACAGACATTAGGCAGAAGAAAAGGGTGAATATCAAAGAAACGCGGTAGACGGCAAGGTATCCAACCATTTCTTTGCAGTCCACACTGGGAATGATTGCGTTAGAATCACTGCAGAAAGGAACCTGAAACCAGTTATTTAGGTTAGAATAAGATGCTAAATTTTCGGGATTTACTATATTTATAAGGATCATCAAATTACATCGTATTTCCTCAATTTTCATACATTATCATTATCGATATATTTGTAATGAAAATTATCCGCAAAATACTACCATGGATCCTTGCAATATTATTATATATATATATACATATTATTATAAAGGGGACAAGGCGGGCTAGTACCAGAAGTGGTTCTCTAGACGTCTAGGGTCTAGGTAGGACTGTCGTCTGCCTATTGCAGAATTAGTGTTGGATCATGGATGAATGGAACGGATCCTTCATTACATTATAATATTTGTAATTGTAGTGGAATAACGTATTATTACTACTTACTACTGAAACAGTTTTTGTGTAATACTGTTGTACGTATTTGCACAAATTAAGAGTGAGTAACCGTAAGCTTACTTTTTTTAGTGCGTCTTGCAATCCAGGTGCCAACATTATTGCAGAAACAACTGCTCCCAATAGTAACATAATCCCGTACATAATCCTCGTTGTAACAGAATTTCCACAATTTGGACAACAGCTGCATAGTGTGCATGCTGCACTAGAAAAACAGCAGGCCAGCTGAGCTGAAATATACATACAAATAAACATTTTAGTTTAGTTCGAAGATGACTCTGAGTCATCAATTCTTTGTGTCTCCCATCAATCATGCCCCAACGACTATGATTCCATTAATTGGTCTATAAAATATGCATAGTAATTCTTTAGAAATGTAAGAGTTGTCAAGCAGACTGCACTGCTGGTAGCAAGGTCCATGGGAAACAGGGGTTAATTTTGGAAACTAGTAAAGCCTATCCACAAGGCCAGCGCATATTATTTTCCAGGTATGACGAATTGACGATGCGATTTGTTTGCCCAAGAAGGAAAGCAGATCTACCTGGTAAGCACAGAAGTCCACCCATGATTCAGCTACCAAATTTTGAAGTCAAGTTAGCACAAAATTACTATTTAATTTAATTACTTTGAATACTTTGTCAATAAAAGTTATCATTCAAAATTACCAAAACATCACATGACGTCTAGAAGTAAATCCAGCACTTAAATGGAATGGCGGCCATATTTCGACGTGGCCTCTTTCATAAAGTAATCCATAAATCCAATGTATTGGTTTGGTTGGGCCAATTATTTTTCCTCAAAATGTAGGAAGTTCTTCTAATATTTAGTTAATTAAAATCACAGAATTATTGTTTTAATTGTTAATTATAAATATTACTACCAGTGTTTTAAAATTGTAAATGAAACGTCAAAAGTTAGTCAATAATCTTTGGCGTTGGCTAGTAAGCATTATAATTGGAGTTGACAACCCAATCATACATATCTATATACAAGTTGCCCATTACAAATATTATGCTTCTGGTTTGCGGGTGACTAAAGTCCTCAAATTTTTAAATGCTTAACGCCAGTCTCATTATATTAATAGAAAGTACGGTATGGATAAACAACTCAGATTAAAAAAGGTTGGACCACCTCAATTCACAATGTATTTCAATTTTTATCTCGGTTAATACAGATTGTAGGTAGCTGAGTTTACTCTGGAAATTAGCTAGATACTCCCTTAATGACAGTTGATCAATTCAATTCAGATCCGTTAGTTTCGATTCCTCGACACTTTCCAGAATAGGTGCATAATTAACCGAATCAAAAATTTTGGACCACTACAATTCACATTGCTTACAGACATATTTTCAAACCATCAGTCACGTTATTTCACCCCATCTACATTTTATCATTGAGGAATGGCAAGAGGATCCGCTGCAGCGTAGAGCGTTCAGAAACTGCTAATTTTCCATCATCAAGCAAGAAAAAGTGAGAGAGAGATAGGCCTAAAGAGAATCCTCCAATTATCAAAGTCAACCGTCAACAATATTTTGGTACGCTGTGCAAACGCCAAGACCACTGCTCCGGGGGAAAGCGACGAGGCGGCCACTCAAGACGACAATTAAAGGCTTAGAGGCCTCCAAACCTTTCCTGGCTTGAAGTCCCTTCGCAGTGTAAAAGCTGTAGCCGTGAATTAGGTATGCATAGATATCAAGGGCCGTTGCTTGCGGCCACTCTCCCGGTTTTCCATCCCATTTCATGGCATCAAAGCCGATAATCTCAATTTTTATTTTATGTATCTTGCCTTCATGTCTACCGCTTATTCACTTTCGTACGAAGTTAAGTCTATATTCGCTTCAAATTTAATTAAAAGCACGAAAATAAAGATAAATCAACCAAACCCTATGGAATCACATGGAGTAATGGCGCTTATAGCGGTCCAACCAATCAGAGTGATCCGGAAGTGACGTCATTCTGGAATGTCTATGCAATGAGTGTTGCGACGGATTTACTACTATCAACAAATCAAATCAACTTCCTTTCAAAGGAAGGACTAACTGTTCTACGCACTTGATCACTGCCTTGTATAATGACTTTTCGGTGTACATTTTCACCTACTGTTAGGGGGGTATTCCACATACGTACAACGTCAATGAAAATTATGAAATTGATGGTGGCAGCAGACATTTTTACATACTAAAAATTCTGCTGCCACCATCAATTTCATAATTTTCATTGACGTTGTACGTATGTGGAATGGGGGCCTTATTAGGCGGGTATTCGACATACGTCAATGTCAATTGTCAGTGAAAAATTGGAAAATGACGTAACAATGACGTAAATTGACGAGGTAGCAGAATTTTTAGTATGTCTTTAATGTCTGCTAAAACGTTATTTTTAAATTTTTCATTGACGATTGACGTATGTGGAAAACCTGCCTCTACATACGTCAATCGTCAATGAAAAATTGAAAAATGACGTTTTAGCAGACATTAAAGACATACTAAAAATTCTGCTACCACGTCAATTTACGTCATTGTTACGTCATTTTTCAATTTTTCATTGAAGGTTGACGTATGTGGAATATCCGCCTAAGGCGATGATTCCACCGACCGGCTGGGGCTAAATACAAAAACGGTGAGGTGGTAGCAGAAATTCAAGACTTAGGTGGGGTTTCCATCGGCCTCGCATTGCAGAATGCAAATGACATTTCTATAAAAAGAAAAACAAACATTTCCGTCAATGTCATTTGCATTCTGCAATGCGATGTCGGTGGACCTAAGTCTTGAATGTCTGCTACCACGTCACCGTTTTTGTATTTAGCCCTAGCCGGTCGGTGGAATCCTCGCCTTTTAATTATACCAAAATATAAATTTGCCGCTCTTTTTTAAATGAGGTGAAATGTACAACGAAAAGAATACAAGGCAGTGATCAGGTGCGTAGAAAAGTTAGTCCTTTCAAAGGTTTCCAAATATTTCAATTTTCAATTCAATTCAAATCAAATTTGTAAACAAAAAATAAACATAGGCTTCTTGCTTGGATAAATTTGGAGTGCGTTGAGTGCGTTCCTTTCTGCATAATCGCAAAGGTGAAGAATGCGTATTTTATTTTATGTAGCATATAAGGAAGGATTGATATAATTTTATTAATTGTCTTCAAGTAAAACAATCTATAAAAATAGGACAGCAGTTACCGTTCAAATGTATACCATTAGGCATCTGCCTGCGATGATTGGAGAATGGCTCAATGGCGGCATTCTTAAATTATCCGCTGTTATTCTAGTCATTCACATGCTAATGTTACCTGCTGTGAAAAGCCGATGTTAATGTAATGATTAAAAATAAACTTAATAGTAGACTGCAGTGCCAATAAAGACAATAGTAGATAAATGTAAAGTGATTATAGTGGGTTATGAAATATCTAACGTAATGGTAGGATTTCGCGCTAATTTTGCTTTTTTAGTTTAAATGCCATTAGCGATGTTGAAACTTAATGCCTTGTCAACTTGTCTTACAGCCCAGGATGGCATAATTATATGCTGTAGGTGTGCTCTGTCGATTGGGTTGTTGAAATAATAAGCAATAGACCTACAGTATTGTATTAATGGATTAACTGCTAATCGTACCCTGCTGCGCTTTTTTTTACTAAGTGAATTTTACAGGAAATGTCTACTCTACGTCTCTACAGGAAACAAAAATTTCGCATTCATATTTGATTTTGTGCACTTAAAACGCACGGTTATGACATGAGTGAATTTCTGGAAAATGAAAAACTTAACTGTAGTGTAAGCTGTAAGGCATGCAGTTTTCTCTCGCAGGATCAACGTACAAATAAGCCTGCCATACCTCCCGGATTACCCGGGAGGCTCCTTGGTTTCAGCCCAATCTCCCGGCTTCTGGGTGAATGTTGTCGGGAGGCCGTAATCTCCCGGTTTTGGAAAATGTCCCGGAAAATCTCCCTGTATTTGTAAGACATGAACATTGAGTGATGTAATTTTACGATACAGTATAAATTTTAATCGAATTGTGGGCAATTGTATTCATCGCCAGTAAATTTTAATTAATGTTACAGCTATCAATCTGCGTAAAACCCCACTATTTGAGGCCTGTTTTTCAAAAATTTTCAACCGGGGGAGACCCATGGCACCCCCTTGTTTCCAACTACCTAATTAATTCATCGCATGTAAAATCTGAACGTTATCAAAATGAAAATGCGTAAAGCCCCACAACATCCAATTTCATCTTCATCAACATCCAACAGCCAATTTTTCAAACATTTTCAACCGGGAGAGACCCCTGGGCCCCCTTATGTACAATTGTATTTTTCGCCTTTAAAATCTAAATGTTACTGCTATCAATTTGCGTAAAACAACCCCATTAATCTAAGCCAGAAATTTTTCTACCGGGGAAGTCCCCCGGGCCCCCATGTTTGCCACTACTAGCCCTGCCGCCCCCACCCCCCCCCCCAAAAAAAAATTAGCATACACTTTATATAATAGGACATTCTATACAAAACCCTTAGTATGGAATCATGAATATGTCTTCCATGTTTAAATTATAAATTATTCTGATGTAAAAATCGTAAAACGCCACTATTTGGAACTTATATTTTCAAATTTTTCCCTCGTGGGAGACCCCCGGGCCCCCCTATTTCCAGCAATTTGAATAAGCATTTCAGCATTCCTTTGTAGCTTTAAAAAATCAATACTTTACTGCTGTTAAAATGCGTAAAACCCCACTATTTCGCCCCTATGTTTTCAAATGCAACCAGCATTATGAATAAGGATTACTGCTGCTGTTAAAATGCGTAACCACACTATTTTTCCCTTGTGCTTTCAAATTTTTCCCCCTGTTACCAGCAATATGAATAAGGATTATTGCTGCTGTTAAAATGAGTAAAACCCAACTATTTTGCTCTTACATTTTCAAATTTATTATTTGGTCCTCCGGGGGACACCCCCGGGCTCCCCTGTTTCGATCAACATGAATAAGAATTATTGTTGCACTATTGCTGCTGTTAAAATGCGTAAAACCTTTTTGCCGTTATATTTTCAAATTTTTCCCCCGGGGGAGACCCCCCCAACCCCCCATTGGTGCCTCTCTGCATCAGGCGCATGGGTTTTTCATGTATTGCACTGTAAATTAATGTGCCTAGTCTCGCTAAGAAACACACCAATTGCACAATCGCTGAAACATAGTTTGGCTTGGTAGGGTACACCCACTTTTCCCGGAATGGCCCCCTCCGAAAATCTGTCCTGGACCCGCCCTTGATTTATGCGTAAAACCACATTAATTTAAGCCAACTTTTCAAAAATTTTCTACCGGGGGAGACCCCCGGCCCCACTTGTGAGCAATTCTATTTTTCGCCTGTCAAACCCCGCTGTTACAATCTGGATGTTACTGCTATCGAAGTGCCTAAAACCTCATTATTTAAGCCAATTTTTCAAAAACTTTCTAGCGGGGGAGACCCCCGGGCCCCCTTGTGTACAATTGTATTCGTCACCTGTCAAATCTAAATGTTTAAAAGCTGCGTACGTCTTAAATTAATATTATATCTTACCAATTTCAATGATTGTTTAGACTCGCCTGATTTATTTTTCAAAAAACCGGGAGGTTTCAGTTTGGCTTATACAGTATACACTATACCTATTTTTTTCGACATCCAGGGCATGTGCAATAAGTTAGCATCAAAAATATAGAGGGCCTCCACGGGGAAACCCGTTCTCAAGGACGTACGCAGCCTTTAGACATTTAGATTTGACACGCGACGAATACAATTGCACACAAGGGGGGCCCGGGGGTCTCCCCCGGGAGAATTTTGTTGAAAAGTTGGCTTAAAATAATGTGGTTTTACGCATTTTGATAGCAGTAACGTTCAGATTTTACATGCGATGAATGAAGTAGGTAGTTGGAAACAGGGGGGGGGGGGGCTGGGGGTCTCCCCCGCCCGAAAATTTTTGAAAAACAGATACGCAGATTGACAGCAGTTACATATATTTGAATTTACAGGCGAAAAATACAATTGCACACAAAGGGGGCCCGGGGGTCACCCCCGGTAGAATTTTTTTTAAAAAATAGGCTTAAATTAATGTGGTTTTACGCATTTAGTTAGCAGTTGGCCTACAAAATAATTTGTTACGCCAATCATTTTTGAAAAATATACGAATTGTTATTTATTTATTTTAGTAATGTTCAGATTTTAGAGGCGATAAATATACTAAGTTAGTAGTGGCAAACAAGGGGGCCAGGGGGTCTCCCCCGGTAGAAAAATTTGTAAAACTTGGCTTAAAATAATGGGGCTTTACGTATACTGATAGCAGTAACATTTAGATTTTAAAGGCGAAAAATATAATTGCACATAGGGTGGGCCCGGGGGTCTCCCCCGGTTAAATTATTTTGAAAAATTGGCTTGATGTAGTGGGGTTCCGCTCAGGCGGTCCCAGACCACATGAAAGGGGGAGGCACTTGTCAGTAGCGTAACGATAGGTTTTCGAAGGGGCGGTGTATAATTTGGCGCCTCTCCACCCATTTTCATAAAAGTGTATAAAATGGGGAAAGCCGTTCTCATGGACGAACGCAGCTTTTACATTAACGACGTTAGTGTCCTTTGCGCATGAGTCAGAGGGTTCGGAGGATATGATGGGGGGCCCGGGGGCTCCCCCGGGAGAAGATATTGGGGTTTTACTCATTTTCAGAGCAATAAGGTTTCTATATTACAGGGAATTAATAAAATTGTGCACAAGGGGGGCCCGGGAGATTTTTTTTTTTTTAAATAGGGCTAAAATAGTGGCGTTTTACGCATTTTGAGCTCAGTTAACACTTGGATTTTAGAGGCAAAGAATATAACTGCCTTCCAAGGGGGGGGGGGGGCATTGCCCGCAGTGCCGGTCGCTGCGTCCGCCTCTGGAATTAAGTAGGTAGTTGGAAACAAGGGGGCCCGGGGGTTTCCCCCAGTTGAAAAATTGTGAGAAACAGGCCTGAAATAGTGGGTTTTTGCGGAGATTAGAATTATAGGCGATGAATACAATTGCACACAATTCGATTAAAATTTATACTTAATCGTAAAATTACATCACTCAATTTCATGTCTTAGAAAAACAGGGAGATTTTCCGGGACATTTTCCAAAACCAGGAGAATACGGCCTCCCGACAACATTCACCCGGGAGCCGGGAGATTGGGCTGAAAACCAGGAGCCTCCCGGGTAAACCGGGAGGTATGGCAGGCTTATCCTAGAGCCTAAAGGCTAAGGCGCTGGTTCCACCAGCGTCAATAGTGATATTAAATGTTTTTTGGTAGCAGACATTTTTAGACTGTCTAAAACTGTCTATAAATGTCTGCTACCACGTTAAAAAACATTTAATATCACTATTGACGTTGGTGGAATCCCCGCCTAAACATGCTCTGCTCTACTAGGGTAAATTATTTTGTTGCATGTTACTTTACTTTACTCTTCAATGTCTTCTACCACGTCAATACCACCATTTCTATCACTATTGACGTCGGTGGAATAAGCGCGTAAGCGGGGTTTCCATTGACCTCGCATTGCAGAATGTACATGACGTCGACGTGGTAGCAGACATTAAAGACTTATTATTGATGTCTGCTACTACGTCAACGTATGTGCATTCTGCAATGCGAGGTCAATGGAAACCCCGCCGTATGTGGAAGCCCCGCCTAACTACAATCTACAAACTAGAAGTTTTCTGTATCTGTGATACGGTACTGCGAAAAAACAATGTAACGTAATATAAGTTTTCTTATCAATTCAAAAAATAACATATGTGTAGCTTAGTTCCTTCATTTTAATTTACAGTTAGAAAAAAATGGGAAATCGGACTAAAGTGAGTGAATGGAAAAGACGGGTCAAAATTGAATATGGTCGTCTTTTGAGCGAAAAGCGGCACAAAAGAGTAGGGGAATTTAACAATACATGGTTTAAAGACATTGAAAAAAAGGAAGAAGCATTGAACAAGAGCAACAAGCGTCGCCAAAACAGTATAGGGACGTGGAAAATATCATCCGACCTACCCGAGCATGTCGAGTCAATGAAAAAACATACATCTCAAGGTTTTGATACTGTAACTTCTATTATTCCAATAAAAATGCTAAATGTCGTCACTCATATCCCCACAATGTATGCTTGGGCTCCAATTCAACAAAATTTCATGGTAAGTAGCCTAGCATGTGAGAACAATATTGAAATTTATATGCTATTATCATTATTTATGTTTCATATTATTATATTATTCACACCACTGCGATGTCTTTTAACCGTTATAAGGCCCAATCTGAGGAAAAACTTGTCGCCACCGCCTTCATACAAATTTTGCTTCTGAATATTTTTTAAGGCCCCAACCTCCCGCGGGATACCAAAGCAACTCGTTTTTTGTACAAAGTCAAAATTCAAAGTAAATATTTATTATAGAGGAAGAAAAACGATATTAGGCATTAGAAGAAACATTACACATTTACATGCTATGTGGCCGCCGCCAGCACCAATAGGCCACAATCGTCAGAATTGATTTGTACAAAAAATACGTCCGTGTGGCCAATCGGTGCCGGTATCATATCATGTATCAAAATGTTGGGAGATATTTTTTCTAATGGCTAAAAACGTTTTTCTACCTCTACAATGAATATTTACTTTAAAATTCGGCTTTGTACAAGAAACGAGTGTTGTTGGTGCCCCGGGGGAGAGGGGGACTTCGATTGGGCCTTAACTCAATAAAAATATTTCGTACACCAGTATGTTTCAACGATCAGTTCATAGCAGTGGTTCTGAAACTTTTTTCGAGGCGGGGCCTTTTTTTTTTTTACAGGGATTTAGTAAGCGGTGCCCAGACATATTCAGTATTGTACATGTAGGTCTACATAAGAGCAAATCCTACCGACCCAACCTTTTCGTACCTGTCCTTAATACTTGTAACACCTCGATATCATGAACTTGGGCTTAAATGAAAAACCATTTAATTTTAACAAATTTTAATGGGATTTATGAGACTGTTTTCAGCAGAGGCGGTTCCAGACCTCATAAAGGGAGGGGGGGGGGGGGCACTTGTCAGTGACGTAACTATAGGTTTCGAAGGGGGCGGTGTATAATTTGGCGTCCCTCCACCCATTTTCATAAAATTGTAGAAAAAAGCCGTTCTCATAGACGTACGCAGCTTTTAAATTATTGTCCTTAGTGTCCTTTGCGCAGGAGCCAGAGGGTTCGGGAGTTATAAAGGGGGGCCCGGAGGTCTCCCACGGGGGAGTAGTTAAGAGAAAACAGACCGGAAATAGTTTTATTATACGCATTTGGTACCAGTAACCTTGAGATTTAACACGCAAATAATATAATTGCGAGGGAGGGGGGCCCGGGGGCTTCCCCCGGGTGAAATTTTTGGAAAAATAGGGCTGAAATAGTGGGGTTTTACGCATATCGAGAGCAATACTCTTTATATTTTACAGGGAATCACTATAAAAGTGCAGCAACACTTGGATTTTAGAGGGCCGCAGTGCCAGTGCTCCGTCCGCCTCTGGTTTTCAGGTTATCGATATTTGGCTTCAGCATTCAGCTTAGTTTTTTTACTCGACAAGGGTGCCAAATTAACAATAAAAAATAACCTCTGGTGGGAAAATGAAATTGTTCCAATTTTAAGAAAAAAAAATACTCTTCTATAGTATTTATAAATTGTCGTTTATTTAGGTTTTGCCTAGTCTTAATTCTAAAATAGAATTAAATCTGTTCCATGGCGCCGCGGTGCCCCTAGCGAGTTGTGCCCAGCTTGGGAATTACTTATTATTACTTACGAGGCCTCGCGATGTCTTTCTTGGGGCCCCTTGTTATTCAAATTCAATTTTTTAAAATTCTATTTCAAGGTTGAAGATGAAACCGTCTTGCATAACATTCCATACATGGGTGATGAAGTTTTGGAACAAGACAATACCTTTATTGAAGAGCTCATTAAGAACTACGATGGGAAAGTCCACGGTGACCGAGAGGCTGGCTTCATAGATGATCAAATTTTCATCGACCTAGTTAATTCGTGCGTTAAATATCAGGTTGGTTTTGGCTCATTGCGAAAAACCTTCAATTTAGTTAACTAACGAGTTGCGAAACCCATCTGAACCAAGGCGTGGCGAATCGGAATTTACGGGTTCAGTTTACTGGTTGCTTATTTCAAAAACTGACCAATAGTCCTTCAACTTATGAAGAGGGCTCTTGAGTTTTCTTGTGCAGGGCACTCCACATTTTTTAAAACCACGTATCATCAGGGACAAGAGCGAATGAAGTTGATGGGGCCTGCAGATGGTATGAAATTTGCTTCCCTTGGTACTATGCCAGTCCGCCAGTCTTGTTCAACCCATAATAATAATAATCTAAAAAATTCATTACATTTTCAGGAAAATGAAAAAGAAGCTTCACAGAAAAAACCGTTTCCAATATTTGAAATATTTCAAGCCGTCTCCAGCTTATTCCCCGACCGTGGAAGTCCCGAAGAACTGCGGGACAAGTACATTGAGCTTTCGGAGCAAATGGACCCTCACGCTGTGCCTCCAGAATGTACACCCAATATTGACGGTCCTAATGCAGAAAGTGTGCCACGTGAGCAGACCATGCACTCCTTCCACACCCTCTTCTGCCGTCGGTGTTTTAAATATGACTGTTTCTTACATAGTAAGTTTCAGGCAGCGTATTATTTTATTCGTAATTATATCTGTAGTGAGTATATGTCTTTGTAAGGCACACTGATAGAACTCAGGTGTGGCTTGGCACTGCTCCAAACTTTTATCTGAATACCCATGTTATTTTGTAAAATAACCGTATTTATTTTCTCAGTATGAAAAGGTTTCTTCAAATCATTAGACTTATTTAATACTATTCCAATAGTAATCTCTCTTCTATGTAATAATTTTTCAGCCCACCGACGATAATAAAAGATGATGGAGCTGCTGCACAAATTTTATGATGTACCTATGTACATGCGTTGGAATTCATTGGAGATCAGCCTGTAAACTGGATGTAATAATAGAAGGGGGTATTGTTTCTAGGGTTGCAGGCATGCCATCCTGGACCTAATCTAATGAAGCGCAAGCAACCGGAACTTCCGTCGTTTGAAAAGCCCTGCGGGCCCGAATGCTACAAGTTATTGGAAGGCATTAGAGAAGAATTACAAGCTGCTGCTGTTGAAAACAGCGCAGACAAAGAACAAGAGCCTACGGCTGGTTGCAGTGGAAAAGTCGATGATAACACTGAAAAACCCCGCAAAGTAAAAAAACAGATATCTGTTGATTCAGGGAATGAGGGTACGTAAGAAAAAGCTAAATTTATATTTAATTTATTTAGACCTATTACTCAATTACTTCCAAGTTTGGCATTGTAGGAAATTAATTGATCATTAAATGTACCCATGATCCTGTGCTAATCAGTGAATATAAAGGAGTAAAAAGGACTGGTTGGTAATGTCAAATTTATAATTTAAACTGAATAATAATAATTTAAAATTTAAATTTAATAATTTAAACACTAATTATTTTGTATTTTTATTTAGCATTATTTAGACAGGTTAATTGTTCTTTCAGCAAGCTCCGAAGATAGCCACGATAGTAGTCATTTCGAAGAGATGAAATTAGAGAAAATGTCCCATGTCGAAGGAGACTCAGAAGAATTGAAACCTTTCTCCTTTGTCCCTCTTATGGAACCTGAAGAAAGTGCTGTCTGGACTGGCTCTGATCAGTCTCTTTTTCGCGCCCTTAGGAAGGTAAAACAACTGATTTTGAATTTTTACGTTGATCAAAAAATACGCTTTGCATTTGTATTTAGATGAACGCATGTGCCCTGAAACATCCTAAGATGAACTGTTTCGTAGGGACGTCATCAACAAAAGATCATCATGTTCGCTGTTGCATAAGCATAGAAAATAAATACTACTATTTAATGTATGTTAAGCTGCAATTATGTTGATTTCTGTTAAGTCTAATTATAGGCAAATAAGATAGTTTTACAGAATAGTAATACTGATTGTCATTTTTCATGTGTTTATGTATGTTTTTGTGTGTTTATACAATATACTAAATTTTTTTTCATATTAGGTGTTTCTAAATAACTACTGCGCTATCAAAGACTGTTTAATGACAAAGACATGTTTGCAAGTCTACAAATTCGCTCAGAAAGAAGAAGCGGAGCTACCGGTTGAAGAGTCAGCGGGAGACCAGACACCACCAAGGAAGAAGAAGAAGAAATATCGTCTGTGGTCTGTCCATTGCAGGTAAGGAATCCATCAGTAAGCTTTCTTCAAGACAATATTATTCCGTTGGTAGATTTATTTAACAAGATTGCGTATTTAGAATAATTCAAATCACTTACAATCTTATCTTCTAAACTAATCGTCGATTGTGGGGCCGGGACGTCTACAGTGGATAGACTTCATAAAATGTCTTTCAAATCAAATTTAGGAGCTGAGGAAGAAGTGTAGTTCTTAAAAATGAACCCATGCGAGTTAAGGGAGAGATTTCTAAATAATTTGTTAGCAACGATAAATTAACAAATTCCTGCATCTACAGCCACAAAGATATGAAAGTGGCCAGTTGAAAATACATTTAACAATGGGTTAGTTGGACTTACATTGCCTGTTGTGTTAATAGTAATTAGAGGCATGGGCCTCATAGTCATCGAACAATGCAAGTTCAACTAACCCTTTGTCAACGTTAAATAGTATTACACCATTGCCATTAACCTTTACATATAGATGAAAATATCGAATATATATATATATATATACGAAAGCTAATTTTTTGTGAAAATTTCATTTGGCCACTAGCATGCTTTGCGGCTGTGAAGCGAGGAATTAATTAATTTCGTCTAAAATACACCAATTAGATTAGATCACACATTTGCCATTTAAGGTAGTGGCTTGAAGTTCAAACTGACACAAGGCTTGAAAATAAACCTAAATTGTATCGCAGTCCAAAGGTGTAGAACTACAGTAGTCATACATTTATTTAAGGAAATTACAAATGAAGAAAGAAACCGTCAACAAAATAGTTTACAATTTCACGCCCTGTGACCATCCTCTTACTCCATGCGATCAAACGTGCTCCTGCTTGCAAGCGCAGCACTTCTGTGAAAAATTTTGTCAGTGCAGCCATGACTGCCAGAACCGGTTCCCGGGATGTCGGTGCAAAGCACAGTGCAACACCAAGCAATGTCCCTGCTACCTTGCTGTCAGGGAGTGCGACCCCGACTTGTGTATGACCTGCGGCGCCGACCAGTTCAACATCGATAATATCACCTGCAAGAACGTCTCCGTCCAACGCGGACTCCGTGAGTGTTTACTGATACAGCATTTATATCATACTTGGCCGGTTCCGTGGTTATTACGAGTTTTTTTACGGGCTTTTGAAAGCTGGATTGTTATCGCTATATAGATTTTAGGAAACACTAACTTCCGTAGATATATTATCCGATTTTGATTAAACTTGGCACAAAAATATATCATACCACAAAAGGAAGGAGTGTGCTTAGTATTTGGGATATTATTAGTAAAAAATCCATAATGTTGCAAGTGCATATCTGATTCATGTTGCAGATAAGCATCTGCTTTTAGCTCCGAGTGACGTTGCTGGTTGGGGCATTTTCCTCAAAGAATCTGCCCAGAAGAACGAGTTCATTTCTGAATACTGCGGCGAAATTATCTCTCAGGATGAAGCTGATCGTCGTGGAAAAGTCTACGATAAATACATGTGCAGTTTCTTATTTAATCTCAACAATGGTAAGTGAGCCACTATGGTGACGCATTTCTTGCTATATTTAGGTGTCATTTCCACCATTTGAAGATAACCTTGCATAACTGCCAACAATAAAAATTATTTTTTAGTAACAACAGTTACAGGACTTGGATAGGCTCACATTACTAACCAACTATACGTAATAGGTAGAGTTGAATCATTTTGATTGCTCTCGCAATTAAACTTTTTTTTTCTATGCATAGACATAGCTTCACTTCCAAATCGGAGTTTATCTTATTTTGGCTACTCGTTTAATTTACAGATTTTGTTGTCGATGCAACGCGAAAAGGGAACAAGATTCGATTCGCAAACCATAGCATCAATCCAAACTGCTATGCTAAAGTTATGAAGGTCAATGGTGACCACCGCATCGGAATTTTCGCAAAAAGAGCTATCGGACCGGGAGAAGAACTATTCTTTGATTACCGATATGGTCCCACGGAGCAGCTCAAATTTGTTGGCATAGAGAGAGAAATGGAGTTCTTGTAATGATTTCATTGTATTTTAAGGATTTTTCACAGTGTGACAATCCGAACTTTCATAATATCTAGGCCTAATCAAACTTGTTTTCCTTTAGATAGATAGAGGCCAGAGGCTTAACTATAAACAGAAAAAGCCGGACCCCAAGTTTTCAAAAAATAGCAATTTAGCACGTAAACCCAACAGTTCTGAATTCTGCCTCCTAAAAAAATCTGCATACGCCCTAGGACGTAGCCTACCTAGTTAGGCTAGCTATAATTTGCCAAACTAAGCATCAAAATATTTTAAACAATTTTAATTAATCATCACGCCTGAACATTTAAAAAAGTTGTTTAGTCTGTGGCGAAAAACTTTTATAAATTCATGGTTCTGATACAGTTGTAGGTCCGGCAACGATCGTCTCGTCTTTTTTCATTAGAAATTTTGCGGTTGCCGGTCTTGGGCCGAAAAGAGCTGTACCCGTTCCGTTTAGGGCAATATACATTCTACGGTTAATAGCATCTCGGGACAGGCTAGATTGTTTTACAGATTTTTTAGAGTTGTGTGGACTATGCACTATGTGGGGTTACGGACTATTCTCCCAGTCACGATTTGCCGACGCCTTTCCCATTGTAGCTATAGGGCTAGCGAAAGATTTCTCGACTATTTCGCCTGTTGGCATAAAGCCGACCGCACAAAACTGCGCACGGTTGTCCCCTCGACACGGCAGATCATGGAAATCTTCTGAATTAGACTTGTTTTGCACCGACCATCAAACCCTATCCCTTCAATGGAAAAGACGACGGCAAATCGCGACTGGTAGAATCGTCCGTGTGTACCGGTCCAAACACAAAAATGGCGGCAGCACGCCCAGTCACTGAGAGACATAATCTAATCACCCAGTTTGTATATTATTTTATGCTCTGATGTTTCTGTACAGTATGAAGATATTTTTGCTTTATTTACAGTAGCTTTAGGTATAGCTCCATGTACTGATTCTTGGCCCTGCAGCTTATTTGGTGTCATTGATCGTTATTCAATTATACATTTTTATTGCCGATTGAATGGCTGGGTGACCTAACTTGAGTATTGTTTATTTTGAAATTTAACCATAAATTTGCATACATGCACGTACACACTAATAATGGACTTTTTTGCAGCTATCATCGGAAAAGTTATTAATGCTCCATTCGAACAACCACATTGATCGATGTTGAAACTAATATAAAATCATCAGTTCATTTAAACCTTGCCATAGATATCAGCTGTTTACATTTTCACATTTATTTCAAATTAACAAAACAACAGTTAAAATGCAGCCCTTAGGCCTATCATGTACTTAACCAGAGTGGTAATGAAGTGACTGGAATATTCTAAATAGTCTAATTTCTTCAATTACATTAGATGCGTCCGGCGAAAGTGCCCTCCTCTAGCTGGGTATTCCATTTTTCTACCCATGCATTGGGGCACATTGTAGTGAATACTTTCTTGAAGTAGTTGCAGGGTTCGTAGTCGACCCCTCTCGCCTTTTGGCAGCGGTGGTAATCGAGGTAACTTATATAACAATGCCTGAAAACACAATTTTACCTAAGTAAAATATGCGGATAGGACTAACAATCTGATGTTAATGAATTGGTTCAAAAAGGGCAATGATCTTGTGGGAAATAATTGATTTGGCCTGCTTTCTGTGAATTGAGTGCTCAAACAACCTGTACCACCGTTGATTTCATAAATTTTCATTTATATTATAAATAGCACTCGTTCATTTAAAATTGTGTAATAAGTAGTCCTCGTGGACTGTGACCACGAACTGCAGCATCAAGCCTTGCAAGATATAAATTAAAAGAGAAATGGGGTTATGTTAAGTAGGCCTAGGCCCATAAAACGCCCTTCCGGACATTATTATTGCTTTCCTATTTATAAGTTAGTATAAGGAAAGGAAAGTTTTAAATTTCCAGATTTTGATGAAATGCGGCATGTACGATCGCAAAAATCATATAAATAAATAAATAAATAATTAATTTCCTTCATTCAATATACATTCAAATGTTACAATTTTACATCAGTAAATGAAGGTAGGGCTCAGGACTATTTTTTAGCATTTATTTTGGACTAACTCAATTATTTTTAAATTTACATATTGCTTATGTAAACAAACCCCAACGTCACTTGTCCCTTGATAGTTAGTATTAGTAAAAAACAATTTCATGAAGAATGATAACAAAAAAGAACCGGTCCGAGTTTACTCGAACATGCTTTCCAATCTATCAATTAGTAGATGGAGAATATGAGTAATTTCATGGTAAATAATTTTCCTATGGCTAAATTAAATTTCGGATATCATGGTTGTCCACCTGACGTCACTGGACGTGAGGTCAATTCTAGATAGGTCAGGCAGGGCACGCAATGCATTTGAGCGTGAATTTTCTTTCAAAAAAAAAAAAATTTTTGCACTAAATCAAATAGTTTTTTGGGAAAGCAACCTGTCCGGTTTCGTTACTCAATTTAACACCTAAAACATGCCTGAAGGTAGAAATCATCGATTGAAAGGTTTCGCTGAAAAATTATTTTTTAGTCATTTTTCATTACAATTTAGTTATTTTTATTTTTTACCCCCAGAAGCAAACTATCAAGGGGCAAGCGACCCCCCGCATTCTATTAACATTAATAACGACTACAATACATGTGAATTTAAAAGAAATCGATGGAGCCGTTTTTGAGTAATCATTTTTTTTAGAGTTTTTTTTAAAACGTTTTTTGAGAATAAAATCACCTCAAACTAAGTTAACCCAAAAGAGAAAAAAATGGTCCCGAGGCATGATTTGTGTGAACCTACATGCCAAATTTCATAAAAATCGATTGAGTAGTTTGCCCAGAAATCGACGAACAGACAGAGCGACAGACATTTCCTAAAAAACACTTTTTTGGGTTCCTGGGACCTCTAAACGTGTAAATCCGTTGGAATCGAAAATTTCGACCATCACATAGCTTATACTACGTATAAATTGGAAAGCAAAAATGTTCTATCGATGCTTTCTAACTTCAGGTACGTTAAAGGTGTTAAATAGAGTAACAAACCCGAACAGGTTGCTCCCCCCCCCCCCACAAAATTTTGGTTTTGAATAAAATGGGGTAGGGAAAGTCGAGGCAACCGAAATTTAACCCTATGACCATTATTTATCTTGGAACTACTCATGTTATCTGTCTCGGTATACTAGTTGATAGAGTACGCATAAAGCATGTACGGGTTCACTCGTATCGGTTCTATTATTATTATTCTTAATACATTTGTTGACTTACTACTTCCGGGCTAATAAGTCCGATTCATTATGCAATTAATAAGTCTTGTCCGTGTATATGAAAGCAAAATAATATTTAAGTTAGCCGACTAGTTAGCTGCGACGGCATGGCTCGCAAGGCTCACCTTAGGCGCAAAGTCCACCGACCTCACATTTGATAGTGATCCAGATATTGACGTGGTAGCAGACATTAATGACAGTCTAAAAATGTCTGCTACCACGTCAATATCTGGGTCACTATCAAATGCGAGGTCGGTGGACTTTGCGCCTTAGCTCTGTGAGCCAGCGTTTTGCTAGCGGTTATTTTTTGGAGGTTCCATCCTGGATACTTACTTAGTTTGGTTCGTATTGGGAAAGCGAGGGTCAAAAGGTGCCGTAGACAACTCATATTGCTGAGGGCTTCCCTTGGCAGCCATAACTGCTACGGACATAGTTACTGTAACAAAGATAACGTCTGCATTAAAATAATGTACGTACCGTATGCCCTCGTGCGAGGGTGTGAAGACGCAAAGTGAAAAAATAGTGCATGATTTGGGGGTTTACCAGATGATAACAAAAGAATCCGAAATATATCTTTTATGTAGGTCAGTTATCAGTATCTGGTAGTCAGTTAATAACATGAACTGAAAACAGCAATGGCCAAACCCAATGATTGTCACTCTTATAGGCCTGAAATGCGGACAAAAATGTAGTCGAAGGCCTACCCACGTTACTGGAATACTCTGCTGCAGATTTATCTCGTTAAGGAAATGGAATAGGTGAAACTGGGCTATTGGGCCGTGTTCGATCGTTTTTCTTTATATTCAGCTATTTCCATTCTATTGGTTTCCTGTTTCTTCCGATTTGGTAAGACAAAACTACTATGAGTAGGGCACTGGACAACGACTATCTAAAACACTGACCCCCTTTCTACCACTTTTGGCCAAACATCAAGGAACCGGACTGCCGCTGTTCGAACAGCCCTGTCCAGTTCCTGAAGTAGGTTGATGTATGAAAAAAGCTGTCAATGCCCTCGGTACTGTAGCAGGGTGATCAGTTATCCCCTCCTCTTGGCCGAATCTCTTCGATCCGAAAACGTACTTCCAGACAAATCGCCAACAGCTGCGGTCGAAATCGGCAGTTGCTACTGAGCCTGCGAGACAGACTTCGCAGTCTACGTAGCTTCACTGAACATGTTGACGAACAGTTTTGAAGTACGCTTTCAGATCGACCACGACCCATTAGTCCAGATACTCCTGTTTTCAACTCAGCTCAGCCATAATAGCCTTTGGAATTACATATACGATGTTGCCTCACAACACCCAATAATTTCAATATCATCACGACCATGACATCAGTTGCTGATTATTTTCTGAGTAGTAGTAGACTAGTAGTGGTATTCTCTTTAATAATGCTGTGTCTGCAAAACATAATACCTGCAGTGATTCTGAGCAGCCGCTGGTAAGCTTATAAAATGTTATGTACGACTTGGGCTAGTCAATTTACGCATGAGTATGAGTACGAGGTGCGGTGTCTTTACATTATGTGTTTCAGCACAGCTTATACATGAACCTACAATTTACGCACCTTCCTACGAACTACATAAATTATCGTGATACTTAAACTAAATAGAATGTAGATCTAAAAAATCCAGCGGGCCCCGGCGACTTTGTACCGCCTACAGTCAATGAATGCATGTTGTAATAAGATAGACGCAAATGTATTATTTTCAATTTCCCCGTCCCCTCCACTACATTTTTTATTGTATATACATTACTTCCCCGTTCCTCTATTAATAACAAATCGACTGTTAACGAAGTTTAGCTAGACCGTCAAGCCAGCTATTTAATTATTTTCATATATTTAATTAGCCTACCTATTATTTTTCCGATATTTTAATAGCTAGTAGAGATGAATCCAACAAATCCGAGATAATTATAATTGGTCAAGCTGTTCTTGACTTTAGCGTGTTCTAATGTAAAACTCGACTTTGTTACACGTATATAGAATTTTCACCGCTAATGCTATGTCCATCGCCGAAAGGGATTCTATTTAATTTCAGACGAACAACAATTTTCCTACCTAAGTCTACATCTTCGGTTTTTTACGAAACAAACGAATGCACGGTGATTTATTAAAAAGAACTTGTCATACATACTAACTGGGATAATTATAATTACAGCTAGGCCTATACTAAGAAATAAAGTGCAAAACGTATGAAGTGAACTCAGAACCGTAACATCAAGTATGCAAGGAGAAATTTTTACAATATATACAAAACACTACATTTTAAATAAATCATAAGTGAGTGCCATGAAACCATCATTTTCTATTTTGCTTGAATCGGTATGATAGTAAAACGATTTCTTGACGTGACTGGACTTAAAATCTTCTAAATAATTTTACATTAGATCGCTGAGAATGACTTTTCCCCTAAGCTTAGTTTTATTGTAATTATATACTAAAAAATTAAGTGAAAAAGGCTTTACGCGAACTTACAACCGTACCATTAAGTATGCAATGAGAAATTTCAAAATATATCTACAAATTTGCATAAAACACCATTTCAAATAAATCAGGAGTGCCATGAAACCATCATTTTCTATTTAGCTTGAATCATCTTGATCCACAGTAAAATTTCGTCAAAATCTTGTAAATCATTTTACTGTGGATCATTGCGAATGTCTTTTTCACCTAAGAAGCTTGCAACATTACAAAAATAACCTAGTCCTACACTATCGATGTCAAATTCTCAAAACCAAGGGGTCGTTTCACACACTGGGGAAACTCACTATACAATGCAACGATAATAAAATATAATTGATGGCGCCTAATCATAACCGATAGTGGTGAAACTTAAGAGGCGAAGGAAGTGTTTCCACGTTGTAGGGCTTTAACATTTAAAAAAGCGGCAAATGAACAATTCAACAGACAGCGAGGGCTAACAACTGAAGGTGGCCCCACCTGATCGCTGAAAACTGCGCTAGTGAAAGACTCAAGTAAAAATGCCCGTGGTCTATCCCCAGGTTGGTAATATTATACATATTTGTCCACGCACTATTTCAGCTTCATCGGTAAACTAAATAAATATTTATTTTTAACATTCCCTTTAGCTTCCATTGGGACTATTGTCCCCTTTATTTAATAACACATGAAGATATTTACATTATAATTTATACATTTATATTATTAAATCGGAGGGTTAATATTCCTGCCCTATTTAATTCGCCCATAACATCATCAATAATAGCACGTAAGGCTATATTTATAATGACACTAATTAATGCGGTAAATGGAAAAAAAATCCAATATGTCATGAAATATCAACAGTCAAGTTGTCAAAAATATCTGGACACACAGAAGAAATTTTATAAACATTTTGATATTTATGGTATGTACCACTTTCTAACAGAGATTGGGCACAATAGGCTACTTGACAATTTTTGAAACCCTATTTTAATGCACAAGTACATTTATTGTATACCCATTCAAATTATTATTTTCCCCTAAAAAATCCATTTTTAATAGGGCTAAAAAATATTTTCCCTATCAATTAAAGTTTGATGGTTAAAAAACGTGACCGCCAGGGACATTACTGACATTAGTGTATACGGAATGTGACGTCACTTTCTTGTTACCCATTCAGCCAGAGTTTTGGCTCGTGTAATCCACAGCTGAAAACACTAAATAGTATATATATATTTTTTTATTAAACATGTTTTCATGCAAAACATAATGTGAAAATTTTTAACGTTAACGTATAAGCTACCTCATCTAGCACATTTCATAATATTTATTGTTACAACTGTCAAGTAACCAATTATTGAATTTCAACTATTCAAAAAAACGATTGGTGCGGTAGTCCCAAGTAAGGAGTCCTAGAACTGTGGCCAATTGGTGTTAGTGAAGACCACATGTCATATATTGAAATGTAGAGGAACATTTCTGCTAATTTAATGGATATTTTGACGGCTCAATGACGTGATTACTTAGGATAATCGACTTTGTACAACAACAGAAAATGCGGGCTCTTAACACATACACCTGTAACAGTCCAGTCATTTGATCGCCTTCCTAGTTGCACCCAATTAAAACACAAGTCTTTGTACGCTGTTCACTTAACCAAAGGCCTCGTTTTCCTCTCTTCTTCACAGTTAGTTTCTCGATACTTATTAACTTCTGCCATATACATTTCCCAAGGGTCTTTCGGCTCATCGCCAGGATTAGGATCAGGCTTTTTAAGTTTCTCGACCAAACCAGTCTTGAGGACTCGTCCACCTCGCCTCTTACCAATCATACTAGGTGCAGGAATTTTCAACGCGGCAGGCTTCGTGATGTCCGCGTCCTTTTTATTATCTGAAAACACCCCTAATTGTATTAATACTAATTCCTTGTCTGTGATAAGCTCAACTATTTACCTAGTCTAGCCATATGTTCTGTTACAAAGGTTTAACTCCCCTGTATTCTAAAAAGTTTCAATCTGATTTTTTCAATGCTGCTCATGTTTACATTCATTATTTATATTACAATGAGACATGCAGAATTGAGGACAAACCAAAACCAGGCCGACCTCGCCCGGCGGGAACCCCAAAAATTATAAAAGCTATGGCAGAACGTATTCGACGAAAATCAACGCGCAAACAGACAGTGATGTTGATGGCTCCGTGACATCAAGTTATCGAAGCTATCCATAAGCCCCCTATTGAGAGATGATCTGCAACTAAGGCGCCCATTCCACCTATTTACAAAAACAGTGACGTGGTAGCAGACATTCAAGACTTAGGCGGGGTTTCCACCGACCACGCATTGCAGAATTGACGGAAATGTTTATTTTCCTCTATGCCATAGTTAAAATTGATCAATGATCATACAGCAAAATCACAAACAAACTAAAATTAAAAAATGGCGTCATGGGATATGTTAAGTACAAACATTTTAATAGATTTCTATAAAAAGAAAAATTCTAATTTCCGTCATTGTCATTTGCATTCTGCAATGCGAGGTCGGTGGAAACGCCACCTAAGTCTTGAATGTCTGCTACCACGTCACAGTTTTTGTAAATAGCCCTAGCCGGTCGGTGGAATGGGCGCCTAAAGGCCTACCGTAGCACGACAGGTCATTCCTTAAATATCCGGAAATGTGGGGTAAAGACGGGTTCTAAAATTTATCAGGCGACAGTTCTTGAACCTCATGTGAAGCCTCTAACCCAGACCATGTTTAATAAGGCGCCCATTCCACATACGTCAATGAAAAATTGAAAAATGACGTAAATTGACGTGGTACCAGAATTTTTAGTATGTCTTTAATGTCTGCTAAAACGTCATTTTTCAATTTTTCATTGACGATTGACGTATGTGGAATGGGCGCCTAACCAACAGTGGCTATTCCAACAAGACTGCAAGCCCCTGCCCACAAAGCCAAAACCACACAAGAGTGGCAACGGCTCAATGTCCCTCAGTTTATCAAGGCAGAAGAATGGCACAGACCTTAATCCTTGGACTATCAATTGTGATCAGACATGCGACACTGTAATTTAGGAGCTCTCAAGAAGTCCCTTATACGGCGGGCCGCAGCCGAAATCCCTCAAGAAGCAGTGCGTGCTGCGATAGCTGCGTGGCCACTGAGACTTCGGGCATACGTTCAAGCTGGAGGGGAGGGGGGGGGGGGAAATTCCGAATAAATTTTATTTTATTGATAAAGAGTTAAACAACTCATTATAGTAGTTCTGATTATTCTAGTTGACATATTTTTCATTAAAAAAAAAGCAAGCATTGGTCTGTTCTGGTAGGGTTACGAGTTTTCTGTGGCGTTATAAATCAAGATTTCCAATTGACAAACACTGTCCAACAATTGCAATGAAAACTTACCCTGACTCTCGTCTTCCTTCATTGTTTTGAACATTTCCAGGAATGTACCATCATTTTTGAAGCCAGCAACATTTTCATCCACACTGCTTGGGGCGGGGCGTTTTTGAACATCAGGCAAGTTCGAACTCGTCAAAGGCTTGCTATCATATACATTCGAAGGTTCTGTAGACTTTTCCGCAACCACATCACTGACTCTTCTTGTTTTTTCCGCAGGAACATTTGTGGCAGGTGCACTTGTAGCAGAAGTGCTCGCAGTAGGTATATTTGTGTCAGGCTTACTAGTAGCAGATGCAGGGACGTTAACTGTTGATACTGCAGATTGAGATGAGTTCGGGGCTGGGGTCTTGCCATCATCCTTCTCACCACCTTCAGCCGCGGATTCCTTTTGCTTCGTTAACATTGGCGGCTTATATATAATAGCATTTGCAGACACAGCTTCAGATTTTTGGTTTTTTTGATCAGTGAGATTTGACTTAGGGCTAGGTTCTCTAGTCCGTCGCTGACTAAAATTCCGTTCATTATTTAAATTATTTCTTCGCCTAGAGCCATCATTATCCCACCTACTCCTTCTGCCCGGGCCATAATTATTATTATTCACCATGGGATTCAAATTATTGGGCATCATTTGATTAGGGCCCATTGGACCTGGCATCATTTGATTTGGTCCCATTCGACCTGACATCATTTGATTTGGTCCCATTCGACCTGGCATCATTTGATTTGGACCCATTTGGCCTGGCATCATTTGATTGGGACCCATGGGTCCTGGCATCATTTGATTAGGGCGCATTGGGCCTGGCATCATGTTATTCGGCCCCAACTGGTTTGACATCATTTGATTGGTGACCATTGCTCCTGGCATCATGTTATTTGGTCCCATCTGATTCGGCATCATTTGATTCGGGCCCATTTGTCCTGGAATTAAATTATTCGGACCCATCTGGTTGGGCATCATATTATTTGGTCCCATCTGATTGGGCATCATCTGGTTTGGTCCCATCTGTCCTGACATCATATTATTTGGTCCCATTTGATTCGACATCATTTGGCCTGGCATCATGTTATTCGGGCCCATTTGAGTGGGAATCATATTATTTGGTCCCATCTGCCCTGGCATCATGTTATTCGGGCCCATCTGACTGGGAATCATGTTATTCGGTCCCATCTGTCCTGGCATCATGTTATTAGGCCCCATTTGATTTGGCATCATTTGATTCGGGGCCATTTGACCTGGCAACATATTATTTTGGCCCATCTGATTAGGCATCATATTATTGTTTCCCATCTGATTAGGCATCATTTGATTTGGACCGATTTGGCCTGGCATCATTTGATTTGGGCCCATTTGACCTGGCATCATATTATTCGGAGCCATCTGATTTGGCATCATATTATTCGGAGCCATTTGATTCGGTATCATGTTATTCGGACCCATCTGACCTGGTATCATTTGATTTGGGACCATTTGGTTTGGCATCATATTATTAGGTACCATCTGACAGGGCACCATATTACTCGGTCCTATCTGATTAGGCATCATGTTATTCGGTCCCATCTGATTAGGCAACATGTTATTAGGTCCGATCTGATTAGGAATCATATAATTTGGGCCCATCTGGCTGGACATCATGTTATTAGGCGCCATATTTATCATTGGGCTATTTGGCATCACGATTCCCATAGGATTATGAAATCCACCATTAGCCATTTGCTGAGCGTACATGACTGCTGCTAGGTCGGGTTCGGGAGTTGTTTGGTTAAATAGCAAAGGCTTAACGAAAGGGGGCATCTCCAGTTTTTCTTCTGGTTGCGGTTGAGGCAATGCCTTTTTTACTGGCTTACTTGCTTTCTTGATGGATGGCGGAGCTTTAACAGCCGCTGGAGGCTTTGTTTCTTCGTCGTCCGAACTATCAAATTTGTAGTCATATGTAATTTTTTCTCTATTTGGAAGAGCATATTTTTTCTTGGCAGGAGGTGACGTTGGCTTCACAGCAGCAAAGAATTCATCGTCACTGTCACCAACTCCCATTTCAGACATATCTAAAATAGACGTTCATAATAATTAGGTTTTACAAAAACGGCTAAGTTACCTATCAAGGAAAAAATGGAATATTTTCAGATATAACAGATATTTAGTTAGGTTACTACATCAATCCATACAGGTGCTAAGAAAAACTAAAGCAGTCCTACCTAATTTAATTGTATAATTACCAATTATATGCCTACAGTGGAAAGCTTTGCGGTGCATCTAGCGTATCTGTCCCCTCAATAATTTGTCTTAGTCGTCATAGATTTAAAATCGGGCCTCCATATTAGCATTGAAGCAAATAACAATAATACTAATACTTGCCACAAGAAACCATGCTACGGAAAAACTATTTTATAATGTCATGTAGAAAAGATGTGCAACATGAGCATTGAAATTGTAATTAGCTAATGGCCATTGAGCACATCTGCGAAAAAACTTGAAACTCTTAGCAGCTGCCTATCTAGGTATACAGACTTTTTCGTTTAATATTTTCCTATTCCATGTTTTGGTTTCATAAATGTGTTACCTTGTTTTTATTAAAGCAGAAAACTTGTAAGCCTCTTTTACTCCTAAGTGAAATCCTAAGAAATTGTATTACAATATAAACTACATCATTGTATAGCATAAGAATGTCACTTATTATTTGTTTGAAATAAGGGTCGTGAGACTGAAATATATCTATAGCTACACATTCCTGCACTAGTCCTTTATTATAGACAAATAGCTTTTAAAAGGAGCTGTCTAAAAATGTCTAACTTAGTTATATTACTAGGGAAAATAAGAGAAGACACAAATTTACCAAGATTAAATTTAAAAAAAAAATTATACTTACCGGTTTTGTTTTATTTATCAGGCTATGTAACAAAAATGAACGGCATAAATTCCTATTCGCAGAAAGCTGGCCGGTAATCTGCAAGAAAAAACTTAACAGATAATTTTCCAGAGAGTAAGGCTCCACCTTTCGGGAATTCAGCCATAGTAAGAATACTATAACATCGCAGTTTCTGCTAAATAGATGAAACCAACTAATAATCCGGCAAAGAGTAATGAAATGTTACAACTTAGGGTTAGTAATTAATCCCATATTATTTGGGCACAAGGCACTTCAATATCCAAGCGCTAACTTACAACTAAGTAGCTCAAGACGATTAGGCCTACAAACCAAAGATAATCAATAATGTTACTACTCCCTATGCATAAAACAACAAACCAACCTATCTAACATATTGTTTAATTTTACTACACAAAAAGACATTATTTAGCCTTTGCACTAAGATTTAGTTTCCTATAATTGAAACTATCAGTTAACTGTAAAAACAATGGAATGTTAACACCGTCCAGTTTTAACCTAAACACATCTGAAAAGAAAATTTACCTATAGCCAATAAAGAAACAGACTACCTATCTAGCCTGTGCGACAAGCTTGTATCACTTTAAAGCCAATCTAGCATTAAAATAAATCTCCGCAATGTGGCATGTCAGCATAAGTTGCACCACCTGCCTCACTACTACTAATAGCATAAGTAATATTTTAACAATGTTGGTAATCGTGATATTTAAGTGTATAATAATTATACATACGGAGAGCTACATCCAATCGGATGTAACAATAACATTTTTATAACGAGTCTCTGCTATCTACGTCTTAATTCACTAACAAAATGCCTGGCACATCAATAATTTTTATCTTCTCATTTGTAACGCTTTACATTGACGAAAGAAATGAATAATGCTTCCAAGCCATTAGTAAAATTCCGCTATGTGCATTTCATTGATGCCATAGTATGCTGGGGAGTATTTATTATTAGCAATCAAAATAAAAGTACCTGTAGTAAAATCATTACCAATGCCAACGAGGGAAATGTGTCGAAAATCTTACTGACACTCGTTCGCAACGGAATACCGATATACTTTTCAACAGTCCGGTAGATTTCCAACAACGGTCAGAGCTCCAACCCACCCGTAGGGGTATGCGTTAGGCCTAGAGAATAAAATCCCGGGATCCCGAATCCCGAAATCCCGGGATCCCGGCCAATTTTCGATCCCGAAATCCCGGGATTTTCAACAGGACAATCCCGGGATTTTCGGGATTGCTAAAAATGCAGAAAAACACAATGGCAGAAATCATTTTATGTGTATTTATACAAAAAATACGAAAGATCACGTACAAATCGTACAATACACCATTAGTACCATGTATACGTGACTTTTGGCTGCTTTCGCACTTTTGCAGTGTCAGCGATTCGGCAGGTCAACAGGTGCGCCTGCGTCTGCCTGCATTCATTCTCTTTCATTTTCATTTAGTGTAGTTGTTGATTTAGTGCTGTGAGGACGATCACGATAACGATATCAATATGGTAAGTAAAATATTCAAACACTTATTGGTTTTATTAAGCGTTCGGTTGTTTTGCCTCTGATCTGCATCTGCATCGTTACTCGTTAGAGTCTGGAGTTGTATAAGTATCATCTTAGGTCCGGACTCCGGAACGACACCTACCACTTAGCCCCTAACCTATTATCTATAATTATTGTCTTTTATAAGATTTAAAAAGTTTCTTTCGGAGCTACTGGAGAACTGAGTAAGTAGTATGTTTAACAATCATGTAAGGTGGATGTTGCATTGTTGCATTAATTAATTTTTTTTTTTAGAGTCAACCCAATCCTTCGTTTATTAAACACAAGAGAGATGCGGATCCATTGTCTCCATGGAGTCATTTCTTGATAGCTGCAGACGGCAAAAGTGCCCAGTGCAAAACTTGTAAGAGTATTCTCAAGACTCTTGGAGGATCTACGAAAGGCCTCCATGTACACTTAGAGGCAAAACATAAATTAAATCTAAAAAAACAAGACGGCGGCTCGGCCGCACCAGCAACAGCTTCCCCTTCTACATCAAGCAAGCGTCAAAAAATCAGCGATTACATGTTGCCAGCACTAGACGATGGAAGTATAGAAGCTGTTTTAGCTAGAATGACAGCGCTTGACGGTATGCCCTTCAGGATTTTCGTTACATCTAAGGACTTGCGCAATTTGTTCCTGGCAAAGGGCTTTTCAAACTTGCCTAAATCTGAACCTACTATTAGAAGCAAAGTAATGAGCTACAGTTTGGTTGTGCGATCCAAAATAAAAGCCGAGCTGACACACCATAAGGCAATGGGACAACGCTTCAGTTTAACATTCGACGAGTGGACCTCTTCTGGAAACAAACGATTTATGAATGTCAACATTCATACTGGAGAGAAATCGTGGAGTTTGGGTTTAGTTAGGATTAAAGTTTCCCTAACTGCTGAAAACTGTCTGATACTTTTAGAAAGTCGCTTAGACTTATTTGGAATCTCTCTTAAGAAAGACGTGGTGGCCATCGTGACCGACGGTCCAAATGTTATGCTGAAGGTCGGGAGGTTGGTTGAAGCTGAGCATCAAGTTTGTTTTGCTCATGGTGTTCATTTAGCAGTTTTAGATGTTTTATACGGAAGGAAGTCGACAGAAACGACGCCACCTGCGTTGGCCGATTCGAATGAAAGTAGTGAGGACGAAGACGATGGTGATGGTACGGACGGGCAATTTATTATTGACGATACGGTGCAAGAACCTTCGATGACTAAATTGACAACTTTTCGGAACATTAAAGAAGTAATTTGTAAGGTCAGGAAAGTTGTGAAATATTTTAAAAAATCGCCTTTAAAGGTAGACACAATATTGGAAGCGTATGTGATTGCAGAACACGGAGCCCCCCTGAGTTTACTGCTGGACTGTAAAACAAGATGGAACAGCCTTTTTACAATGCTTGAACGATTCATCAAACTGAAGTCTAGCATCCAAAAGGCCTTAATCGACTTAAAACATCCATTTAAATTGGAGGAATCTGATTTTGATGTAATTGCAGAGGTGGTAGAGGTCCTGTTGCCCGTGAAGTTGACAGTTGAAGCTTTCTGTCGTTCGGACGCAAATTTATTCACCGCAGATGTGGCTCTTATTTTTCTGTTCAAAAAGTTAAGGAAATTAAACACGGCCTTTGCAACTGCAATGACTGAATCCTTAGTGGAACGGGTTACAGAACGGCGGCGAAACGATCTATCTGGAGTGCTGGCATACTTACAAAACCCAGCAGCAAATGAACCTGAGGCTGATGAAGTGGGCCAAAAAGTAGTTGCCCTTTTTGCTCAACCAACAAAAGCCACCATCAGAAAAGTAATAATGTCTCTCGTGAAAAGAGTTGGTCTTTCAAACACAGAAGACGATCCGGTACCTCATATGGTTGGTAAGGATCCCCAAGCCATACCCAAACCCAACCCTGTTCCGGTTTCAAATAAGGTAACCATGAAAAATGAGCTGGAGGAGGCAATCAAACAGAGCCTCCTTCCCATGAAGGAAGATTACTCATGCGACCTCTTAAAAACTATAAAAAAAGAAATGAACATATATGATGGCGGGCAACAACCCCGAGGAACAAATTTACAGAAAGCGTTTATTTGGCTGAAGACCATCCCTCCAACATCAATCGAGCCCGAGAGGGCTTTCTCGGCGGCGGCATACATAGGCACAAAAATAAGGAGCCGTTTAAATGATGAAACACTAGACGTTCTATTATTTTTAAGAATCAACTTGCGGCAAAACGTGTAGAAAGGGTATGTTTAATTTTCGACATTAAATTTTTTGTTCAAGTTCAAGTTAATTATTTTTTTGTTGCAAAAAACACCTGTGAAATATGGCACTTTGTGTTTAAAGAGTAAAGACATACATGGTAGATAAATACATAATCCCGTTTCGGGATCCCGGGATCCCGGGATTGAGTCTAGCCAATCCCGGAATCCCGGGATTGGAAAAACCGTCCCGGGATTTTATTCTCTAGTTAGGCCCGGCGCTTATTGAAATATTGAATTTTTTATACGTAATTTATTAATGAAAGCCTATTCTATCCAATGTACAAATTCAAATAAATTTATTTCAATTCTTCAAACAATACAGGTTTACATAAAACGATAAAATTTTATTTTTTATTTCGGGGGGGGGGGGGCGTCCGGACCCCTTGGACCACCCCCTGGGCACGGCCATGGTACTCGATCTATCGATTCCATCCCAATGGTCTGGGTAGTTTTTTTATTTTATTTTTTATTAATAAAAAGATAAATCGCATACAAAGCATTTAATGAATGTATCCGATTGACCTTTTCAGTAGCCTCCGTAGGTTATTACCCGTGATGAGTACGACACGTCTCCGATTGCATAGCGTGTAAAGACTCGCACAAGTGCAAGCACGTTACCACCTGACCATCGAAGTCGATGTATTGCAAGGGTTGGGCGGGTGCTGGGCTCAATATGCGCCGGGCCTTACCATTGCCACCTATTCCAAGCTCAAAATAGTTATATACAGACTTTCCTTTAGGATCCCATAAGTTCACTTAAACTTGTCTCCCAAATGCTTCTATACAATAACATATTTAAGAAGCGGCGACTTGCGTTTTACCTTGTAATGCATGATGACCTGGGTACTCTTTTTGCCCGGTTAAAAGAATACACTTCTTCGGTTCACCCGGGTCCGGGTGTAAGTTACTCCTTTTTTGTTTTTTTAAACAAATGCACCGTTAATTTTAACTCAGAGATGGTATATGTTTTTGTTTTGGTGTGCTGTTTTGGTACGGGCCTGACACACGTACTCTTTTTTCCATCTCGAAATCGGGTCACCATTTGTGAGGAAACTTTTAGTTAAGCTTACATAATATGTGCAAGCTTCCCTTCAGCGAGGAACCATTATGAAACCTTTTAATATCTCTACAAATAGAGAAATGTATTCGATAACGAGATCAATGTTTGGGTTAACTACTAAGAGTGTAGGAAATTGGCAGCCCGAAATTTAATGTCTTATTTTTTATTTAATTAACTAAGCAAGTTATTAAAATATTGGTTCATTGAAGTTGTAGAAGACTACTTTATGCATCAAATGATAGGATATTATTAACGTATAGTTATGTAGTTTTTTTTTCTTCATGGTATCTGAAATTTCAGCCCCCAATCATTTTAATGAAAAAGCGACGGTAACAAATATTGAAAATACCCTTTTATTTGATGCATGAAGTACCAAGTAGTCTTCTACTTGCTCTTAAATGAGCCCAATCTTTAATGGCTTGCTCTGTTAATTGAATACAAAATAAGAAGTCTGTAAAAACAATGGATTTTGGGGTACCAATTTGCTATGCTATGGGACGTACACTCTTAATGAATCGTTTACGGCAAGATTGAACAACAAGAAAAAAACGGAATAATAATAACGAAGGTGCTTTAAAAACAAATTGTTGATTTGCGTGAAATACCACGCTTGGATTCTTTGATTTACAGCCTCATTACATTATCATTATCATATTATCAATTTTTAAGTACTAAATTGTCTTTAGGTTGATGAGGCAACATCCTTAAGACATTACATTCGTAAATAGTGTGGTGTAGTGGTAAACACGATGCTCCGGTAAGGCATAAATTGTAAGGGGGAATCCGGGAATCGTCTCGCCGCGATCAGTTTTTCTCGATGCTCCATTTCGGATTTAAACGAGGTAAGTTGGATCTCTTAAGGGCAAACCGGAGTCGCCGATATTAGATTTTCTGTTCAAACTTCAATTTCTCATGAAATATGGAACGCAGAACAATAAAAAAATGCTAAATGGCAAGAAGAATTTATTCTCCTAATTTTGATGCATAGTATGTGGCCGTAACATTCACCATTTTTTCATTGTTCTGCGTTCCATATTTCATGAGAAATTAAAGTTAGCACGGAAATGGAATATCGGCGACTCCGGTTTGCCCTTAAGGGACAATCAGAGGAGGAAACTGCTTATATACATGTATACATAAGAAATTCCTCCTGAAATATCATCATAATAAAAACGAGGAAATGTGAGTTCTGGGCGACAGCACAATGCAACTACAACATGTAATGACTCTCCTTCATGTTGTTTGTTAAGTGATAATCGCAGTAGGAAAAGCCATTCAGGTGTAAAAAATAAATAAATGAAATAAAGATTATACCGTCAAAAACATCGCAGCCATCAGCAGAATAATCCTCTGCATTTTAACATTTAAACCGTGTTAGTGTACAATTTTTTACATCTTTGAACGATTGTAAAAGCGGATAACATGCCCAAATTCCAAATATTTTTAAAAGGACAACACTAAGCATAACTGTAAATTTACGTGTAATTATGTTGTTTCCGTAGAAATGCAGCAGCTTGTGCTAACTATAAATCTTTGTATGAAAACTTTAGGGATTGTAACTACTGAGATTTAACTGCCCTGGTTGTCGTTTCAACTAATGACGTGATGTACCCACAATCATTTGTACTTTATAGAATAGACTATGAGTTTGAGACCGTCGCGCTATCCTATAATACGAAATTTACTTGTAAGCTGCAAGCAAGTGTGAACACCTACAGCTACAGTATTACAGTAACAACATAATAATGATTTTAAACTTTGGCATAGTCATAAGTATTTAATGAAGACATTGATCAGTCCAAAAGCATTGTTTAAGTAAGTAGTTGCTCATTGTTCTTAATTTAAAAAAATATATAAATAATAGAAATTACCTCGCGTAAATGGAAGATGGCTGTCGAAAAACTTGGAAAAATTACAACGATACGGCAGAGATATCAGAGGTCACTTGTTTTCATATTAATGATAAATTTCAAGTTATGACTTTCATTTTACGGAAAATAAAATTTCAGTATAATAAAAATATTTATTATTAGTTAAACTAACTTCAAATGTCCTAAAAAATATACTAGAAATGAAGAAAGTATTACCGCTCTGGAAATCCTATAAGCAGAAGTTAATTTGGGCCCTTAATTTGTTTGGGGCTCTGTTTTTTTGGCGCATGCGCACATTTTTCACTCAAATCGTTCTCCGGTTTCCGAAGACGCATTTTGTCTGTGAAGGTAAGTGCTAATAATTTATCTAATATGTGGAATTTGATGCTTATAGGGCCTTAAGTTATTGCATTAATTATACACAACCTATGCAAAAGTAAAGAGCATAATTTAAAATACCTAACCATTTGTAAAATGTCTTTTTATTAAAGATTTATATTGAGTCGGCTAGTCATGGGGACGCTTGAGCTGGAGTTCGTTATGGCGGCAATAAGCCTCATAGTAAAATTCAGAAGTTTTTCTTGAGTATTGGCATATCTTACCTTGTTGTAGTGATATTTTATTCTAAAAGTCTCAGTGTAACTTCAGACATTTTATAATCAATTAGTAAAGTCTTATAATTTTAAGTCGTTCTTCGATCTTCCCTTGGCTTGGGAGCCAATATGGCGGCAACTTTCTTAAAAAATTCCGGTCTTTTGTTTTAAAATGTTAATTATTACTAAAGGAACAATTGCCTGGATAGAAGTTTTATGTTAATTTTATTTTTCAAATAAATTCTATTCCCGATGATTTGAAAAATGCTGTTGCCATGATGAGTTAAGCTCAACAAACAACACGAGGTAGACTATCCTTATTAGCCCGTCTCACTAACCTCTGCTTTGTTTAGAAAATGTTATCTGTCAGTGTTATGTACGTCAAAGTATAATAATATTTTATTTTATTTCATTTAAGAGACATACATTATGAACCGTATCTATACTTCAAAATCCGAATAATTCTTGTTGTGTTGTTGCTTGGTTGCCAAAGGCTAATTTGAACAACCTCTTGGTCCTAACGTCTCAAATAATTGTTTGCTCCCGCTGTACTCTACTGAAGTTGTACACTCAACTTTCTGTTCGCTGACGCTGTTCCACACGCACGAATAGCTTGACTCAGTCGATTGTATTGCGATACCATTTGCAAAAAGTGACTGAGGTTGAGCCAGTGGCCGATACTTGCGCAAATCCTGTAAAATATACAGTATTCTGCAATTTTACAAATTTATGTAATTAGATCCCCCTCCTAATTTTGGGGTGTTCTGGTGGGAATAGATCATTCATAATTAGATAGGTAAACATTGAAGTGTGTTATAACTGTCTGAATGAGTTCTTATGTTGAAGGGGTTGTGTATGTTAATTGTGTCTTAAGCTGTCTTCTATAAATTCCGTCCTATGTGCATCAGTGACGTTTGAATGCTGGTCCCGTCAGTGACTTGTCTGTGTCTCTGAGTGAAAGCTTGAGTTGTTAGGGTAGAGGTAGATGCTTGTGCCTGGTGGGGTGGTGGTGATACCGATAGTTTTTAGCTTTTGTATTAAGGTAATGACAGACAGTACTTGTTTTTTGATTTTGAAGCAATAGACTCCGGACTGACTTCGTTTATTGCGCTACCCTACCTACTAGAGAATATTATTTTGAAATGTAAGAGATGATACGGTTCCATTATCTGCAATTAAAAGAACTCGAAAATCCTTTATAAATAATTCAACACGTGTCTTTCTTCTTTACAGTAATTCAATCTTAACACTTTACAATGAAGAAAAAGGCAGTTAAGGAAGATTCTGACGAGTTCGAAGCCGATGAACCGGAAGAATTCGATGAATCTGGCTCTGATTGGGATCCTGAAGAAGGAGAAGCCGCAGGCGCAGTGAGTTGTTAAGTTTTCATGCTTCATGCAGGTTATCTTATTCAATATTAATTTTTACTAGCATTTGTTAACAATGTGAAGAAATTGACAAATCATAATTAATTTTAGATAATTTAACACTGAACAGCCTTTAGTCGACAATGTTTCTGGCCGGGTTCGAACTTAAAATAATTTTATACCTCTCGCAGTGTCTTCATATTGATATTGGCCACCCCTGGATCACCCCAAGTTTTTTTATAATTTTTATTTAATTTAATGCGGAACTTATAATGACTAGGTCTATTCAAGTTGTTGAGGACCATTTTATTCGCCACGTTACAAAGTGTCATAATTTTTAAATGACATTGATAATACTGTAAAATTTCTGTCCCCTATCAGGTTAACCGATAAGTCACTGCACCGAGACTAAAAGCAAAATCCTTATAGCCCAGTAATTTCTTAGTATGTCTGCAACTTCAATACCTAGACCCAATCTTAAGAACTTATAATAGTAAGTAATTTGGAACAACCGGTTTTGATTGGTGTAATCCAGCAGGATCTATGGTCAGTTTCATCTTTATGATTATGCGCTATCCCTGAGGGGAGCTTAAAAATTACCCATAATACGTGCCAGTTTCATTCATATCAAATTCAGAGAGCTAATTCTGAAAACTATTTTTACATACTGAGTAAGTACCAACCGCCTTCAGCTAAAAAGCTATTTCACTTTCAGCCAACCAAGAAGAGAAAGGGTCGAGCTAAAGCCGCACCCAAAAAAGCTGCTCCTACCAAAAAAAAGAAAACTGAAAAGAAGCCTCCTTCAGATGAGGAGGATGAAGATGAAGAAGACGAGGATGAAGAGGAAGACGAAGAGGGTGAGGAGAGTGACTCGGAAGACGCTCCTGGAGTAAGTTTTTTTCTGTTTTATAAATTATAAAATAATAATAAATAAATTCTGAAAGAAAGTATACAGTAAAATCGTCAAAATCAGGTTTTTTATTTCTCTAAGCAATTTAGGGAAGTTAGTAGCATTTCTCGCCGCTCTCAGTTCAAGCGGGAGTTTTCTAAGGTAAGCGAAACCTTTTAGTATAGGATCCAGTCGCTCCCACTTGGCTGTGTGAGGTGCTGGCCTTACAAGGTCTCCCCTTTGCCTGGTACTGTAGGTGTGGGTGTCCCCATTTTGTTTAAATTTCCCCCACAAATTTTGCATTCAACCTTTTATTTCGTTAGTAAGTTAATATTAAAAGACATGCGCGGCATGTCTGGGGACGTGCTGTGACAGGCTAACCTGTGATCTTATCGGAGGTTTAGCAAGGGCAGATGGTAATTATTAGAAATGCTTTGATAGTGCAAATAATTTAATGGGTAGCTGTTGATGCATGTGTCAGTTCAGTTTGAATCTTTGTTTATGGTGGGGCTGTTGATGTGAAAAACTAATAATTTCAGTGGGATTATTGGGTCCTATTGTAAGCACTAATATACGCTTCTTGAGTTAGGAAATACGTCGGCTTGTTTCACTGTTGGATTGTGTGCTTATTTGAAATATTCTTTAATTACAGAACGGAACTTTCGTAGTTTTGAAGACAGACTTCAAGACAGGAGGAAATCATCCACTTTGGAAGATTGATGGGAAGGCTTTGTTACAAAAGTTCATCCCATATGAGGAGGATGGAAAAACTCTATACAAAAATACGTCTACATACTCAGGTTGGACGCAGAGCAACAGAAATCAATATGCACCGGCACCCGTTAAATTTGTCGTGCAGTCAAAGAAAGAAGTCGTCATTGAGTTCCTGCGGGATGATGTTAACCTGTGAGTAGCAAGTTATGTAATTTTATGTATTCCGTAAGGCAGAAATATATTAGCTTTCCATTTTCAATCTAACGATTTATAGATTTATCAAGGGTCAAGTTTGAATTTGGAAATCGTGCTGTAATTTTCTGCATTCTTAAGCATACCTCATTTTGTAGTTCTATTGTATTAATAAAATTAATTTCTTAGCGTGAGAAGTTTCGTATATAAATAAATGGCGTAGAAGGTGTTCCTAAAGTTCCACGAAGGAATCTATTGCACTTACTGGCAATTGAGTAGTCCGTTATTGAGGTCTCAAATTTATTATACTTACTTTTTGGTATGAATGTTAAAGTCAGCCTTACACCAGTTTCTCTTCAGCATCAGTGACAACAATGTCTGCTTGCATATATTCTTCCACACGTTAGATGTACAAATTGTTAACTTATAAATCGAGCCTGCACTTCTTATAGACCTCTATAGACATGATCAAAATAATATCTCCAAATTTCTGATCGATCAGTTTTCTTAAGAGTGTACAGCCCGTAGGAAATTGGCGACCCGAAATTTATTACTTTTAATTTTGTATATATATATATATATATATTTTGTATATTGCTTTATATCGTCCTAGCTTATAGAACTCTAGTATAAGGTTGCAAGCCCAACGCAAAGGCGGTTATAAGTTGCTAGGGCCCTTTTGGCCCTATCGTCTTATAGAGAGAAGTTCTGATTTAGAAAGTGTCACACACCACTTGGCCTGTGTTATTGTTGTCGATGTATAACTTGCACCTGGAATTGACTAAATTTTAATGAGATTTTCAGGACAGTACCTTAATAATGGTAAACTGTATGTAACAAACCACCTTGGTAAAACCGAATTAGGTGACGGGACCGTTGAATCTCAATTTTTCGAGGCTCCATTAATGTCTTGTTGATCCCTGTAATCCTCAGTCACTCTATAGTCTATGGCCTAGGTGATAACGTCTCGGACTTGGCATCGATCGTGGGTTCGAATCCCACAAAGTCCAGTTGTTTCTAAATTTCGAGAGCTTTCAAGCTAAATATCAGTCACCACTTTTTACCGCTTCATTATTTAATCTCATGAACTTCTCAGGAACAATGGTAGGCTTCTTTTCGGACACTGAAACCGCTATAAACGTTTTTTTTTGTGGGCCTTGCATATTGTTTCGCTAGATCTGATCCATCAGACCTTTTCCCCAATGTCTATACTGTATACTAATGAATAAGTTTCATAAAGAATTTTTATTTTCAGGGATGCGGAAGCTGCAGGAGCTCCTGCCAAAGCGTAGATCGGTGTCATTTTACTGCGACTGCATTCCGTTACTTTTATTTGTGTTTGCCCTCGTGCCAACTCTTAGTTATCATTATTTTGACAGTCCATTTGCAAATAATACTTGATGGGTCCCATTTTTAACTTCTCAAGTTCATATTTCATAATTGTTACCCATGGTAATTTTTAAAAAAATATAGACAATTTTCTGGAGAAGAGAAAGAGCAATCAATTACTTAGCAAATTGGATTAAAATGGACTTATGCGTTTTATAATGGGACCCATCTTTTATTAAGTTATTAACTGTGTTTCAGTAATATTCGATATCTGCGCTCTGATTTCTAATTAAACATCTCTCCGGAATTACTTTTTTCTTATTGTTTCATTGATAATTGAAGGTCTGAGGGTACAAGTAGGTGTAGTAAAACTACGCTAATTCGACCCATACGTCACCGTAGGAAAATCCCGGTCAGTTAACTGAGGCATATTGTGCAAGTGTTGAACTTGAACAAAAGTTATCTTACAAATTATAAAATATAGTATGTATATATTATTGCTTTCCAATTTATACGTAGTATAAGGAAAGCTTTGTGATGGTCGAAATTTTCGATTCCGAGATTTCAACAGATTTACACGTTTTGAGGTCCCAGGAACCCAAAATAGTAGTTTTTACGAAATGTCTTTTCATCGATTTTGATGAAATTTAGCATGTAGGTTCACAAAAATCATACCTCGGGACCATTTTTTTTATTTGGGACTAACTCAATTTGGGGGGGGGGGGGGGTTATTCTAAAAAAACGTCAGATGTAGAGTAGTGGTACCGACTCCAACTTTCACCCGAAAGGTTGTTGGTTCGAGTCTCACGCTTGCTACATTTTCTGGCCATGCTTCGGAGGGCATGTAAAAGAGGCGGTCCCGGGCTTTCCTAGTTGAGTGTTAGAGTCCTAACTCCGCTAGGTTGGCTTAGTAATAGAACAACAAAAGTCAATATTTAGTTATTTAAAAAAATTATTTCTCAAAAACGGCTCCAACGATTTCTTTTAAATTCACATATATTGTATATTAATGTTGACAAAATGCGGGGAGTCGCATTTTTAGGCGTTAACTTGAGTTACGAAACCGGACAGGTTGCTTTCCCAAAAAAAATATTTAGTTTTGGGCAAACAATTACTTTTTGAAAAAATTATGGAAAATTCGCGCTCAAATGCATTGCGTGCCCTGCCATTATTGCTGTGTGGTAATGTGACCTATCTAGAATTTATCTCACCTCCAGTGACGTCAGGTGGACAACCCCCCCCCCCCCCCCCTCGAGATATCGGAAAATTATTTACCATGAAATTACTAATTTTGATAAATTGGAAAGCATGTTCGAGTAAACTCGGACCGGTTCTGTGTAAGATGGCGGTTGTTCGCGTAACACTTGAGTAGTGTTTCTCAGTCAACTGACTGGGATTTGTCTACTCAACTGTGACGTCTGAGTCAACTCCGCGTGTTTTCCTAATTAGGAGGAATAGACATCAGTTTGAAAAAAGTATATGTGTGCTAGAATTATATTAAATTGTGTGGATCTATAACCCTTGGAACATTGAAATTGGACCATCTTGCATTTTAAGTTAATTTAAGTTCTGATTTAATTAGAAATAAATACTTAACTATGTGCCAGTATCATTTTTTTAATGGCAATTGAAGAGAACACCGCCCTGACTGGAAATAATAGAACCCAACGGGGCATGCTGTTCATAAACCCAAAGATTTGTAGGGAAGATTTAGTCCCTAAAGCTACATAAGACGGTCTTCAGTTCCTATTTTGTACGGGGTTGGCATTTTCTAAGCTCCTTCTTTATTTCGCCCCACGTTTTAAACAGGCGACATATCCAGGCTGTTCGCCGGGCCTATTTAATACTTGAACCAGATTAGAGAATCGCTGCATGATTTTTATTGCTCTCCAATTTATACGTAGTATAAGGAAAGCTTTGTGACGGTCGAAATTTTCGATTCCGAGATTTCAACGGATTTACACGTTTTGGGGTACCAGGAACCGAAAAAAGTACTCGGTGGATTTGAAATTTGGCATGTAGGTTCACAAAAATCATACCTCGGGACCATTTTTTTTATTTTGGGCTAACTCAATTTGGGGGGGTTTTATTCTAAAAAAATTATTTCTCAAAAACGGCTCCAACGATTTCTTTTAAATTCACATATATTCTAGTTCTTAATGTTGATAAAATGCGGGAGGTCGCTTACCCCTTGATAGTTTGCTTCTGGGGGTAAAAAAATAAAAATAACTTAATTTTAATGAAAAATGACTAAAAAATAATATTTCTGCGAAACTTTTCTATCGATGATTTCTACCTTCAGGCATGTTTTAGGTGTTAAGTTGAGTAACGAAACCGGACAGTTTGCTTTCCCAAAAACCTATTTGCTTTTGCGCAAAATTTTTTTTTTGAAAAAATGATAGAAACTTCACGCTGAAATGCATTGCCTGCCTGCCATTATTGCTGTGTTGTAATGTGTTTTAAATATATTGAGGCTACCGAAATTTAACCATAGGAAAAATATTTACCATGAAATTATTCATTTTCTCCCTACTAATTGATAAATTGAAAAGCATGCTCGAGTAAACCGGTTCTTTTATTAATTGGGGTACAGGTGTTACCTGAGTGCACTTAAGCCTATTGTGCCCCCTACAACAAAGTATCTACATCACTTTCTCGAGGCCTATCTCCCTCAGGAGAGCCAGGATCTTGAGGGGATTCAGAAGTGTTAGGTCTTTTACATGTAACTGCAAGCTTCCCGAGCATGCTGCTCTTCTTCGTGCGATTGCATCGCAGGTCCTCCGCACCTTCATTGCAGAATCTGCAAGACTATAGTTGTCTCCCCAAGAGACTCCAGATATTTAACCCCAGGACCAAAGACTTCCTAGCCTAGAGCCATCAGTAAACCACTTGATTGTGTGACTATTGAGAATTCCTGCTGATTCGCAGCATTCTTTCATTGTCCCTAATATATTTTCGAATTCCCTGCTAAATCAGTATTTAGGATGGATTCTATCGCTTGGCATATCCAGGCAGTGGTCAGACGTAGTCAGAGAGGCTGAGTCTCTCTTAATTGCCCTTCCACTTCTAATAATGCCATTTCGGCTGAAGTTTCCACTGCAACATGGAGGGGTGGGAAGTCCAGTACTATCTCCATTGCTGCAGTGGGACAGGATTTCATAGCTCCTGTAAAGCATCTTGTTAGAGAATACGGGCTTCTGAATGTAGCCATAATTTGGATTATTCAGAGAAAAAGTCTCAAGTGGTTTGATTTTGCCGTGTCCATGAAGCCATGACCAATGGTATGGTTACAGCAGGAAAAGACAGGCGGAATCGCTGCATGAGACAGAGGTGTGAGTGCATGGGGAAAAGACATGATACGTTTCGCAGAGTAGTTGCCAACAGGGGAGTAGCTAGCTATAGGGGAGCCTGGGCTTAGTTGGCAAGAACAGAGTTCCATACAAAGAAAAAAACTAAATAAAGTTGGTTTAAAATAAGATTGTACTAATGTTTTATTCATATGTAACCAACTCGGTGTGTGAAACTTAGGAAAGGGCGCGAGAAATTCAAATTTTAATTGGCAGTTGGCACAAGTATCCAACTCATACAGCTACGTAAACTGTAAAAATAAACAAGGGCTTTGTTGGCAGACGACAAACACATGTCACATGGACAATCTTCTGCGGTCAGCATCTATTGTCTATGGTCACCATCAGAAATGAAAAAGCCTTTATAGCTAGTTAAAAATAGTAAAAAGCTATCTAAGAACGACGATGACAGATTCACGCTTGGGAAATCTTATGCTTATGAAATGCTTGTGTTACCAACGCCTGCTTTCTGCTTTAAGCAACCCTATCAACCTGGCGGGGGGAGTGAGTCTGTTCGCTAACTTGAGGCACCCTAAGGGTAGAAGACTCTTTCATCTCGGGGAAAGGGGAGTTGACTGACAGGGCGGACTTCCTGATTATAGTGGATTCCGAACCACTTGGGGAGTATGGTAGTCACAATCGGAGGTGACCAGGACTCGACACTGCTTATGAAATGCGAAAAAGAACTTGCTTCAGAACTAAATTTGGGCAACACAGTTAAGTTGTGGGCTGATTTAAAAGAATGGCGTGTAAAATTTTTACAGCAGTAAAATCGTAATATAGTATTTGAGCATCCCTTTGTAAGCTTAAAAAATCTATACTTTACCGCTGTTAAAATGTGTAAAACCCCACTATTTTGCAATTATAGTTTCAAATGTTTCCCCCGGGGGAGACCCCCGGGCCCCCCTTCGGTCACAATCTGCATAAGGCGCATGGGCTTTCCAAACAATGCACTGACAATGATAGTGCCTAGTTTCGCTAACAAACACACCAATTGCACAATCGCTAAGAATTAATTTGGCTTGGTAGGCTACACCCACTTTACCCGGAATGGCCCCTCCAAAAATCTGTCCTGGGCCCGCCCTAGGTAAAAACATGACTTGGTACTCCCCTGGCCTGCCAACCAATCGTTGATATTGTGACCTCAGAAGAAAAAGTCTTCTGCATCGTATAATGAAGAAATAGAAGTAGTGTTAAGGTACGCCAGAGGATCATTTCCCACCATTTGTATTAGGTAAGTAATTATATTATGAAAAATGAGTGGCTCAATCATTGATATTTCTCTGTGAAATGGTACATAAACTAAACCACTTTTCTGCAAATAAAACTGATTAGATTATTAAAATGCCATAAGCTTGAAAAATATATAGTCGGGTATAGCGTCAAGCTAAGAGTTGATCAAAGTTTATATATGCCTACTATACAATATTATAAGGACATGCTACGTAGAAAATGAGCACCCCAAAATTTGTTCTTATTGACTTTACTTAATTGACAAAGCAAGTCATTAAAGATTTGGCTCATGGAAGTTGTAGAAGATCATGTAATAGGACTAAATTACTTTTAATGAAATAAAAAATGAAAAGTACTTAATTTTTGGGTGCCACCAAATTTCACTGGGAATATCGATCGTGAAGCTATCAATTATGATGCGTCCCTTGAGGTCCCCCACAGACCAAGGGGGGGGGGGGGGGGGCGCCGGTCCAACCGAATTTGTTTCGGGATTGTCGGGGGACCACACACGACCATTCAACTAGCTCTAATAAAACAACGACCCATGAGTAAATCATTTTAAAAAAAATTTCGACCGGCGCGGTTGATTTTCTTCCATACCCGACCTCGTCCCATTCCATTTTTCGCTTGGAGCGTGGATTAGATTGGTCGCCTACATTTTGATGTACAGTAGAGTATGTGACCGTCACTATGACACAGTTATGGAACTCTATAAACCAAAAACCCTCACTATCATTTTTATTTTATTTTTGCTTTCCAATTTATACGTAAGCTTTGTGATGGTCGAAATGTTTGATTCCGAGATTTCAACGGATTTCCACGTTTTGAGGTACCAGGAACCCAAAAAAGTGGTTTTTACGAAATGTCTGTCTGTCTGTCTGTGCATCGATTTCCGGGCAAACTACTCGGTCGATTTTGATGAAATTTTGCATGTAGGTTTACAAAAATCATGCCTCGGAACAAATTTTTTTTATTTGGGGGGTTTTATTAAAAAACTACAAAAAACGTCTAAAAAATTATTTCTCAAAAACGGCTCCAACGATTTCTTTTAAATTCACATATATTACTAATGTTAACGAAATGCGGGGGGTCGCTTGCCCCTTGATAGGTTGCTTCTGGGGGTAAAAAAAATAAAAATAACTAAATTTTAATGAAAAATGACTAAAAAATAATTTTTCTGCGAAACCTTTCTAGCGATGGTTTCTACCGTCAGGCATGTTTTAGGTGTTAAATTGAGTAACGAAACCGGACAGGTTGCTTTCCCTGAAAAGCATTTGGTTTTTTGTTTTTTTGAAAAAATGATAGAAAATTCACGCTCAAATGCATTGCGTACCCTGCCAGTATTGCTGTGTGGTAATATGTTGGTCTGACCTATCTAGAATTTACCTCACCTCCAGTGACGTCAGGTGGACAACCCCCCCCCCCCCCTCGAGGTATCGGAAATTTAACCATAGGAAAATTATTTACCATGAAATTACTCATTTTCTCTATCTACTAATTTTGATAAATTGGAAAGCATGTTCGAGTAAACTCGGACCGGTTCTTTTAATTAAGTTCCATAGTTCTACGATCGATATTTTCTGCGAAATTGGAATACCTTTCTTTTCCCCCTGTGGGTGTCTATTTTATTTTACCGTACAATATTTTGGGAGACATTGGGATTTTATTAAATTGTTGACACATGATTTACTACACATCATAATAAGGTATTTATTTATAATTTATAATAATATAATAACTAGTTGCTTGTAGACATAATCAATGAAACTGCAAATAATATTTTATACTGACGTGTTTCGTAATAAAAAGAACTGCATTAATTAAGATAAACAGCCTATTCATTTTGAGTTTAAATCTTCGACCGCTTCTTGGCTATTGCATCTTCAACCGCTTTCAGTTGTTTCAATAGTTCTTCGCGGCGAGACGACGCTTTCTTCGAAGCTGAGGAACCCTAGAAATTTCAAACATTAATTCATTAGCAGGAGACTTTAACTGAATAGCTATTACTTAGGATTTTGTGAGACTCGTTCCCATACTTGGTTGAGTCGAGGTGATACTTGTTACAATGTCAATGGTAAGCATGTTTGAGCTTGCCCATTGGCACTTTTAGTAGGTATGGGTTGATATCAAGGAGTGACCCAGTTTGCCAAAGACTAGAAATTCAATCGGAATCATACCCATGACTATGAAACAAAAAGCGATGCACTATGACTCAGTTGCTGAAGCTCGTGACTATAAGCTACCTGACCACGATAGGATGGCACTGTAAAACTTTGTATATTCGTAAAATTTCATAAGCGGACCACCGAATTCTGCCGATTTTTCCAACTGTTCCAAGTGACATCCTATAGTAGTTGGGTTGTAATTATTATTACTTATACGATTCTCCGGGTAATGGTCATAATAACTAATTGTACAATGCATTAAAAAAATGTCTTCATAAATGGAGAACTCTTATTCAAAATTTACAAATTAGTCATGCAACTCATAAAAGCTTACAAGATTCAATGTTGGCGTGATTATATTATTATACTCGTATTCTACTTGTGGAGTACGGAAATAAAAATATTATTAAAAAGTAAGAGTAATTGTCAAAATATTTTACATTTTATTAAAGACTGGATAGCAGCACACTGTGTTAACATTGAGATAATGTACAGAAACTAACACTACAGGTAATTGGATGGAAATACTCACAGCAGGATCAGCTGAAGCAGGTTCCTCAGCAGGCCGCTTTTTACCAGCAATAGGAGGTACTGTGCCTGGTTTCTCCCTCTTGCTTTCTGTTGCTTTTAGCATTAGTTTGATCTGTTGCTTTTGCCCTGCCATTTTGAGAGCATCCACTCCCTTTCCTTTCAGCACCATCTCATCTAACTCAGTCTTCTTGGCCGCCCGCATTGAGGGCGAAGGCTCTCGACTGGAACTCGAGCTAGAGGAATAGCTGGACCTCGAAGATTCACTAGAAGAGCCACTTGAACCTGATTCGGAAGATGATCGAGACTTCCGTTGACGGGGCTTTCCTCGTTTATCTCCGTGTTTTCTAGAATAAATCGAGTAATAATCAATAATAATGTACAGAAAATAGTATAAGGTAGTGGCACCTATAGATGGCATACCACTTAAATATGACAGTGTGAGTTACTAACAGCTTGAAAAGTAAATAATAAAAAAAATTTCATACTCGGAATGCTGAAATGATGTTTCTGCTGTATGGAGCATGACATGACAAATGAAACCACAGCTCAAAATATTTTTTGAATTGAAACTTTGTATTAGAATAATTAAATAGTATAATCAGAAAAAATAAGGAGTAGGCCAAATATTCGAAATGAACAGGAGAAAACATGATTGGGATCCATCTTGGCTGAGCTTTGTTTTTTCTGATTGCGTTGTAAATTTAAAGGACGGAAATTAATTTTTTTATGAGCTCTACCTTTATTTTCTTTCGGTAAATGGAATAAATAACATGAAGTAAGAAGCCCGGAGAGATTGTGGGGGACCACCCATTGGTGGGGACCCGAAAGTGAGTTTAGACATTGCCCGAGGATGCAGCCGAGGATAATGTAGGTGGCAGATTTTAAAGCCTGGGCATCTCTGGTTCACCGACGAGGCCTGGACGGACTGGGCGAGTACTTTAAGAAATATTACTGAACTACATGTCTACAAACAAGGTACAAGTTTTCATTTCTCAACTGCGCAGACTAAAGGACCCATACTTTACCATCAGTTTGAAAATTTAATATGTTTTGAATATTAGTTAAATTTTAATTGCAGAGCCATTAATTTATATATAACAGTTTACTATTAATTGTAAAGACATCCAGATGCGTCTTTCAAATAAATATTTCATAATTACTGTTCGTTAAGCACAAAGATTTTAAAACTTTCATTCTGGTGGCGCTTTATAAATAAAGTTTGCTTAACTTCGGTTATTTAGTTTAAATTAAGTTGTGGCTCGTTTCATTACCTTTTGTATTTTCAACCGTATTTAATGTTTAAAATTTGAGTTTCCGATTACCCTTTCACACTACACATAATTATATTCTGATCACCTTGCTTGTTTGTTTTTAAGAAATATATTTTCCATTTTCTTTGATTAACTAAGATGAGCCAGCTTTGTCAATACAACCCTGAGTGCGAGAAGAGTCTACGGTGAATCCTGGCTATTGGATAACAATTCTGATATAGAGTTTATGTTTTATGAGTAATGTTTAGCCATGCTGGCATTTATTAAGTCAGGGATGCTATTTGTTCCCCGTGGCTGATATAGCCTACAGGATTCACCGGAGATGCTGCTGCCAAAAGTCGTGTGAGGTTGGTCATCTTATTTGAGCTAGTCCTGTTGGGCATTTATATTTAATATTTGTTATTATATATTTTTAGTATAGTTTTTTAATTCTGTATGGAATTCAGTTTTTTGGTTTGATAAAATAAAATATGTTTAAAAGAAATGCATTCATTAAAATGTGGCTAACCTAACCAAATCATAATTTGCAAAAAAAATCGAATTGTGTGCTGGGACAAATAGTAGAAGTGAAACTCCAACGGTTAAGTGGAGAAACAAATGGCAGCGGACAGGTGGAAAAACGAATAGCAACAAACGATTTACGGGCAGGCTTTCAAATTGGGCAAGTATATTAACAATCTGCCCCGGTAGTTTCCAGTGGCGGAGCGTGCATGTAAGGCGTGTAATGCCGCATTACCCCCAAAAAATAGATGGAGAGAAAAAGCTAGGATTGTGGTTTTCACAATGTGTAGCTTCGTTGCAACAAATCCTTAGAATGTATTTAGAGTTTAGATGAAATCCATAGGAAGCCGTGTTAAAATAAGATTGTGTGAGCATGATGTTATCAACCCAGTCTAAGAAAATTAAGAATCTCGTCACGTTGTAATTCAAATATTTCCTTTTTTGTTTTCAAATTTTAGCTTTTTAAGAAGATACAACATGCTATAGAAAATTATGCATGTTTCCTTCTTCTTTAACTTCAGCGACATAAATAGTGGGAAACATCAAACCAGGGCTGACATTTTCCGGAAAACTCTCCCAATTCCGGGGAATTCCAATAGGGGTAGCGTTGTAACGTCCTCCCCTAAACTCTAAAGGTTGCTTTATTCCCCGGAATTCCCTTATTTCTTTGACCGCGTGTGCGTTTTCAGCCGGTGTTAGTGCCTACTTCTTATTAATGAATTGTTTTGTTTTTAGTTTTTTGTGAGTGATTGTGCAATTAATTGTTTACGGTTCCAAGTGATCATGTGTGAATGTCTGATTGACGAATTAAAGCAGAAATCATTCTCTGCTTGTACATATGAGCTCCTTAATGCACTATGTCATTTTACACAAGAATATTGACATATTTGCCAAACAAAACGAACAGCGGGCCAACCTGTTTTACAAGTAGACATGTAACCATGAGTTTTTAATATTTCTAGAATTTATTCGTCTTTAGCCTGCACATAATTTTTTAAATTAGCATTATAAATAAACACTCGCAATCATCCCACGCTCCGCCGCTGGTAGTTTCACTCCTACTTTGTGTCCCAGTCCACATTTCGATTTTTTAAAAATATTTAATTAATAGTTTTGAAGCTTATGCGTGTCTCTTCATGGAATTTGCGCTAGGTATGTACGTGGGAGACTAGGTCAAAATACAATAGTAACATTTATAAAAAAACAAGCGGGGCTTGGGACCGCTTCGCGAATGAAAATCTGGCGTTGCACACAACCCCCATTCATAAGGGGAACTCAGGTACCGGCACAGCGGCACTCCACAACTCGTGACCCCTCTAGAACAGTCCACTGCACTTAGCTTATGGACATGGAAGTCTCCAACGGAACAACCCAACGATTTCAATTTCCAGAATTTTCTAATTTTCCGCGCAATTCTTAAATTTTTTTCCTGTCATAAGAACCTTCTCCTGACAATGTAACAGCAAAGGCTTTCACGGCCGGAGCCGAATGAAGAACCAGTAGAATCCGGGCTGATGGGCCGTGGTCGAAATAATTTAATAATATAATATATAATAATAATAATTTTCATCCTTCTCCTGACAATAACAAACACAACAAAATAAAAATAATAGTGAAATCGGTCCAGCCGTTCACGCGTGATGCCGTGAAATAGGGATTCATTTTTATATATAAAAAATATAGAAATTTATTATACCGGCTGCACACGATAAGTACGCAATTTCGCTGGGTGAATAACTTGCGCAAGCTGAGTACAGAGTTTTGACCGGGTCCAAGTATCCGTTCTGCTATGCTGCAATGTTCAAGACTTCGATATTTTTGCCTTTCTATTTATACGTAGTATAAGGAAAGCTTTGTGATGGTCGAAACCGAGATTCCGAGATTTCTAGGGATTTGAACGTTTTGAGGTACCAGGAACCCAAAAAAGTGGTTTTTACGACGTGTCTGTCTGTCCCTCTCATCGATTTCCGGGCAAACTACTCGGTTGATTTTGATGTAATTTTGCATGTAGGCTCACAAAAATCATACCTCAAAACCATTTGTATTATTTAGGACTTACTCAATTTTGGGGGGTTTTATTCTCAAACTCCAAAAAAAAAGTCTGAAAAATTATTTCTCAAAAACGGCTCCAATTTTGAATTCACATATATTGTAGTCGTTATTAATGTTAACAAAACGCTGTGGGTTGCTTACCCCTTGATAGTTTGCTTCTAGGGATAAAAATAATTCAATTTTCATGATAAATGAATAAAAAATAATTTTCTGCAGAGTCTTTCTAACGATGATTTCAACCTTCAGGTATGTTTTAGGTGTTAAATATAAATAGAGTAACAAAACCAAACCAGTTGCATTCCCAAAAAATGATTTGGTTTTGTGCAAAAAATTATTTTTTGAAGAAATTATGGAAAATTTTATTATTATGTTATAATGTTTTAGAAGATGAAATCCCATCGATCAATTCAGTGTTTTGGGATAGGGATATCCAAGGCCGTAGCCTACTAATTGATAAATAGGAAAGCATGGTCGAGGTTCATTATTGGTTCATTATCTCTGATATTTGGCTTATGACTAACTAATGGGATATTATTTCTCCTGCCGTTCCAGTTAATATATTTCTATGAATGATATAGGCATGGTGCTTACGTGGGAGGACGAGCCTTGGGCGTTGGAGCGGGCGGATTTAAACCCACTTTTCGCATCACCGACGGAGACATTGCCTTCTCTTTGACGCGGCGAGGAGTGGGCGCAGGCGGATTCATCATCATTGGCCGCTCACCAGCGGGTTTATCGCCACTTTCACGAATTAACGCTGAAATTAGTCAATCAATAAGTCACTTAAAGTATGTCGGCATAACTAACTGCAGGAAAATACCCTTATCTCATAATCTAATTTTTAAAAACAACGCTCAACTAAATATACTCACGTTTTTTGAGTAAGCTGCCGAAGAGTATAACCTATCAATGACCCCTTTTAAACCTTATGACGTCCTAATCTCCTAAATGCAGATTTAACTTATTTGTCTGTCTGTCGAGTTTTGGACAACCTACTCTGTGGATTTTGATGAAATTCTGCATGTAGGTTCACATGTTTTTTTTCAGACTAGTTCAATTTTAAGGGCTACACCCCAAAAACTAAAAACAAACAGCTCAAAAAATATTTCTGAAAAACGGCTCTAACGATTTTTTTTTTAATTCACATAAAAAGTAGGTGCTATTAATGTGAACACAACCCACGAGGTCGCTTCCTCCTCGATAGTTTGCCTCAGGGTGAAAATAATAAAAAAAAGGTTCAATTTTCATGAGAAATTATTGAAAAATAATGTTTCTTATGAACCTATATAATTATATTTATTTTATATTATAATTATATTTATAACAACAGGTATGTTTTAGATGCCAAATGGAGTAACAAAACCGAACAGGTAAGCAAGATTTTGCTTTTGAATAACTATCTATTGCTATAAAGGTACCTGTACTGATTTATAAATAGGAAAACATGCACGGGTTCACTCGAACCAGTCGAATATTTAAACCAAATTTTTTAGACTTTTAAAACCCGGACATATTAGGTTAAAATTTTGGTCAAAACTTGCCAAACACAAGACATAATAATCTCACAGAGTCAGCACTACTTACGCCTAAACTTGGAATCTTTGTCTCCTAAAAGCTTGGAGCGAGACGGCAGAAGAGAAGACGGCGACGGCCGCTTCCGACGAGGCCTACTGGGGCTCGACCCTGAGCCCGACCGAGACCCTGATCGAGAGCCAGACCTAGACCGCGACCTTGAGTATGAAGAATATGACGAATTTGACGAACTCCTTGAACTGGAATATAAAACGATAAATTAGTAACTGTTCTCTAGCCAGATGGTCATTTTTTTTTACAGAATTTGTTTTATATGGGTAATAATAGACAAAAAGTCTTCATTTATTTAGCATGTAAAAAGAGAGAAACACTGTGTTTAGTAAAGCATCCGACAGGTATATCAAAACAAAATGCAGGTTTTTAATTTAAAAAAAACAAGTATTGCTCGACTCAAGTACAATTTGAATACGCCTGTTAGATCCAATATTAAAAGTGACGTTGCGACGTTCCAGTGAAAATGTGTTACCTTGATCCAGAATAAGAGCTGGATCCCGACGAGTACGAGACTTTCCTTGGCCGATGACCTTTCCGCAGGGGAGACTTGCTACGCATCCAGGGATCTGCCCACTCATCAGGGCGCCGACCTGACTCGGCAGCAATGCGCTTAGCCCGTTCAGCCCTCTCAACTATAACCTCTCTCACCATCTTCTTGCCACCCTTTCGCGCTCGCAACTCCTCTTCGTCATAATATTTCTTTTCTCTGCACAAAAGAAACAATTTTGGTGCACTCATAGATGCATCCTGAGAACTTAAGAATCGTATTTTTTATAAAAACAAACAAAAGTATACCAAGTACATTTTACATCACAATAGTCCTGTAGCTGTGTATATATAAAACGCCAGTGATGTCACACATGTTCACTATGGACCAAGCAGTAGACCCTACTAGGACCGACATTTTCTGGCAATGATTGGAGCTAATAATATAATAATTAGATTCGCGAACATTATTTCAATGGAAACTATAAATTCTTAAGGAAATATTCCCAAGCAAGAAAAAAAATATCATAAATAACACGTATCCCGTTAAAATGACTTCATCTAACTAAGTGTAATAAGTCATGGGCCTACAACAATAAAAGAAGAATTAACATAAAACACTGATATGAAAATACATTGCGCCACAGCTACGGGCCAGAGTAGCCCCCTCACTTGGGGCAATAGCCTTCCCCCCCCCCTGGACCCTTGCGATAGGAATTAAAAATATCTGCCATCTTGCCCTAATATTGAGATGACGCCCCTGAGCTCCCTGCACCATAATACGAAAGAGCTATCTTTTCATTCCTTTGTAACAGAGTAGGGGTGCTGTTTCTGTAAGTAAGTAGTAAGAGCATATAACATTATAACATAACATTAATATAACGTGACACTTTGCTTCTGGCAATGGTACAAATACAGCAGCTCGGTGTGGACGGTTTATGAAATAGCCAACCACAAAAGGCACACAATTGTAATAAGGTAAGTAGGTTGTAAGTCCAATTTCTAAACTCATGGTAACTTACCTCCGTAGCAAGTACTCAGGGTCACGCACCCTTTCATACCCTCGGCGGTATTCATAACGATCGTAGGCACCCGGGGAGTGACTTTCAGGAATGATGTCTTCGTATCTTTCAACGACACGTACAGCCGGTCTTCTTACCTCTGGGTCTACTTTAGGTGAAAACCTGCTGAAACATCACAATAACTTAAGACTCAACGTAGCTAACATGATCAGCTGCAATAAAGGTTATTTCAGAATATATAAAAAGATTGAAAAATCTTTTCTGTCTCAAAACTTGACCTTTTTTGACTAGAGGGAAAGTTATAAGGAGTTAGACACCCCGGTTTCTTCAGGGATTTTGGCCCATATGAACAGTAGAACAACCGTAATTTTCATCATGAGGTTGTTTAACTTGAATGTTAAATTATTGTCCGAATATTAGGCGGCATTTCCATTGACCTCGTTTTGCAGAATGCACATGACGTTGACGTGGTAGCAGACATCATTAATAAGTCTTTAATGTCTGCTACCACGTCAATGCGCCGCCTAAGGCACTTACCTTGCCCAAGGCTCAGGGTCATCAACTGGACTAGCCGCCCTAGCATAGTAATCGTTTTCTTTATCCATTTCGTCTTGACCTATACTAAGATTCATCTTCTTCTCCTCAAAGTCCATGTCCGTCTCTTTTCTCTTCGTAGATTTCCTCATCATCTACAGTGCAGCAAAAATGATTAAAATCAGCATTTAAAACAACACAAGTGGCACTTCTATTTCATTAGGCCTCAATACAATTTAATGATGTTCATAATGCAAGATTGTAGAACTGTCAATGTCGATTAGTCGGCAAAAGCCATTTAAAGGAAAAAATTATGAAACCACAATCTTAGCTGATCGAAATTTCGGGGTTTCCTGTTTCTAATAGTGGATGACAATAACCCAAAAAGTCACATAGATTGACGCGGATTTTAGGGAGATTCATCTACCTATTGAGACGGCGACCAACGTTCGACTTCCGGAAATTTCCTTCACAACTTTTCATTTCATGACCCCCTGAGTCTAAAACCACCATCCGTTCAAAATTATATATATCTATGACGTATATATATGAGTATGTATGGACTAATGTACTATATCTATTTTAGGAAATACTCCGTAATATAATATAATATAATACTTCCGTAAATATTATCCCATCTTGATGAAACTTGGCACAAAAATTGATCATGCAAATGCCTTGATCGAGTTAGTGAATACTAATGAATTTTTAATATTTAATTTATTATATTATATGAATACAATATAGTGAATTTTTTTTTTTACTCAAATGGATAACAAATGAAACTTACTTCCTTGGCTTGTCGCAACCCTCTCTCCCATGCAGACTCAACAGCGGCTGGATCTTCTCGCCTAACCGGCGCATAAGTAGCAATGGGCTATAACATAACAAAGTTTTGTTGGCTGAAATTTTATTACCATTTTAACGCAGTGATTTCTAATATTTTGCAAGCAAAGATTAGCCGAGTCAATTGGAACCACAAAGATAGGAAAATGGTCAGATGATAAATTCAACTTTCCCAAAAAGTAGACCATAAATAGATATAGTTACTGTATATGTATATACCCGACTAATTTACTAAAATTCTATAAAATTGGTTTAATGTACTTAATCGTATGCAGCTGTGGTGCGAGGAATTAATTAATTTTGTCAAATTGACTCAGCTATTCATTGTTTACGAAATATTTTGAAATCTTTGCCTGCAGATTCTAATACAAAGCAGATGAGTGGTGAAAAGCAAGGTGGGTATTATTGCCGACTTGGTATTTAAATCCGGAGGAAAATTTGTCTGCAGCCTCGTTTTAAACTATTCTAAGGCAGCGGGACACTACATGTCTTCCAAATTTTTACTCTAAGGGTCCAAGCCACTTTAAATCAAACAATCAAACAGTGTATCCAAATGTATAGCATTATTGTGTGACAACTTTAACGTTGACCTACCCTTCCAGAGGGGGCCATCATAGGATAAGGACGAGGCTCAGGTGGATAAAGGCCCATTCCATTAGCTGAAGCAACCATGGGTCTGGAGACATCGAACATTGAGTAGTTGCCTTTGTCTGTCACACCTGGGTGGAGGAATCTGAAAGATAAACACAATTGTTTGTAAAAGACCTAGGACTACTGCAGTCCTACTATACCATTTACAGATTAACTTAACACCGGGAATATGATAAAATTATTCTGAATAAACCCCAATCGAATTTATTTTTTTACAGCCTGAGAAAATTCATGTCTACAAAAAACATGGTACCTATTTATTATGCTTTTTATCAATCTATATTACATTTTACACAATTACAAATTAACATACAGCAGAAATTCTGTCAACTTTAGAGGTTTGAGTTACTGCATTGAAATGATCAGGGCCGGACACCATGAAAATATTACCTCGTCTATCATTTAGAACTATATTATAAGTCTTCTCACAGGCACAGTATAAAAGTATGATGTTGGTGTGACGAACAAATAAATAATCTACTACAGTAGATTGTGTGGTGATCCCGACGCGCCTTTTTGGCACCGTATTTAGTAAAAATTATATTGTTTTTTTTTTTATAAGTACGCGCATTATTATTATTATTAGCTAAAAATAACAAGAAATACAAACAATACGACGAAAAATTTAAACATGCTAACATTTAGCCAATAACTAAATTATTCAAGTATAAAGTAATAAGGGATAACTATTTTAAAAATGAATTCCAAGTAGATGATAAAGGGAAGTATAATACAAGAAACCAAAAAAAGCTTAAGTTTGAGATAACATATAACAAATATGGAGAAAGATTAAACAAAGTACTCATACCAAAGATACTAAATGAACTTCCTCCAGAAATAAAAAAATTTAAACAGATGGGTGAGTTAAAAGCGGGGATAAAAAAATGGTTGGTCAATGGGAGGGAATAATAATAAAAGCAGACTATTAACATAAAAAATAAAAATAAAATAAATAAGTAAATAAAAAAAACAGTATAAATAAAAAATAATAAAAATTATTATTTTAAAATAAGAAAAAATAATATGATATCTTGTTTTAGCAGCACTGTATAAGTCCTTTGTCGCAATCAAGCTTTAACTTGGGGATGAGGTATGGTATCATTATGTCTATTGTATTTTGTAAATATATGCTCCTTGTCCAGGGGATACTTGGCAAGGAAAAGAAAGAAGAAAGCTTTATATGAAGGCACTAATTTCGTCCTCGTCCACTGTGCTGGTGCAATGATTACAATAGTCATTATTACTTCCACCACGACGAGGATGATTCAGCCAAGATTACAGGGTAATATGTCATCAAAACAGCTGCTACTTGACGCATGCTACATGATAATGTAGATTGGTCTAATTACAATACATAATGAAACTTAAATTGCAACTTAGCTCACCTGCAGTTAGTTCCCCAAGTGCATGCACCACGGCTGTAGAACCTGCAGACGGGTGGCTTTTCCGGTTTAGGATCCCCTTCGTCGGTAACTTCACCTTCCTCGAGAGACTCCGCGCCATCTTCCTTCAATTCACCATCATCACCAGACTTATCACCCTCTAAATCCTTATCACCCTTATCTTTCTTCTCCATTGTATTTGCATCTAATTCTCCATCTTCCCTCTCGATATTCTGATTAAAAAAATATATTATGCTATAACTATGTTCCATTTACTTTTCCGCCGGGAATAAGAGACGCTAGAACTGCATTTTAATGGTGTGAGTCATAATTAAAGGGTGTAAATCGCTGCCTAAAAAGCTTATTCTATAGGTAATAGGTAAATGTCAGGACATGCAGAGTAGTGGTACAGACATCGACTTTCACCCGAACGGTGGTTGGTTCTAAATTGCTCAACATAAATATGGTCGAGTGGTGTGAATGACCTTGTGGAGCGACTTGTCAATCAATTTCAACTGTAAAATTGCAGGCAAAAATTGCTTCAACTTACATCAGGGGGGTCTTCAGTCTCAAAATCAAGCTGTTCGCCATCGTCCAGCGTCAGACTAGATCTGACATTTCTTTCCATGCGCGGTCGTTCCTTAGCAACTGAAGTATCCCGCTCTTTGGCCAACTTATTTTCTACAGCTTCTCTCTTCACTGCGTCTTCTTCCTTCTGCTCTCGATACGGATCGTTGGATTTATCGTCGTCATTGGCTAAGCCATCTGAGTCGTCGATATCTGATACATCGGAAAGATCGTCTGCATTGGGTAACTGAAACAAATAAGTACAACATGTAACATTAAATTTAAAATTGAGACGTCTATTTTATTGCGTCAAAATTATTCATAGGGCCATTTACGGCACGTAAGTCAAGATGCCCCCGATACTAAATCAGCATCAGTGTTCAGTTCTTGTACCGTTTGATCGCTGGTATACAGACAATCAACTCAATCGTTGACAGTCCACCTTTGATCAAAGTGACCGCAACATTGTTGTGCCTGACAGAAAATGATTAATTTGACTGCACATAGTACATTTTTAATTATTGGACAGCATTTTTGTGACAATGATATCACATAATTAAGCTCTACTCCACCATCCAAAAGGCGCAATTGGATATATATTTTTTAATATGTGAAATTGACAGTACTGATGTGCGTAGTGGCCAGATAGGCCAATAGGTTGTAGCCAGTAGTCACTTTTAAAGCAGTTATCTGAGCTTATGGCTAGTGAAAATTAATGGTATTTAAGGGCCTAGTGTTCGCTTGTTACTTCAATACATGTGATATATATAAAATACAACAAAATGTTAACAAACCTGAAATCGAGGCTTTAATGGAGAAGATGGTTTGTCAGGGCCCACACCATTAACTTCTTCTTCCTTTTTGAAACTATCTGATAGAATAGAGGAACCTGAGGAAATATTACTGCGGCCATCATCATCGTCTGCAATAAAGATAAGATTGCAGTTAGCCTGCAACACCCCACAAACACTCCCTCCTCAAACAGTATTCGAAAAGTTGATTTAGTAAGAAAAAGGTATCTGTCAGTAATTATACAAACGAAAATGAAGTTTTGTTGGCAGCAAATATCAAATGGGACAAAACAAGAGGTCGATCCTACAATATATAAATTAAAAATACTAGGAGACTGAGTAATGCGATCGGTTGGCATAGATCCGTAACTATTGTATAAGACTCGATTGGTTAATCACAAAATAAATTTGGTACCTTAATACATGAACGCCCCCAGTACCCATCCATAGGCGTACACTGATTAGTAATAAGTAATTTTACAACTTAGCTTCTAAAACATTAAACATAAAACCAATTTCAACATTTCTTTTAACTCCCATATGATTGCAAACTTTTCTATTTAATATATTTTGAAATTGTTGCTATATTAGTAGAACAAAAAAAAATAGTAATGTTGAACAGGGCTATGGATAAAAATAAATATGAAGAGAAAATAAAAAGAGAAACTTTTTTCTCTTAATCCATTTGTTCAGTAATAATATTAGGAAATATGGATTTCTTAATTCAAAATTAGCGTTATGATTTGGCCATTTTATTCGCGTTTATCTTCTCAATCACATATCCTGATCATACGACGTTTAAAGAATAGGGTACTTGTTTCTTAGATTATACAATCAATACACATACAAAAGTATAAATTAAGCAGCGGGCAGACTTTTGTTACCGAAACCACACACCCTGCCAAACTTAATATGGGACAAGCATGGGCCGGTAACGGCAACGTTAAGCTGTCTAATCAAGACCGGAGTCATGCCACACCTGTAGACAAACTCAAGAAAACCATTCTAAACCACAACTAACAATAGTAACCAAATAAGCACACACACACACACACCGACCGGCGCAAATACTCGAAAGAGTCCCGCGCCTAAATAAAAAATATATATAAAGTAAGTTCATCAAATATACAGTTTAAGGCAGTTACTGTAAAAAAATAAGGAAATAAACGTCTAAACAGTCTACTTAAACGACAATAATTAAAGATACCTAAGGCGGGAGGGGAGCGAGGACCCTTCGGTCGCAAGGGCGACGTTCTGGAATTTTCCTGTGATCTGGATCTTGATCTTGAAGGACTTCTGGATGGAGAACGAGATCTAGATTGAGAACTATTGCTATCTGGTGACCCCGGTGTTTGAGGCCCTTTCTTACCTACGAAAAAAATGACATGTATCGTAAAATATATACTACATATGTATCAAAAAGCATCCATTGACCAAACTGTTGGAGCACAATGTCTCATGTTGAAACTCTTGCGCAGCAATATGTCTGATAATGTTCCCTTGTGGCTACGATTAGTGATCTTAGGGACCGCGTACATCTCAACCTGTCAAAAAAAAAAAAAAAAAAAATGTCCCATAATAATTTTATGGAGCGCACAAGAAAGTTTCAGAATGTAAAAAAGACTTTGTAGTGTATGTACATAGTGTATATAAGTTATAAACTGTGCCGCTAGGGAGCGACACATACAACAGGAGCAAACAAGCTCTTGATTGAGTTAGTCTTCTCTAGAACACCATTTAGGTAAGGTCCTAAATGCATGTTCGCGAGTGAAAAAAGGAAAAATGTCTTCGGTTGGACAATTAACCCCCTTCAGTGAGAAAGAGGAGACAATTAATTCATTCCTGAAACTTTATATTTTGGCGAACGAAGTCAAAGATACGTTAAAAGTGTCAGTGCTATTATCGGTGCTAGGGCCGCGGTTAGTAACAGTGATACAAGATTTAGTATCACCCAATGAAGTGGATAAGTTAGAGTTTGATGAGTTAACTAAGGCATTAACGGACCACTATAAGCCGTGTAAGCTCACGGTAGTTGAACGTTACCGGTTTAACACGCGACAACAGGAATCGGGTGAGTCAATTTCGGACTATGTTGTGACTTTGAAGCACTTGGCTACCACATGCAATTTCGAAAAAATTTTAAACGAAGTATTAAGAGACAGATTAGTGTCAGGTGTGCGAGACGACGGTAGTCGTCAAAGGCTACTCATGGATGAGGCGTCTTTTGAGGATACTTTAGAGAAGGCGTTGCGTATGGAAGAAGCGCTTCGCCAAAAGTCTGCTTTTGGAGGACCTCAAACTCAGGAAAGTAATCAGAAACTCAATGTTAAGCGCACCAAGGAGCAATTGAGCACTAATTTTCAGAAACCGAAGGGTAAGAGGGTTTATAAATCCTGTTACCGTTGCGGTGGGGAGCACCCCCAATTTAACTGCCCTTACAAGGGATATAAGTGCAATGTTTGCAAAAATATAGGGCACTTAGCAAAATGTTGCGAAAAGGCCGGGCAATCGACCATAAAAGCGATAGATAACGATGAGAGTTGTCAACTATACCACGTAGGTGGAGAGAGAGTTGCACCTTACTTGATTACGCTTCAAGTTGAGGGGCAAAATTTTAATTTTGAAATTGACACTGGATCCTGTCATAATATAATATCATTCAAAACTTATGCCAAATATTTCCCATCGTGCGAGTTAAACGATTGTGCCGTGCAGTTGACTGCCTTTTGGTTTGAGGGAAAATTGCCCTTGAAAGGTGTCACAACGGTGAATGTTTGCTATAATAATGCAATGCATGAAATTGATTTGCACGTAATGGACAGTGGAAATAAACAACTGCCTTCGCTACTAGGCCGTACAGGAATAAGTGCACTTCGATTGAATTTAAGTAGTATGGTAAAAAACATACAAGCGACGCAGACTAGTAGGAAAGTTAAGATACTTCAACAGCTACGAGTATACCCTAGTGTTTTTTCTAAAACACCAGGACAGATAAAAGGATTTCAAGCATCCATTGTGCTGAAAGAAAATGCAATTCCTGTGTTCTGTAAGGCACGACCGGTCCCATTCGCATTAAAGCCAGCAGTGGATGTCGAGTTACAGAGATTGGAAATGGCAGGCATTATCAGGAAAATGCCTAGGTCTGAATGGGCCACTCCATTAGTAATCGTCCCTAAGGCTAAAGGCGTACGGGTGTGCGCGGACTACAAAGTTACGTTAAACAGATGTTTAGCAGGAATTGACCATTACCCTTTGCCGCAAAGCAAAGACATTTTTGCTCAAATGGCTGGAGCACAAATTTTTACGCTTGTCGATCTTACTGGAGCGTATTTACCACTTCCGGTACGGGAAAACTGTAAGCATTTGCTTACTGTAAATACTCATCGTAGGTTATTTCAGTTTAATTTTTTACCATACGGGTTGTCAAGTAGTCCGTCTATTTTTCAATCTGTAATGGACCAGATACTGAAAAATGTACCGGGATCGGCTTGTTTTCTCGATGACGTAATACTGTATTCACGTACAGAAAAGGAAGCCTATCAGCAAGCTGAGAAAGTTTTCAAGATATTTAGCAAGCATAATATAAGGATTAACATCGAGAAATGCTTATTTTTCGAGCGAGAAGTTCGGTATTTAGGTTACGTCCTAAGTGGGGACGGAATAAAACCCAGTAAAGACCTGATTCAAAGTATTCAGCAAGCTCCAGAACCTAACGACAAAAAAGAGTTATTGTCTTATTTGGGACTATTGAATTTTATTTATGATTACATACCACATGCTTCAAATAAACTTGCGGTGTTATACAATCTGACAAAGTCACAGGTTCCTTGGAATTGGACTGAGGAATGTGCTCATGTTTTTCAACAAAGCAAGACATGGTTGTGTAATGAAAGACTTCTAGTTTATTATGACTCATCGCTACCTCTGAGGCTGACCACTGATGCATCAGCTAGGGGAGTCGGATGTGTCCTCTCGCACGTCATTGATGGAAAAGAGAAACCTATTGCCTTTGCCAGCAAAATTCTTTCACCTGCGGAATCTTCTTATCATTCTTCTAATCATTTTCGGTATTAAGAAATTTCATAAATTTCGCCATTTTGAGTTATTTTGTGATAACAAGGCGTTGACGCTAATCTTCGGGGAGAAGAAAGCTATACCAGCAATGGCGGCTGCAAGATTACAGCGATGGGCAATTCTGTTGGCTGCATATGACTACACCATAGTCCACAAAAGTGGAACGAGCATTTGTAATGCTGATTTTTTGTCGAGATGTCCGATTGCTGACAAGGAGACCATAGAAGACCCATGTAATGCGTTTTCTAGTGTGAAACACCTTGACTCGTTTTTAATGGACGTAGAATCGGATGAAATAGTAACAGCAGCAGGTATCGCAAATGAGACCAAGAGGGATCGCGTGTGGTAATTCCTACAGCACTGCAGGGCAGTCTTGAAATTACTGCATGGTGGTCACCCGGGCATTGTCAAGATAAAGATAAAGAGATCGTTTGTCTGGTGGCAGAAAATAGATGAACACATTGAAGACAATGTGACCCGTGTCTGCAGACACGGAATGCTACTCAGAAGGCACCGCTGCACCATTGGCCAGTGCCGAGTAGAAGATGGCAACGCTTGCACATAGATTTTGCGCAAGACCCCACATCACAAGGACAGCAACACAATATACTGCTTGTAGTGGATGCTTATTCCAAGTGGTTGGAAATTTTTCCGATGGGGAGTACGACTACAGAGAAGACCATAGAACGCTTAAGAACGTTATTCTCATCATACGGGTTGCCAGAAGAAGTAGTCACAGATAATGGACCACAATTCCGTTCGTCGGAATTCGCCACGTTCTTGAAAAAGAATAAGATTCGTCATGTGCTTACTCCGCCGTATTACAGCGCTAGCAATGGAGCTATTGAACGATGTGTTCAAACAACTAAGCAATCACTAAAGAAGCAAATTTTTGAAAAGAATGGCAGTAAGTTACAGCACAAAATAGATAACTTTCTGTTCCATTATAGAAACACCCCGCATGGGACAACAGGAAAGACACCTGCAGAAGTTTTCCTGTCATGGGTACCACGTACGTACCTTACCTTGATAAAACGGTCTTTGGCTCAACTCATTGAAGAGAAGCAAAGAGCGGTAGAAGATAAAATAAACAAGGACCGTCATCTGCAAGAATATCGAGAAAAGGATCTGGTGTGGGTCAAATCTCGAAGTGGAGAGAGTGCTGCGAATTGGACTCCAGGTAAAGTTGTGGCGCGGAAAAGCCCAATTACTTTCAAAGTGAAGTTAGAAGGGAGCTCCGAGCAACTATTACATGCAGACCATCTGCGGAGAAGGGTAGTACAATCGGAGTCACCCCGAGCAGCAACAACCCCGTCCTCAACCCCGAATGTGGACAGTGCGTCACCTCGCATTGGAACTGAAAGTCCGCGTCGTTCGGGTCGTGATCGCCGCCCTCCCAAACGCTTAGACTTATAAGTGGGGAGAGTGTAGTGTATGTACATAGTGTATATAAGGTATAAACTGAGCCGCTAGGGAGCGACACATACAACAGGAGCAAACAAGCTGTTGATTGAATTAGTCTTCTCTAGAACACCATTTAGGTAAGGTCCTAAATGCTACAGACTTAAAGAATTTTCTCTCCTCTAAAATGTAGCAGTATGCTTGATTATTGTTCTTTGATAACTATATAGAAGCGTTTTCTTGGGACCTATGAGGTCCAATTAAATTGTATAATTTTGTTTATTTGTCTTAAATATATGCACCCTACCGACCGGGTAAGCGGTAGGGGGAAAAAAGAGCGTGAGGAATGGTTATTGAGTAGCTGCCAGCCGGGTCCCTTTCCTAATAAGGCCAGGCAAGGTGAACAATAAAACATAAATTGATGCTTCTAACTTAGAACACATAGGTGTGTTTGCGACCTTTTTTATCAACATTTGTGATAAAAATAAAGGCATAAATAGGGTTAATAATATTTTAATGAAGGACAACATCTACTTACCAGTATAACTGTCATCGGGACGGGTTTTCAAGACAGGACGGGTTTTAATATCAATGCCTTGTTCTTCCGAATCAGAGCTTGCCGTACTCATTATTCGGATATTACGGTGGCTGGTACGACCACAGAAACCTAGAGAACAAAATAATATTATAAGGAATTTAACAATATAAGAGGGTAGAGAAATTTAAAAACATATATACGGGCTTATTGCCAATACTTATTAGGGGGAAATCGTTGGTACTACGTATTGTAAATATTTGGCGATGCTATGTATACAAAATTATTGCTGGATTTTTATTTATTTGGAGCGTTCCGATCTCCTAAATTACATAAAACACAAACTCGGGAATCTTACCTGAAGGGGGCATACAATTGGATGGATTCAACCATCACTTCCATTTTACCTCCGGCACAATCAACACTTTGAATACATCACTGACATGACACTAATCAAAATACTAAAGAACACTTTGGAATTAAGAACTAAAACTCGCGAAAAAAACTCGACTCTCGCGTTTCAAAAGAAAATACCGAACACATCACAATGTTCATTACTTGAAAAATAGGTAGTAAAAGGCTAAATATATTTACGGCACTTGCCGATCAACTATAACACATCTTTAGAGCTGGTCTATAGCTTACCTTTGACAAACTAACGTTGGATGATCACAGCAGAGCACAGTTTTATTGGAACCCTTCCGAATTGATAATAAACTAAATTCAAATCTTTTAATTTATTTAAAATCAACAAAACTCCATGAACGCTAGGGTTCAGCAAGATGCCAAGATGGCGTCAGCCAATTCCAAATCAAGGGCTTGCGCAAAGTCGCAAACCCGACCGCAACGACAATAGCGCCATCTGCACCGCCCTCTATGAGGATAAACGCGGGAAATGTTTTTTTAAATAAATTTTGTTTTTTAATTAATGTCTGGTATTTGTGAAATACTTTAATGTATTTTGATAATGGTGTTTTCCTTATTTTAATTTATATAAATAACAAATGACGAAAAGTGGAGTGTTAGAGAAATAAGGAGCAACATAAAAAATAATACCGTTTATAATACTAACTACCTAAAATAAAAATGACAGTCAAGCTTGCTGTCCATATAATCATTAATTAGAAATTAATTTATCATGTTTGAATGGTAGCTTTTTAATGCATAGTATATCATATTTTTTATACTGAAACTCTTTTCCTGTTTTTGGAACTAAACATACTTTCTGTGATTTTAAAATCTTTCCTACACATTTCTCCCCATCCATGGTCGCTCTTCCAATATAATAAGGTTCGCGATCGTCCATTCCAATTATTGCAGCATTATGAGGTGTCTCGCCGTCCATAGTTGAGATCCATTCGTAGGTATACCCGTCATCTACTACAAGGTACTGCCAACAACAAAATTAATTACTCTTAGTGAGCTGGTTGTCTACGTGCACGGTAGGCTACCGACCGTGAAAAAAATAGTAGGCTAATAGTATATTTAGCCGATTTTTCAAATTACTTGAAATGTTCACAAACGCTCAGCTCTTTTCAACTTACATTGTGGCAAAGGGTTAATGGTTATACTATATATTGATAGTTTCTATTCATACTACAATTACAATAATTGTTACGTAACTTTTAAGTACGGTACCTATCTTATCAAGGGAGAGCTTTCTTATAGAAAATCCAGAATGGATACACCGTACTGTGATTGGCATATTGTATCTCCATACATATCTGGGGGGTTCAGTACTCCTACAACAGGGTTGCCACTTGTGAAAGCAAAAAAATTGAACTGCACCTTACTCCATAAGACAAGTATGGGGATGTGCGGCGCCAATCACAGTGTGGCAGATGCCCTTCATGTTTTATAGGAAAGTTCTCCTTTGAAGAAGCACACCTGCCTTTAGAGCTGCAGTGATTTTACGGCACAATTTTTTTTAAATGTTGTCTTAAATAAAACAGTGCAACCTTTTAAATAGGTACTAATAGCCTACGGGTACATGTAATGTATCGTAATGTTCTCACAGTTTTCGTTCTTGTATTGTACTCTCGGCCGCCATATGAGTAATAACACAAATTGTAAGCGGGAATAATTTTGGCAGGCATAATTTCATCGCTGTGACTAACAACCCCCACGTAGACCTGCCCACAGGGAGACAAACCAGTTTTTATCGAGTTTCTAGGAACATCGTCCTTGCTTTTGCTGAAGTATAGGGAAGTACCATTGGTAAGCTCAACTGAAACAAATATGAAATTTAGATAACTTAGTGAATGATTTGAGGGTGGATTCAACAATACGACGATAAAGTAGACTACTCCATATAGTTCACGATATGGAGGTCTCATCCCCCAACTAGGTTCGCCATAATTCGAAAAAAATTTCTGAATACTGACAAAAATATTCTATGAAACCCATTCACTTGGTATCGTCAAAATTTTAACCATTAGTTTTTTTAGATTGACCATTAACTATTATTATTATTATTATTATTATTAACATCATCATCATCATCTACAGCGTTTACTGTGCGAGCCCCCGACAAGTTGATTAACTTGGGGGCCCACAGGTTATTTGTATTATAAGGGTATAATTGTTAATTTATAAATATATTCCTTCGGCGCAGGGGAGTACCGGCCGAAGAAGAAGAAGAAGAAGAAGAAAAAACAATAACAACAGTTGTTCTGGACCCATCACGGCCTGCCGGGTCCACGGTATTATTGTATCACAATTGTATATTGTGCGTGTTATATTGATTGATTGATATAAGGAGCATCCGACTTGTAGAAATGCCCCTAGTTTTCCGCGTATAGCCTATATGCCCAATTGTCTCAATTTCGAGGGAGCAATTTCATTTTATTTGCACAATAACCCAGTTATAGGAGGGTAGGCTTTCCCCGAACTTCTGCTGCCAGAATTCAGTGACTCAGAGATTTAGTGGTTGGAATATAGGTAAAATAGGCTATGTTGTGATAGAGGAAGCTATCTTTATCGACCTTAGCAAACAAAAACATGTTTATGAACCGCCGATAGATATTTTAATGGGCCCACGTGTGCAATCTTAGTTCTTATTAGTTTATGGAGATATCTTTGACTATGTCAATTTTTCTGGCCATGCTTCGGAGGGCATGTAAAGCAGGCGGTCCCGGGCCTTCCTAGTTGATTGTAAGAGAGGGCTTTATAGCCCTAACTCCGCTAGGTTGGCTTTGTAATAGAAACAATAAAAAGTCCTTATTTATTTTATTTATGTCAGAAAAAATAATTATATGGGAATTTAACTACCGTATTATCGTAGGGGTGCATCCAGGATTTTATCAGGGCGGAAGTCGCGGTAAAAAAAATATTCTTAGGCCCCTCCCCCCTCGCAAGTAAGAAGGATATCTTTCCCAGAGTTAAGAGTTTAGATTTAAATTATTTGCAAGCAAAGGAAGATTTTACATGTCCTTTCATGCTGGCTGGGGACACAAAAAATTGTCTAAGTTTTCCTCCAACTCTTAAGCTGGCCATTCACGAGGGCTCCAAACGGACTAGCGCCAAGCCAAAATGGCGCGTCCTGTTCCATTTGGCGTTAGCGCCATTTAGAGGGGTCATTCACGACTACGCTGAACCAGTCACTCCAAATCTTTCAAATTGTACAGTGTAAAGCTGGCCATTCACGAGGGCTCCAAACGGACTCGCGCCAAGCCAAATGGCGCGTCCTGTTCCATTTGCCGTCAGCGCCATTTAGACGGGTCATCACGACTACGCTGAACCAGTCGCTCCAAATCTTTCAAATTGTACAGAGTAAAAGTACCTCTTCCATATCGTCACACTGTACAATTTGAAAGATTTGGAGCGACTGGTTCAGCGTAGTCGTGATGACCCCTCAAAATGGCGCAAACGCCAAATGGAACAAAACGCGCCATTTGGCTTGGTGCGAGTCCGTTTGGAGCCCTCGTGAATGTCCAGCTTAAAAGTACCTCTTCCATATTGTCACACTGTACAATTTGAAAGATTTGGAGCGACTGGTTCAGCGTAGTCGTGAATGACCCCTCTAAATGGCGCTAACGCCAAATGGAACAGGACGCGCCATTTTGGCTTGGCGCTAGTCCGTTTGGAGCCCTCGTGAATGGCCAGCTTAAAGAGTGTACAGCCCGTGGGAAATTGGCAGCCCCAAATTAAAGACTTTTTATTTTTATTTAATTAACTAAGCATTACGCTCATTTAAGTTGTAGAAGACTACTTCATGCATCATATAATAAGATATTTTTTAATTTTTCACTACTTGTCCTAAATTTGTAATGACATGTATTCCTTACACAAAACTCTTATTTTTTTAATTCTCGACGATGCACGATATGTTAATGGATTTCATAACATATTTTTTTCATTACCGTACCGTATACTGTTTAATTTGTAAATAACTACATGGGCTTCATTCAAGGGTATTATTATATAGACAAGTTGATGTAAGATCTGATTTTGTTAAATATAGGGCTATGTCAACAAGTTAAGTTTAGTGACCCGCGTACGGTATTATAGCTAGATCTAAACAATACGTTACTGGGCCAATTCTCGAATCCACCCTTATAATCTCATAATATTACTTACTGTGCTGCAATTTACAGAGGTATATAGACAAGTTTCTTTAATGTACAATACATATAGGACATAAGACATACAGTATATAGCATGTGACTTACGTGATTGTGAAACCTACCCGATTCTCCTGCCATGACGAGTTGTATCAGATTTTCAATGTGTCTTCACTAAACTTCAAATAATCATCCATTCCCGGCAGATTTCCCGACTGTTATCATCAAGAGCATGTTATCTAATCATCGTGTTTTGCTCCCAGATTGTTGCAATTACGGCTGCTGCTGCGTGAACTGAGCCGGTGGCAAATATACAATCAGTCTAGAACAGCTGTCCTGTAACACACAGAACGTAGACCTCCTATAGCAATGAATGTTCACAACTGGTAATATGTACGTGAATAGTAATGAAAACGGTTGTCCGTCACACGGAACTCGCGTGATGTGTGTAATAAGAATGATTGATCAATCGCTGACGCCCGCGACGAGAGCGTAAACAAGTCCCGGAAAACTAATTGTTTGACAACATATCTCAGCAGGGTCGGATTCGGAAAATAGTCTGGAAAATTAACCAGTCTATCGCATCCCAAAGTAAATCATCGTCCAAATGACAATCTAATATATAGCCTAATTAATGTAAGATTGCCCTCCTTGTCCTTTGGAATTTGAGTAACTATAACCAGGCGCGGATCTACGGCCCCTCTAGCCCCCCCCCCCCCCATTAGGTTCTGATTTTACACTAGAAGAACTGTATTTTTAACTATACAACTACAAAATTCATTACGTCTACTACCAATAAACATATAAAAATCCAAGTGTTACTGTCTCAAAATGCGGTCTAAAATTCCGGCCCCCAATAGCGAGATTTTTTTTTTTTAAATAAAAATTCTGCCTCGGGTACAGCTTGTATAGATATACTCGTATGTAGGAGTACTAGGAGCAGGTTCAAACTAGGAGTAAGGTTCAAACTGACTACCGTACTTCTTTTATATGTTGTATACGGCTTCTTTCTGCCGAAGAAGGTTTTTCACAACTTTGGTGTACAAAAGGTGTGAAATAAAAATGTTCGGCACCTACCACATGGTTATACTCGTGAATTAAAGAATGCAGGGGAATATCGGGCCAAGTCACAAAAATTCATTTTTTTAGTTGTTGTATCTATGCCGTTTGGAAGCTGGCACATGGCTCTAGAGACCTTTTAGCTATAAGAAAACCCGTCTAAAGGCAAGTTAGGTCTAAGAGTTAAGAAGAAACGCAGTAACATTAACAACAGAGGGTTTATAAGTTTAATCATCCCATTTTTCCATAATTTAGTTTCCTGACCAAGCCTGATAGCCTATTCCCCTGCACTCTTCAATTGATTCGGGAGGCAGCGATCGGCGTCATCTGTAATTGACCCTTGATAGCATTGTACAGTGATTACAGCTCATTTAAGCCCATCACGATTAAAATAGATCCGATCATCCAGCATTACTAAATTCTTCCTTTATGAGCTTGGTTGTGTGTAAATATCCATTTATACTTTTTGTTTGTTTGGGAATTGGGAATATGCGCTAGGAAATTGGGGATGTTTACGATTATTTTGTGGGAGAGTGTTATCTGCTCTGTTGTGAAAGTAGTGGGGGGGGGGGGGGTTAAATGTTGAAGAAGAGGCCGGTGGCTCTTAGGCGCCCATTCCATTGACCGGCTAGGGCTATTTCCAAAAACAGTGACGTGGTAGCAGACATTCAAGACTTAGGTTGCGTTTCCACCGATCTCGCATTGCAGAATGCAAATGACATTGACGGAAATTAGAATTTTTCTTTTTTTAGAAATATATTAAAATGTTTGTACTTAACATATCCCATGACGTCATTTTTTAATTTTAGTTTGTTTGTTTGTGATTTTACTGCATGATCATTGATCAATTTTAACTATGGCATAGAGGAAAATAAACATTTCCGCCAATTCTGCAATGCGAGGTCGGTGGAAACGCCACCTAAGTCTTGAATGTCTGCTACCACGTCACCATTTTTGGAAATAGCCCTAGCCGGTCAATGGAATGGGCACCTTAGGAAGTGTATGATGTCATTTGTGGCTTGTGGCTCTGTGGTTGTTTTGTTTCCTAGCGCTTCGGCGCTTCGGTGAGGGAGGAGGGAACTCGTATGACGGAGGTTCGTTGGACGTTAATTGTAGTATTACGATATATTGTACGGTATTTAATACAGCCATTAAATTGACTTAGATTGAAGAGGCAACCTCCTCGTTATAACCGAAATTAGAGAATCAAGGCAAAAATCGTAGGTTCGAATCCCATCAAGTTACTACCTTCTAACTCGTTGGCAGCAACATGTGGCATCGATGCCTCTTCTTGTACTTATCGATGCAACCAGAGATTTTCTTTTGCTTATTCTGGTATGAACCTCCACATTTGTAACATGGGCTTTAATTCCAAGGTATTCGTAGGTTGTGACGATAGCACCATATCTCAAATGCATCGATTTTTTTTAGTTGTTTCTCACTTATACACCATGTTTCACATTCGTACAGTGCAATGCTCCAAACCAGGGACTTCACAGTTCGTTTCCTTAGACCAACTTGTGTTGTTCGACTCAAAAATTTTAGATTTTTTGTTGAAAGCCACTTTCGCTTGGTGCACTCTTAGTTCGACCTGCCATCGGAGGTAATTTTGCTTCCTAGATGTGTGACAGTTCTGATGTTTATAATGGGAGTGCCAGTTAAATTCGCATCAGTACTTGCCATCACTTTGGTCAGGACATGTAGCGTAGTGGTACGGACTCTGACTTTCACCCGAAAGGTTGTTGGTTCGAGTCCCACACTGGCTACATTTTCTGGCCATGCTTCGGAGGGCATGTAAAGCAGGCGGTCTCGGGTCATCCTAGTTGAGTGTAAGAGAGGGCTTTATAGTCCTAACTCCGCTAGGTTGGCTTAGTAATAGAAACAATAAAAAGTCCTTATTTATTTATTTGGTTTTTGACTTGTTAATTAATCTTCATGTTGTATGCTTCAAGTAAATTTTCCATGGCATTTAGAGGTTCTGTCAGATCTTCTTCATTTTCAGCCAACATAGCAATGTCGTCTGCATACCTGACCATGTCTCGTAACGTATACAGTATATAGGTTCGGTATGTATAAGTCAGGCCTACCTACTGTATTCACGATCACATTTGCTTCTTAAGTGTAATCACTGTGCCATCACTTGTAACACATATATATTAATAATAATAATAAACAAGCTGCCTGACGATCTGATTTAGCTTCTTTGAGCCCCCCCCCCTCCTTCCCTGGGACTACGTGTGGCAAGAACAGGCATGCGACCTTGCAGTTTACGTGGACTAAAGGCAGATCCTATATTAAATTCATGGACTGCAAAAAGCTACGATGTACTGTATACCTGGTTGTAAGATAGTACAGTATTGTGATATCACTCGTCGAAGTAAAATATAGTATGTTATTGTGTGTGTTGAGCTCCACCTATTTGCTCACTTATGAAACCCTCCCACTCTCCGTAATTAAGCTCTTGTCATAAAACAATTGGCGATTACAGTAAGGACTTGACTGAATGTGAATACAGATAGTGGTGGCAAAACTTCTTGTAAAATTGTGCTAATCTTAAAATTAACCTACAGGCTACCGACCTGTTTATGATTCTAAACGAATGTCTCTGAATGAATTTGACCATTTTTCTATCTTACATAATGCAATGAATAACTAATAAGTTAATTTTATCATTTGATAAAATATGGCCTTACAAGCGGGCAACAGAACGTACTATAATCCAACCCATGGAATCGACTGGAGAGGCAGCCTGTTACCACTCAATACATTTTACGCCATTATGAGTCTCTGCCTATTTTTTGTTCTTGCGCTTATACTGAGACTTTGCTACAAACATTACAGGTTCGAAATAAGAAGAGCGGGTATAAAGCAAGAGGAAGCCAAGTAAGTTTTTTTTCTTCACAAATGAGTAATGTCCGAATTTCTGATCATCCCTACTAAGCATAAGATAGTACAAAATTGACTATTGCAGCCTACCTTACTAGGCCCTATTTCTATTTAATGTTTACTCTCGGTTTATTTGAGATAATAAATAAAGTCAGTGCAGTAAATGGTCAAATAGCAAAGCTAGTCTTGCTAGTGCGTGAAATGAAATGATTATTGTAACTTAAATGTATTATATTAATGTATTGTAATTCATAATATTATTCCAACTACTGAACACAGTCCAATAGGTACTTGTAGGTACTCATAATGTTATACGAAGTGTATTCATTGAAAGATAGTTTTTTTTTAAATCAACGGTACGAGTACTTATCCTTTGGTAAAGCTATGTCACTGCTGACATGCGGTATTCCCCCTCATGTCACACTGTACAGTGTACACATTATATTGCAGTATTATATGGAGTGTATAACACGGACTTTTAGGCGTAGATCGTGGGTTCGAATCCCACCATGTCCAGTTTTTCAATATCCTCTAATTTCAGTTATGTCACACTGTCACAGCAACACGTGGTTTCAATATTAGGTACACATATTATTCTAGTGTTATTTTAGGAAAAAATACGAAAGAGCAATGGCTAACATGATACAAATACAGGCCAATGGTGCCCCTCCAGGGATTCTCAAGTCCATGAAAGCAGAGTCAACAAGGAATGTTGCTGTTACCAACGACGAAGAAGAGATTAGAAAACAGGCAGAAAGGGTACAGTTCGCAACTTTCATCAAAAGTGAGGGGATAAGTAATAATAATGAAAAATGCAGCGACGGCAATGTAATGATTGTAGGTGGATGTCATGTTGTGAAAGAGGAAATAAGCCATTTTTAGCGGTAAATTTTAGTTACGGTAAAAGAAACAATTAAGAACGAAATAAGTCATTTCATAAAGTATTTAGTATTGCACACTTTTCAACACCTTGAATATAAATTATTGCTTACAATACAATTTGTTTTATTTCAATAATGCAGGACCTATCTCAGTATATTATGCTAGGGCCTATCATCCGACGCCATCAGCTAAGATAAACCATCCAGCCTGTATGTCCTGTTTATTAGGGTAGAATTTGTTTAAGCGCCTAAACTTAACTAAATTTTCCATAGCCTAAGCATCAGATAGCTTCAACTCAACTAATAGTATAGTAGCTTAGCATACTGTAGTCGCTGAATGTTCAAAATCCATGATTCTGACACTATTAATGACGTCCTTTGACAAAAAATAATTCAGCACCCAAACAGACTTTGTCTAATGTTTACAAGGAACTCGTAAAATCGTCTGGGTAGCCTAAATTGATTTTTTCTTGCAACGATAGATTTCAGAGCGTGTTCATTCAATACGATTTTCTTTTCAAGTTATATTCTAAATTCCATCTTTCTGGGGCCCAGGCTTACTGCTGTCTATAGGCTGATGTCTGTCAATGGTCAAGTAACCTTGTACAAAGATCTATTCTATTATTTTGTGTGAAACCTGAAAAGCAGCAGATAAAAATCTGGTACATTAAGTTTATAGGCTATATTTAAGCCTAAACTGCGAGTTTTGTTTACTTTGCTGTGATGGTACGCTACCGCAGTTTGCTATGCAGATCAGCGGGTCTCTTATGGCGATTATTTTTAATATTATACTCTGTGATTAAAAATGTAAACAAGATAATTTTAGAATGGAATGTGCTATTCAAAACGGTTTTGTATACATTTTTAAACCCCAAGAATAAGTTAGGAATAGGTACTAAACGACATAGTAGGCCCGCAGACAGATAACCTAGTGAACGGTTATCATACCCAACACGGGCTTTTGGTTGGCAGCATCGCAAGGACGAGGTGGCCGAGTGGTTAAGGCGTTGGACTGCTAATCCAATGTGCTCTGCACGCGTGGGTTCGAATCCCATCCTCGTCGTCATTTTGTTTTGCATTAAACCATTTTGAAACTGAGATTTCAGGACCGATTTATTAGCATTATGGTTCTGACAAGCCAGCAAATTCACTCTCTTTCACTCTAAAGTGCCTATTAGGACTATTAACTTCGTATCTGAACCTAAAATGAATGAGGTCCCTTTTTTTAAATTGCAGCCCCCAAATTTCATGTTTTTAAATTTATTGATTTTTGTATTTCCAATCGTTATACTATAGAAAAATAAGATTGACTGGCTTTTGGACTCAACCACAAATATACAAACAGTAGGGTACCTACCTAATTTTCGAAAATTGAGAAAACTCTATTTAGGTACAAACCTGTACCTACTTTATTAACCAAGTTACTTTATTTAGTTATTTATCCTGCTGGTGCAATTGTTTCAGAAGTAATCTTGTCATTGAAAAATTATGTGTGTATTACTGTAGTCTAGTCACCAAAAAAGGTTACAATTGATTTGAATTCACAAAATATCCTGCTGTGCATGCATAATACAAAAACACCAGACTTTTAACTTTCACAATACGAATATTAGCAATATAGCTTATACTTTGTACTTTGTATCATATTCTAGCCTATAGTTACAGTACATCTAGCCCAAAAAGTTACCTACCGGCCAACTCAGCATCCATATTAGATTAGCCGGCGATTTCACGAGCAACACGTATCTGTAGGCCTACCTACCTACTATGCCGTTTAGTTTTAACTTTTTTTTTGAGTTAAAAGTGTTAACATAACAATTTTGAATTTTCCATTCTAAAATTATCTTGTTTACATTTTTAATTCCCAGGTTAAGATTAAAAATAACCGCCATAGTACGGTATGCATATACCGTTCCTAAAACTCTCGTTTGTAAGTCAAGTAGTATATTTATCCTTCAGTTCATTCTGGAATAGTAGGCAGAGTCATTCTTCTCTCCACAATTGCATCCATAGACTGAGTCATTCGCCCTAATTCTGTCATGGGAGGCATCCTAATGGCTTCTTCGTAACTGGGGGGATTGTCGACCAAATCGTCTGGCGAAGTTTGCCTAACGGAAACTTCAGATCGTGCTCGCCTTAACCTGAAAAAGTGCATGTTTTGTTTTATGCGACATATTAAATAAATAATAAATAAGGACTTCTTTTGTTCTATTACTAAGCCAACCTAGCGGAGTTAGGGCTATAAAGCCCTATCTTACACTCAACTAGGAAGACCCGGGAATGCCAGCTTTACATGCCCTCCGAAGCATGGCCAGAAAATGTAGGTAGTGTGGGACTCGAACCAGCAACCTTTCGGGTGAAAGTCAGAGTCCGTACCAATACTGTATAATGTGTAACCTTACTACATTTTCAGTAGGCTATCGATGTTTTTAAACTCGCATAACACGAGATTTTATGCCAAATAATAAAACCATTAAGTTATGTGTAGGAAACGTAATCGGAAAATATTGCTAATATCCAATCAATGCTCATATTATTATGTACGGTAGGTGGCTAGGCTACATTTATGAAGACTGGGCTTTGTTGCTCCTCGCTGTGGAAATGAGCTTCTTTTATTGGGCCAGTAAGTAGAAACTCCCCCTTCCATAGCGAGGGACAACGAAGTATAGAGTCTTCTTATCGATTTATAAGCAAATGACGCCAGATCCATCCAATAAACAAATTAACAGTTACACACATCAAAAGAATTTTTGGACATGGGCTATATTCGAGCTCTAGAGATACTATAAGCAAATCGGCTTAGGTACTTTTGTTGGACCACTATTATACTAGTATTTATTGTATGTAACTTAATCTAAGTAATATGGGGACTTGAAATAAGAAATTTATTTTGAAGAGAAACCTACCGGCGAACCACCCATCATTCCATTCCAACAGTGCAGCATTCTACTGGATTTTTTTTATTAACTGTCTTCCTCAATTCATTAGTACTTACGATGGTGCGTTGCCTGTGCGAGGAGAGACAGCATTTAGAGGTTGCTCCATAACCCGATCTCCCTCCACTATTTCCTTTTTCACTCTGTGCTTTATGTAGATTAATGCTGCCAAAAAGAATATTGTAAATAGGAAAATGGCAAGCAAGATCATTGCCGTCTTCAGGGATGATGACTGTTGTGGCATTTCCTCTCCCCTTTCCCACTTTCCCCCACAAACTTCCTTCCAGGACCTTTTCTTTGGTTCATTGCAGATAAGTTCATCTGTATTGGTAAGAGAGCGGTTCACGGCTATGTATATGTACAAATCTTTCATCTCGGCATTCGAGCACTCGCAATGCCAAGAGTTATTGCCCAGTCGAACAGTCTGGAGGTTTGGAAGACTCGAAATTTCAATGTATTCCAGTCTCATTAACTTGTTCCCCGTCAAGTCTAAGTATTGCAACTCTTTTAATTTAGCCAAAGAATTTGGTTCAATTGTCAAAATTTGGCAACATTTGAGTATTAACGTTTTCAATGCAATTAATCCTAATGGCCCTAAGCTGTCAATTAAATTTTTTGACACATCCAAATACTCTAATTTTGGAAACCGCTTGGATAGATTTGTCGACAAACTAATAATTCTATTGTCTGAGACATCGAAATATAGCAAATTTATCAGATACATGTCATCTAATGTTTTCACTTTGTTCGACGACAAATTCAAACGTTTCAAATTTTTTAAATACTCTGACCATACACCGTTCTCTATGAAATTTTGAGAAAAGTCCAGTTCAAGGAGTTTCTCATTGTTTTTAAATGTATCATGTTCTATATTCCTAATTTTGTTCAGGGAAAGATTCAGGGACTTAAGCTCAATATTGGCGTAGAAAGTTGTTTTATGAATAATAATTTCATTATCTGATAAATCCGCTCTTTGTAGCTTGCACAGTGTTGGAATTTTAATTTCAGATATGTCAGAGGATGTGGCTACAAAATTTTCAAGTGGTAAACAATACTCCGATTTGTTTTTGAAAGATAATTCAATGCGAATATTCCGATTGCTTGACACGTCTAAGCTGAGCAGATTTGGAAAATTTAATAATTCGTTAACATTCAATTCAGACAGTCGTCCCTGATTGATATTCAGTAATGATAGAGTAGTTGATTTTCCGGAGGACATGTTCTTTATTAAATTTCCGTTCAAATGCAGCTCGCGTAGCTTTGACAATTTTCCTAAAAACTTCAATGATTTTACATGGCAAAAACTCATATCCAGGATTTCTAATTTATGGCCTATAGGGTCACTATGGCAGGATTGAAGTTCAAAATCCTTATTGTGCGATATATTCAATGAATTCAATTTTTCTAATTGTATGGTAGAAAAATTAGTTAGCGAATTAAAAGAAAGGTCAATAAGTGTTAATTCTGGAAGGTTGTCAAAGAAAATGGTTTGCAGTGAGCTATTGGATATGTACACATTTTGAACTGATTTTAGAGTGGATGGAAAATATACGTCCTTGAAATTATTCCCAGACATATTTAGGACTTGCACCTGAAACCAAAAGAAATTCTTTGATGGTGACTTTCCCATTAATCGTTCCACTTCACATTGTTTAGGCCTACCATGCAGTCAGTTCACTTTATTAGGTACTACTACTTATGATTTGAATTTAGTAAAGAATATACTATAGGTCTAAAAACAATGTACATCCAATAGTATACGCTTGGCTAATATAGGTGTAAGAGGTGTAAGAGTTACTACGATCGGTACTCGGTAGGCCTACTATTGCGATTATTTGTGGCACTATACAGTACGCCGAAGTGACTGAATTAATGGATATCTTAACTTATAATATTATATGGCACGGTTATTTAGGTATAGGTACTAACAAATGGCATATGGATGTAGGCTAATTGCAATGCAGTATTAATTTTGTATAAATACTGCAATTAGGTCTGTGTATTTGGTTGTCAGTTTTGGTAGAGACTAGAATTGTAAAAATCTGACTACAGGGAAATACAATGTAACATGGCTGTAGCAATAAGGAGGCAGGGGGAGGGGCTTATTGGGTTGAAGCCTCTCCCCGAAATGAAAAATTGAGAATTAAAAATAATCTGTGAGCTTTGCAAAATCTAAGCTGTACTGCTGTTAAAATGTGTAAACCCCAACTGTTTCGCGTTTATTTTTTAAAAATACCTTACTTTGGGATAATAACAATGATACGATTTCTATACAATCTAAACCGTCGTAATTCTAAGTTCTAATATTATGATTTAGTCCGAATGTCCCTCATAATTCAAAGTTCTAACATTATGATTTAGTCCGCATGTCCGCAAAATGCTAATTCTACCTAAGTCTGATCCACACTTAAGCTAAGTCCGAAATTTGAGGATATGGAAAAAACTGAGCTTGGCGGGGTTCGAACCCACGATCTACGCCAAACCGGGGCGTCGTCTTAACCGCTGGACTACAAACCCCGACAAGTCCAGTAATCGCCAAATTGACATGTTTCGTGTTGCTAGACAGGTTAGCACATCTACACAACTAACTAACCGAACAGGTCAGTGAGCTTACTTAATTGCATAAAGGCAATGCTTTTATTCAATACATTGTAGTATTATATGGTATATATAACTTCTTCTTCTGGGGTTACAATCTATCGATTGGTTTGCAGCAACTTGACTCTTCTCCACTCCTCCCTGTCTTCCGCGATCCTTTTCATTTCCCAGTAGGTCCCGCACTCCATGTCCGCCATTACGTCCTCCATGTGCTCCTTTCTCGGCCTGCCTCTGTGATTTGTGCCCTCGACTGAGCCTTCAACAATGGTGTTTAGAAGGCTTTCATGCCTGATAAGGTGCCCCATAAATCTGGCCCTCCTCGTAGATATAGCTATCGTTAATGTTCTTTTTTCGTTTAGCCTACGACGCACCTCCTCATTCGCGATATGGTCTCGCCATGAAATTTGCAGCATTCTCCTGTAGCACCACATCTCAAAGGCCTCTAGTTTCTTTTTGTCACTTTCATGTATGCACCAAGTTTCGCAGCCATACAGCAGTATACTCCATACCAGTGTTTTAAGCATTCGTTTTCTTATTTTCATGTCAATATTATTTGATTCAAACATTTTGGATTTTTTGTTGAATGCCACTCTTGCAAGATGTATTCTGGTAGAGATTTCTTGTGCCGATTTTCCATCTTGTGTAATCGCACTACCAAGGTATGGGAAGGACTTGACGTTCTTTAGAGTTACCCCCTCTAGGACGACATTGGCTAGGGTTTCTTCCCGGCTGGCCACCATAGTCTTCGTCTTTGCCTTGTTTAGCTTCATATTGTATTCTTTCAAAACATTCTGCATTGTAACCAAAGATTCAAGCAGTTCTTCTTCGCTTTCCCCGATCAAGGCTATATCATCAGCATATAATCATCAGGTATATATAACACTAACATTAAATTAACTTTGGTTGAAGAGGTAACGTCCTTGTTATAACCGAAATCCCGCCAAGCTCAGTTTTTTCCATATCCTCCAATTTCGGCTATAACGAGGACGTTACCTCTTCAACCAAAGTTAATTTAATGTCAGTGATATACCATATAATACTACAATGTATTTTGAAGTCCTTCACTGATGAATGCATATAAACTGCTTGCCTACGCTCTCATCGCAAGGGCGGGTCCGGGACAGATTTTCGGAGGGGGCCATTCCGGGAAAAGAGGGTGTAGCCTACCAAGCCAAATTAATTTTTAAATTGTGTGCAATTGGTATGTTTGTTAGCGAAACAAGGCACATTAATTTACAGTGCAGCACCACTACTAAGGGGGGTTCGGGGAAAAATTTGAAAATGTAAGGGAAAAATATTGGGGTTTTACGCAATATTGCAGGAGTAATAATGCAGCAATAGTGCTTATTCATATTGCTGGAAAAATAGTGGGGTTTTACGCATTTTAATAACAGTAAATTATTGACTTTTTAAACCTTACAAAGGAATGCTTAAATGCTTATTCAAAATGCTGAAAACAGGGGGGCCCGGGGGAAAAATGTGAAAATATAAGTTGAAAATAGTGGGGTTTTACGATTTTTACAACAGTAAAATTTATAATTTAAACATGGATGTAAGTAAGTAATTTTATATAGTGTACGCTAATTTTTCTCGGGGGGGGGGGGACATGGCCCCCATTACGCTACTGAGGATACGTCCCCTCCAAATTATCCTACCTATATTAATTATATACCTTGGCATCAACATTATCGGGAAACGTTTTCAGCTGCAGATTTGAGCAATCTACTGAGAGCGAGAGGCATCTACATTCCTGTGGGCATGTCATTTCACCATTGTCAGTTCCATTAGCAGAAAAAGATGCATCAGTCCTCAGAAGTAGCCCTAGAGCTAGTAGAATTGGCCCTTGCATCACAAGTACTGTAAAAAATATTTAAATTTTTATTCAAAAGGTATAGGTAAAGAATCTAATCTATAATCTCCAGTATGCCGTGCATGTGGTCTAGCTAATGAAACACTGGAGCACATACTCCGCATGCAGTGCTCTACCCCAGGCACACAACGGGACAAGCTACGCGATTAGGTTGGACACAAGGAGGGCGGACATCATTGAACTATATATATATACATATATGTATATCAATGGCGGACATTTAAAGATCCTGTGCACGGCAAACATGTGGACACTAGCATCTAGGGTTAGTTCTAGTATCTAAGTTATAGGTAAAATTATATTTGGAGTGATCGACATTTTGGATTTTTATTAATTTATGACAATATAAGCTACATATTGTACTAGCTATACATACGATGTACATGTAGTACGTGACACGTACATGTGGTGTGGTTGCATTCGAGCACACCTTTTGAGTACCTACTATATCTTGTAAGCTGCACACGCACGCAAGCTGCCATATGGTATAATTTTGAATGTAAAGAATTTTAATGGAAATAATAAAGTTATTGTATCTAATTTTGGACAGTTTCTTGTGTAGGTACATATTTCTCTTTGCTTTTTGCAATGGAAACTTACTTCTCTTTATAATGCACACCTGTCGATTTTAAAAATGAGTGAGAAATGCTTCAAGAACTAAATTTTATGTGTTTACATTTTTTCAAACGCTTTTGTATTCGCACCGTACGCCAATTAAAACTTACCTCATGCATCAATGATGTACACACAATCATGCATGATATACATTTTGCTGTGTTGTTGTAGTACTTATTGGAACGTATTAATAGTGAAATACATAATTACTTACTATTTAAAGGGTATGGCTGAGATGCAAGGTCGTAATCATGATCAACGAAGATGGGTTAAAATATACATTGAGAAATTAAAGTAGAGGTGTGTTCCAGCGCTATCTATGGAAACATAGTTTGCAGCCAGATCTATCTTATCGAGACTCGTGCGATAAGAGCATTCTGACTCAGTGAGGTATAAAATGGCTACACATAGGCTACTATATCCATGCTATTGACAAAATGGGAAAGAGATAGGCTTGAAAGAAACCTATGGTACCTACCTATGGGAGAATTGTAGCTTAACCTAACAGATTTCTTAAATTTCCTGTCCAGTAGCGCAATAATTTTGCTACCGCTACCGATATGTTACATCTGATAATAGTCAAGTTATTTTCTATCATTCTATTCTATATGCTAGCTAATATACTAACAGAATTTTAAAAAATGATAAGTTATCACGTCTTTGGCCCCTACCTATTTGATCAGTTTATTTTAATTTATACATTTCAAATAAAAGTAGTAAAACAAAATGATAATATTGTATATAAAAGAAAGACTCCCATTTAACCATTTTACAAAAAAAAATATAGAGTGAAACAAGTTTCTAAACATTACCTACATATTTGGAGTGTCACAAGGAGTGTGGCCTACTTATAGCATATTAATGTGCCTTAAAACTTATATGATATTGTGATCTGACCTTCTACAACACCAATATTATCCACAGCCCTTATAACCAGAATGTTTGTATAGGTACCGCACACTAAGCTAAAATTTCCCTCGCTCACAAAACGTTTTTATGTAAGCCTACCAACTCACTTCATTGATTAATTCTAGCCCAATTGACCACTTGTAAATAAGAAACGATGTACTTTTACTGTCTTCCTTCCAGCTTCAAACTAGAGAATAAAATTGTATGATCCACATAATACACGACTTACCTACAAAATAATGTAGGCATTGGAATATTCATGTGTTTTTAGGTATCACCTACTTAGCTTCCCAACATTCCTCTAGACTACCACTTAAAATTGCCTTATAATAATAAAAACAGCAATATTTCGTTCATTTATAAATATATTTAAAAATAGTATGTTATTTGTATAATATAAAAACACTTGAAGTAAAAATTACGGAAAATATAACAATTGAAAAAACTATTCTGATACTTTTAAAGAAATACCGTAGAAAAGCTTGCGCGCAAACAGTGTCGGCAATATAATCTCTTTTTCATGTCGGTACGTTGGCAGTACGACCTCCAGTCAGTAATGGCTGGCTGATGTTGCCCCCGCGAGTGTGAGTTCCTGAATCCGATCGAAAATACTCCCCGGGAAATGTGTTAATGTACCCCTCGCCTTTTATCCCAAGGATACAACATGTATTGCAATGTGGATAAAGCTTCCAACAACGCTGCGGCGAATAAAGAAGGTAATTAACTTCCGTGTTGCTAGTATTTTGGTGCATTGGTGTGTTGCTAGCTAGTAGCTACTCCATGGGACTTGGAATTTCTCGCATTAACATTAAACTTCCAGTTATGTTATTCCATGTTCAAGTAGTTGAATTACATAATAATTTGATACTGAATGCAATTTTGCAATATCAACTCTTAACTTTTAAATTGTATTAAAAATTAATGTTATTTTTAATTGTCAAATGTCAACGCATTCCTTAATTCTCCTTTCAGTGCAAAAACGAATTGTTAAAACTGAAATCGTTCGATGTTATAAAGTTAATTTTTTGTATTCTGAGTATTGAAGTTGCACCTGGCATCCCACGCTTGAGGTTGGGATCCTATCCTGCTAACAAGTATAGTCCCAAGGTCATTAGACGCTACACGAAAGAGGCCGTTAACATAGAGACGGAGACGGCTGTATGTGGGTTTTAGACGTTTTAGTAATACGATGTTTCTGTTTTGTCTCTTGTAGAAGCCTTAATGCAAAATAATAAATACACTCAAATAATCTGTATAGTGACTAACGTGCAGGTTCATTGCGACAGTTCCTAGTTAGAAATTGTTTATTAATTAATTGTCCTAGCCTAGCTAAGCCGTTGTAACAAACGCATGAGTGGAATTCAGTTGCAAGGAGCTCGCACTCAAATACAGTTTTTACTTCTAGTTACCACTGGCCAGTGCCATTGCAACAGGATCCTTGAAATCCCACCTTTAGTCTATGATAGATTCCTGGATGATAAAACAAAAAGAAAACACTTGGCATTGGCAGGTCCTACTAGATAAAATTTACATGGTATGTGGTCTCATAGAAAATTTCCTGAGAAAAATATTTTTTAAATTCATTTTTTTAAAAGCAATCGAGCCTTTATTTTCTTTTTTCAAGCCCTGAAACAATCTATCAAGGGGGATGCGAACTAGTGGGGTTTGTTTACATTAATAAGTACTTATACATCGGATGAATTTATAAGAAATTGTTCGAATTTTCGTTGAAGTTATCAAAGAAATAAAAATAAAAAAAACTGGACAATATTATGTGAACCTACGGTACCTATTGAATTTAATTAAATTCTATCGGGTCACAAATTGAGTTACTGACAGACAGACATTTCGCATAAATATTTTTTTCCTGGGAGCTCAAAACTTGTAAATCCGTCGAAATCTCGGAAGCGAATATTACATAGCTTTCCTTATATTAACGTATTAATTGGAAAGCAAAAACACCTTCCTTTATGTAGGCACTAAGTGAATATGCCAGCTTATGTTCTTATGTTTCTACTGTTGACATCGATACATAAGTTAACATTCTATTGAGCCACCTGAATGAATAATATCCTCGACTATCTACACCTCTCTGAGCCTAAGGCATGGCTTATCGTTTTTAATGCAGTTAATTGGCCAGCCATGGGAGAGCTTGAATTTTTTCTGTTTTCCTATATTCGTTAGATACCAGAAAAAACTTTCTCACAACTCAGATCAAAGCTTCATAGAAACACATTGATTTGCTGTTTCGACGAGGAGAAATGTTCTTATATTATTTAAGTTCATTAATTTTTTTTTCTATGCGTGTTTAAGTGATAAGAACCGGTCCGAGTTTACTCGAACATGCTTTCCAATTTATCAAAATTAGTAGATAAAGAAAATGAGTAATTTCATGGTAAATAATTTTCCTATGGTTAAATTACGACACCTCGGGTGGGGGGGGGGGTTGTCCACCTGACGTCACTGGTGGTGAGGTAAATTCTAGATAGGTCAGACCAGCACATTACCACACAGCAATACTGGCAGGGCACGCAATGCATGGGAGCGTGAATTTTCAATCATTTTTACAAAACCAAATACTTTTTTTGGGAAAGCAACCTATCCGGTTTCGTTACTCAATTTAACACCTAAAACATACCTGAAGGTAGAAATCATCGATAGAAAGGTGTCGCAGAAAAATTATTTTTTAGTAATTTTTCATTAAAATTTAGTCATTTTTATTTTTTTACCCTCAGAAGCAAACTATCATAGGGGCAAGCGACCCCCCGCATTTTATCAACATTAACAACAACTACAACATATGTGAATTTAAAAGAAATCGTTGGAGCCGTTTTTGGGAAATAATTTTTTTTGACGTTTTTTTGAAGTTTTTTGAAAATAAAAACCCCCCAAATTGAGTTAGCCCAAAATAAAAAAAACTGGTCCCGAGGTATGATTTTTGTGAACCTACACGCCGAATTTCATCAAAATTGACCGAGTAGTTTGCCCGGAAATCGACGAACAGACAGACAGACATTTCGTGAAAACCACTTTTTTGGGTTCTTGGGACCTTAAAACGTGTAAATCCGCTGAAATCTCGGAATCGAAAATTTCGACCGTCACAAAGCTTTCCTTATACTACGTATAAATTGGAAAGCAAAAATACGTAGATCTGATGGGCAATGATAGAAGAAATTTGAATTTCATTACGTAACTTCATTGACTGTGCTATATCTAGCACACTGGATCTACGTAGTTCTCGTGAACGACATCCATGTAGCCTCTGTAGAAAGCACCAGGAAGCATCAGTAAAAAATACCAACTTTTGTTGTTAGTACCTATTCAAGGGTTTAGAATTGTTGGTGAGGCCTGTCAGTTTCATTACAATTCACAATTGACAGTTCTTACTCCCCCAGAGTAAAATATCCCTTTTCTTTGTCTTTGACATTATATTTTGGGTTTGCACTTAAAACCTGGTTTTTACCATTGAATAATATTGCATGCCTGAGTTTGGTAGAGCTCTGCTTTTGGTGAAAAAGACTGGATTAGATTGGTAGAAGATCATCAATAAAATTGGCTTTTGATCTGTCTAAGATTTATGTGCTCTGAATCCAATAATCGATAGTGGCTTTGTTCTGCTATCAACCCAGTTGCAAAAACCTTGTTTTTAACTTTATCATTTTCATGTCGTTATTTTTCCAATTTATAGGTAGTATAAGGAAAGCTTTGTGATGGTCGAAATTTTCGATTCCGAGATTTCAACGGATTTACACGTTTTGAGGTCCCAGGAACCCAAAAAAGTGGTTTTTACGAAATGTCTGTCTGTCTGTATGTATGTCAGTCTGTCTGTCTGTCTGTTCATCGATTTCCGGGCAAACTACTAGGTGGATTTGGGTGAAATTTGACATCTACGTTCACAAAAATTATACCTCGGGATTATTTTTTTTATTTTGGGCTAACTAAATTTGGGGGGGGGGGTTATTCTCAAAAACTCCAAAAAACGTCTATAAAAATTATTTCTCAAAAACGGCTCCAACGATTTCTTTTAAATTCACATATATTCTAGTCGTTATAAATGTTGATAAAATGCGGGGGGTCGCATACCCCTTGATAGTTTGCTTCTGGGGGTAAAAAAACCAATAATAACTTAATTTTAATGATAAATGACTAGAAAATAATTTTTCCGCGAATCCTTTCTATTGATGATTTCTACCTTCAGGCATGTTTTAGGTGTTCAATTGAGTAACGAAACCGGACAGTTTTCTTTCCCAAAAAACTATATGGTTTTGTGCAAAAAAAATGTTTTTGAAAAAATGAAAGCAAATTCACGCTGAAATGCATTGCGTGCCCTGCCATTATTGCTGTGTGTTGGTCTGTCCTATCTAGAATTTACGTCACCTCCAGTGACGTCTGGCGGACGACCCCCCCCCCCCCCCCCGTGATATCAGAACTTTAACTATAGGAAAATTATTTACCATGAAATTAATCATTTTCTCTCACTAATTGATAAATTGGAAAGCATGTTCGAGTAAACTCGGACCGGTTCTTTTTATGTGGTACAGCTTAAAACACGCTTACTTTGCAGTTTTATTGCAACTCTTGTAACATAACCTTAATTAATAAAATATGAAATTTTAGGAGTTTCCACTGTTGACCTGGGTTTACTAAGGAGAATAAGCCGAGTTTGTTTTTTAATATTGACGGTGCTCTTGTGGTTTTCAACGTTTTGGGCTGCATTTATTCGGCGAAATGCCTCGTGACATACGTTATTTAGTTATGTTCTTGCTGCTTTTTTTTCCTTCAAAATATTCATCCCATCTCAGTTCTTAGATCAGAAGGTTCAGGCAAGACAACGCAGTGCCTATCAACTAACCTGATATTTGCAACACTTTGACTATCCTTTTATGATGCTGACACAGAGTCCTAATTTGTAGAGACTTATTTTGCACCCCGTAACTTGTTTACCACCTCATTAAAACCCTCCCCTTTACGACCCATTATCCTCAGTCGAATGCTTCTGACTTTGGGATATTCTTAGCGGAATTTAGATTAAAAGCTGCGGTAGTGCATCAAAAAGTGTTTACTGTAGCCGAACCGGTCGTAAATAGAATTTTTATTCACATAACATTATCCTATTGCAGTAATCAGTCAGTTTATTACGCTATTATAATCAGCTGTGGTTAAATTAAAAAAAAAAAACGTCATAAATGTTCGAAAATTAAATATTCAACCCTAATTTACCTTTTTTAATTTATATTTCATAGAACGTGCGCTTAAGAGGATATGCTACGTAGAAAATTGGCACCCCAAAATTAAATTATTTTTCATTTCATTAACTAAGCAAGTTATTTAATTGTCTAATGGCCGTAAAGATGAATCCTGGATTGCCAGCTCGGAGTACAGTGCACTCCTACCACACACGATCGGCAGAAGGGTTTGACATGCCTAGGTGTCGCCTAAACAAGTCGAGGGATTCTTATCGGATACTTGCACACCGGCTTTACAATAAGCTACCATTTTTAGTAAGTCAGTTGGATCCAGCTTGTTTCAGAACATATATTAAGAGCAGACTTATTGACGCCTCACTATATAATTTGGATGAGTACGACCCCAGGAGCTGGACTATTTAAGTACCTCCTCCTTCTTTCGTACAAAACCCTCTCGGGTGGCTATTTTTGTTTGACACGGTCGATCCGGCTCTGGCTGGTTAGGGACTCTAATTTTTGTATTGTATTAAAAATTGGCTCATTTAAGTTGCAGAAGACAACTTCGTGCATCATGCAATCGGGTATTTTTACCTTTCGGGTTTGCAGTTTTTCAAAAAATTCTAGTTTACGCGAAATTTTAGTCCCTACTGGTCTTTATAAAAGAACTAAGTACCAAAAATCCAATATTTCCTATTGTATGATGTATATACAGTATATATACATCATATATAGTAGTCTTATACAACTTAAATGGGTCAAATCTTTAATAACTTGCTTTGTTAATTAAATAAAAAATAAAAAGTCAATAAAAACAACAAATTTGGGTGGCTAATTTTCTACGTAGCATACCTCTTAATGGGTCCTATGCCATCTATTCAGAAGTTTGTGGAGTTTTTAAGCGAAGGTGGGAATATTCCTAGTATAATGATTTCCCCCACTGTATAGCAGTGAGTATACGGTGTGGAAACCTTTGGAGAAGCCGGGCAGGGATTAAATCTGGGGAACGTGATTCCCTTTGGCTTCGTCACTCGTCAGTTTCCTCTCCATATCCATCCACTTATTTGTGGCTTCTGTTGGTTTTGATTTAGTTAAAACAGAACCATTATTGTTTACGGCCAAAGTGGCGTTCAGGTGTGCCTCTAATTTTCAATAATCATTAGTAGCTTAGATATCGTCTATTCTAATTTAGTTGGAATATGGTAGTTTTAGCTGAATACAATTGTCAGCCGTATCAGTTGGCTTCTGTTTTGTCTAATATTTTCAGACACACCTTGAGCTGTTGACACTGTTTGTTTGCAGTATGTAATCCTGCCCTTGTGCCCTTGCCTAGTCTTCTGCAAATAGCATTTCTCGGTACCTTGCAATTGATAAGCAAAGTAAATTAAATCTTATTTGTCAACTGGCATTGTTTTGTCGAGGGTTAACTTCATTTTGCACTGCATCGCAAATTTCTAGTCACGAGATATTGGTAATAACAAACCCAAACGCACGTCCAACGGTCTGTCCGAATTGGGGAAAGGAATGTGGAGAATTCTATTGGTTTTCTATCTTTACTTATAATTAATATACGAATATAGCCAATACTTATTTATAGCCCTTGGGTTTTCCACTATTCTTGTTCTGGCTAAATAATTAATTTCGTCAAAATGACTCGCGGACCGTTGTTTACGAGGAATTTGGGAAGTTCTGTTTGTATTTCATGTTCTCTAGTTCGGAAATAATAATGCAGGGTCTCGAAAATTTAGGTATTTAATTAAGATGGTATGGATTATTATTAAGGCAAAGAACCATGCACAGAAATGAGGATATGCACACGTGCCCTAGCCACTGCTTTAGAAACCTTGGTGTTCAAGGTGGTTAGTGCGAAGTCTTTCTAGTATATTTAATTGTGTTAATATTTCCTATGGTGCCTTTTCATTTTGTTTGCGGGATGAACTGAGAGCAAACAGGATGACGGTAATCAGCAGCTTCCGCCAATACGTAGCTACCATGTGCGGACTCGTTACTGTGTTGAAGATTTCATTTGCTTTCACTGGTTTCACATAAATTTAATGTTTATTTTGACCTTTCTATGTTTATTTTATCTTCCCTTGCATTAAAACGTAACGGGCTAACCCTGTGAGTTAGCCACCGAGTCGCGATATGTCTCGTGCTGTTGAGTTTATTAGGGCAGAGGTTTCAAAATATTCTGTAAACAATGATTACAGTGTCCTTTTGATAGAATTCATTAATTTCTCCTTCTAAAGCCGTAAAGATATGAAAATGGTCAGGTGAAAAATTCATAAAAAAATAAAAGCTTTCTGAAAACGAATATTCACCCGACTCGACTGAATTGCACAAAATAAAACACTAGTGGATCACTGGATCACCCCGAAGTAGGTTGATTTATTTTTTTAATCAAGTTATAAAGATTAGGTCTCCTCAATGAGGTTCATTTGTTACGTCATTTTGTAGACGGCAGCACCAGTTGCTAAGATATCAAAGCCTTGATTTTTCCATAAGCCTCAATACTATTTTAAAATTATTATATTTATGTATTATTTTAAAGTGATATTTTTCTATAAATCAAGGAGAATATACTGTATATATTAAATTATATGCAGCGCAATAAGGTCCAGGCATAGTAAAAATATTATAAAAAATATTAAAAGAATTAATTAGATGCTAAGAACTTAGTTTTCACATGGAAACGGCGGCCATTTTGAATAATATTATTGTCGTCAGTGAACCTAGTGCCCAAAACTGTCCCTACAGAACCTCATTGGTAGAGGACTATTATATACATAGTACTAAGAGGATTTTTAGTTTTGGTGTATAAGTTTTTTTTTGGTTCTGGTATGCGACAGAAATTTAAGTTCTTAGAAAATTTTTACAAAAAGAAAAAAAAGAAAACACGTTATAATATGGCGTATGAAATAGTCTTCTATGTATCCGTTTTTGTATGGGGCATGCATGCTTTTCTTATAGCCCCCCAGAAATCGCCACACATAACTACCCCTTCAGCAGCCTTATCGAGGCGATTATAATACCGGGGTTAAATAAATACCCTAGGATTATAACTGTAAACAAACAAATTTTGAATAGCACTTTCCATTAGGCGCCCATTCCACATACGTCAATCGCCAATGAAAAATTTATAAAAATGACGTTTTAGCAGACATTAAAGACATACTAAAAATTCTGCTACCATGTCAATTTACGTCATTTTGCCGTCATTTTTCAATTTTTCATTGACGATTGACGTATATGGAATGGGCGCCTTATAAAATTATCTTGTTTACCAGGGGATTAAATAAATACCGGTATTATAATCGCCTCGATCAGGCTGCTGATGTAATTAAATCGCGTTTTAAACTTATCCTTACAGGCGCTGTGAAATTTTGTGGATGTTAATAATAAGTTATAAGAATGCTTATAATGGAAAATGATTAATGCTATTGTCGCATCTAGGACCCAGTTATTGAAATTGAAGTTCTTTGCACTCAACTATCTGGATTTATATTAAAAATTATAAATTTTAATTCTCCTCAGTGAACAATGCTAACGGAACGGAATCGCGTCTATCGAGTAAATAAAAAACTTTTGCAGAAGCTTTCCGGTGCTGCGCTATTTCCATTATAATTGGGGAAGGGTACCTTAAGGTAGTTTTTTTTTCAATTTCATGCCATACAATATGCAAGCAAAACGAGTAATAAATGGAGGCCCCGTCTCAGAATTTCGTTCAGCCCATGAATACGAAATATATCTTTTTCGCTCTCATGTCATTTTCTGGCATTTGCATTTTGCAGTGGTCGTAATTTTGAGAAAAATGCGATCTAAGGAAAATTGTTAACTCTTTTGGTTACATCTTCTTTCCCGGTAGCTTCACCACAGGAATGTAAGAGCATGATATCTTAATTTCTACCTTAGACATAAACATTGATTGTAGGATATCTTTTAGGCAAATACCCCATCTCACATTTTGATCATTTGGCATCTACGAGGTATAAAGGGGATTCGGCGCGCTCTACAGAGTTCCTATAGGGCTGAAGGCCTAGTCATTATTAGACATTGTGACGTAAATAAACAAGAGCCCAAACAGTTGTCCCGTTGGTTCTCCACCTTTCCATATTATGTTTTTAGTATACTTTACAAGCTTATTTAAAACTTCCTTCTCCAAAATGTTTCTACGGCGGGTATTCCACATACGTACATCGTCAATGAAAATTAAGAAATTGAAGGACATTTCAATTTTACTCTATGCCATTGTTAAAATTGATCAATGATCAATTGATCATAGAGTAAAATCACAAACAAACTAAAATTAAAAAATGGCGTCATGGGATATGTCAAGTGTGTCAAGTACAATTATTTTAATTGTTTTTTTTTTTTTAAAGTTTTCATCCATTAAACAGATCGGTGAAGGTCGATCTTACTTCGGATCTCCTACTATTATTAGGTTTTATTAAAAATAATAAGTGTACGAAGAAAACAAATACAAACAAAATTTCAAAAAACAAATGCAAACCAATTTCAAAAATTTGGCGCATACGTTTCAATAGAAGAAAATTAATCAATAGTTTAAAAAACCAGTGGAGTGGCGTGTATCAATGAAAAATTGAAATTTCCGTCAATTTCATAATTTTCATTGACGATGTACGTATGTGGAATACCCGCCTACGAGTGTAATCAATAGGTCTGGTCCCTTGAAGCCAGTATAATATTATGTCGTTGGTCTCCCTATGGCGTCATGGGATATGTTAAGTACAAACATTTTTAATAGATTTCTATAAAAAGAAAAATTCTAATTTCCGTCAATGTCATTTGCATTCTGCAATGCGAGGTCGGTGGAAAGGCAACCTAAGTCTTGAATGTCTGCTACCACGTCACCGTTTTTGTAAATAGCCCTAGCCGGTCGGTGGAATGGGCGCCTAACTATAGTTATTAAACAGTCCAATCTGGCAACAATGCTGGTGTGCTGCGATTGCATATGCACTGCCCACTGAAATCACGGGCTGCACTCTCCTACTCGGCAGTTGCACAACTGATATCACCGTCTCCAGGGTGGGGTACCAGTGACTCATGGAACGAGCTAAAAACTGTGCAATGTTCAGTTACAGCAAAGGTCTTCGGGTTTTCTAAGCCTACTACTCACCGATCAGGCCTTAATCTTGGTAAAACTGATTCTCTCTTAAGATGATATGGATTTCACTCCTTCTTAGAATAATGTGCCCCTTGTTACCTTGCTGGAATCTATGTTTACTGTCGTCATGTGGCTTAGGAACATTGGACAAGCTGGCTTTGTATTGTGAAGTTAGGCCTAATAATGCGAGCAGATGTTGTACTTTAGGTCTTTTTTGTTTAGTTGGTATCGGAGTCTTACGTGGGTTTGATGAAAACTGGTGTTTATTGTTGTTCAAAGTGATTTCTCACCCTTGTGTTAGCAAGTTGACCCTCTAGTCGTTACAGTTTATTGATATTATTATTTTTTTAATTATTCAAGTCATCAATATGTAATAGCTATAAAATAGTAATCCAGAGTATGCCCTCGTAGTTACAGCATTGCCTATTTTATCTATTATCTTATCCTTCCTGTCGTAATGAAGTTATAGGCCCGTATATGTCTGGTTTAATTTATATCACACCACAATATGACCGGTGTTGAGACAAGTGAATACTGAATACTTTTCATATTGATCCAAGACAACGATATTGAACACGGTGCTTCAAAAGTACTTTCTTATGCATTATTGGCTTTAGATCCACTTTAAGGGCAACTTGTTTTGTTTTAGATTTTTCTATTTCTTTTGGACGCCGTCTATCCCACCTTGGTGGGTCATGGACAAAGATTGATTGATTGATTGATTGAATGATGCGCCTGCTTAGTCCTAGTCGTATTTTACGCTCCAGTAACTTGTGTACTTGTATCTAAATACAGTGGACAAGCTTCATAAAAAAGGCTATGTGCCGTTTTGCGGGAATCCGATCTTAATGATAAAGTCTTCTGCTTTACATTCATTTTAAAGGAGTGTCTAATTAAACATTCGTTTATAATGGGAACGTAATTAAAACTGCTCTTTTGAATTACTTAGTAAGTTGTTGATAAATTACTAGCTACAGCTGCAGCCCGTTCATGGCGATTTGGGATTATTATAATACTGGGGTTTATTTTTTTTAATACAGCAGTAGTAAGGTGTCACGTGACGGTGTTAAAATATGCGCGGGAAACACCCCATAAAATGCAATACTACAATATAGCTTAGTATTTGCTACGCCGTCCTGTGCTTGATGGTAAGCGCTAAATAAGTTTTTAGTTTTTTTTTTGGAGATCATAAATAATGTGTCTGTTTCCTAATCCAAGTTTCCTGTTTACAAGCGTTGTAAATATATCGGTGTCTCTAAATCACAAGCAGTCTAGTTGACTTGTACTAAATACATTATAAAATCAATACTTTGACCCTTGACTTAATGAGTGAGCTGCCTTGGAGAGTGGTAGGGCTAGTGAAGGCAAACTACAAGTTAAGATAGCTTGTTTAGTACCGGCTGATTCAGTTAGTGACGTGTTTTGGTGTTTGCTTGACTAAAGTCGATTCAGTCAGATGTTGATGTACATCTGGCTCGCGAGAATGTTCTTCATTTCCGGCATTACTCATAAAGAGTATGGGCCCTACAGTCGATAGAGGTGATAGGGTATTATCATTGAGTTTCTAAATAAACAGCAGCACGATTATGTTGACCGAACAGGCTTTATAACACAGCCCAATTGATAAGTAGACGAAGCTCAGACATCTTTCTTCCATATTGCTTTCCTATTTATGAGTTAGTATAAGGAAAGCCTTGTGATGGTCAAAAGAGTGACAAGGCCGCCCAAGCTGCTCAATTTTGGACAACCCTTTAAGGCGTGTTTACCTGGAATCTCGAAAATATCATATAGACCAGTACAATACAATACAATACAATATATATTTCCTTTAAATTATACAATACATGTAAAGTATAAAATAAAATCGTCAGAGTATCGTCAAAATCAGGTATTTCTGTCATTGTCATGTAAAAAGTAAAAAGCTTTCTCTAAGAGATGGTTTCTAAGCAATTTAGGGAAGTTAGAGGCATTTCTCGCCGCTCTCAGTTCAATCGGGAGTTTTCTAAGGTAGGCGAAACCTTGTAGTATAGGATCCAGTCGCTCACACTTGGCTGTGCGTGGCGCTGGCCTTACAAGGGCTCCCCGTTGCCTCGTGTTGTAGGTGTGAGTGTCCCCGTTTTGTTTAAATGTCCCCCACACCCCAGGCTTTAAGATATTTAAGATGCAGCTAAACCAGCGAAGACGTGATCCTTAGAATAATCGAAACGAAATCTATTATTGCCGTCATTTCAATAAGAAGAGACAATTGTATGGGGCATATTCTGAGACACGAAGGACTCCCCAAGAACATCATTGAGGGTATGGTCGAACGTTGAAGGCACCAATTCAAGAGGACGACGTGGGAAGGAGTACCTAGGTAATGTCATGAAGGACCTAGGATGCGACACCTACCTTGTAATAAGAAAGACCACACAATATAGACAGGAGTGAAGTAGACTTAAACATTCGCTACGAAGCAATCGATTGATTGAAACTCCAGATGAAAACACGCGCGAAATAAGTTAGTATGGTCAAAATTTTAGATTTCGAGATTTCAACGGATTTACACGTTTTGGGGTAACAGGAACCAAAAAAGTGTTCTTTAGAAATGTCTTGTCGGTCTGTGTTTCTATTTACTACCAAACTATGATAGTCTTCACTATCATCTTTTTCTTCTTCTTCTTTCCCCTTAGTGCCCCATGCGTAGCGTAAGGGGTCACCTCGGGTACAGTTTCGTAATCCACCTGGTCGGTTGCCACCGCCTTGAGTTCTGACATAGTTTCCCCCCTTTTCTCGCGATGGAATTTATTGAAACTCGGCAGATAGGTTAAGGGCAAACCGGAGTCGCCGGTATTCCATTTCTGGGCAAACTTTAATTTCTCATGAAATATGGAACGCAGAACAATGAAAAAATGCTGAATGGAAAGAAGAATTTTTTCTCCTAATTGTGATATATAGTATATTGCAATCATCAATACCGATCGGCTGTAGTTAGTGAACTTGATACGCAAAAAATAACGGTCACTCAGGAGTTCAATTTGAAGGAGTTCATGAACTGTGGCGAATTGGGGTTCGTTAAGGCCACAAACTATACATCAAAATTAGGAGAAAAAGTTCTTCTTGGCATTCACAATTTTTTCATTGTTCTGCGTTCCATATTTCATGAGAAATTGAAGTTTGAACAGAAAATGGAATATCGGCGACTCCGGTTTGCCTTTAAGATAATTTTGTTATTGTCCTGAGGTGTGTTTTCAATTTTTTGGATAACTTCATTTTGGGAGGTTTTTTAGTTTGGTTGGTTGGGGTTTAGTTAGGGAAAGTCGTGGCAGCCGAAATAAAATTATATTTGCCATAGATACTATAGATGTTCGGGAACCACTCATTTTTATCTATTATTGTATTGTACTATCTGATAAATAGAAAAGCATGTAAAGGGTTAACTCGTTGTTATGTACTGAGACTTTAACAAGACGAAACTCCATTTTTGTTTTGTTGATATCGGTGGATTAAAATGAGCTTTAGAGTGGAGAGATCTGCGCTGGTACGATAGGTACCAAGGGAAAGTTTTGTCTCTGCTACACGTTTACAACAGCTAACAGAGCTCTGTTATTGTAGTGTCTTTATAATACGTATGTTTAACTTGTACCTACTCATTTCTTATTCACCAATGCTAATCCAGTAATCCTACAGAGGAGTGAGGGGGGGGGGGACTGGGAAGTATAGTAAATGATGACTATCAGTCATTAGAACGAAGCTTCCCTTCTTGTAGGTTGTCAATTAAATGCAACCTTCATGGCCATTCATTACGCTGTATGTCCTTAAGTAACTCAGTCATGCGCTTCTCGTAACGATAATACGCAGGCTGCTTATTTCGACCGTGGAACGGCCTATTCAACTTATTAAAATTCAAAATTTTTGCTTTCCTATTTAAGGAAAGCTTTGTGAAGGTCGAAATTTTTTATTTCGGATTTCAGTGGATTTCAGTCTCATTACACGTTTTGAGGTCCCAGGAACCAAAAAAAGTGTTTTTTAGAAAATGTCTGTCTGTTCGTCGATTTGACAGTATGTAACAGGTTTAGGAATGACTTCACTAAGCTCGGGTGTGAGTCTGCCGACGCTCTTACATTTATAATACTAAACTTAAAAATATCTACAGTATGAACCAGACATAAATTCAGGAGTCGTCACGGGCCCTGGCCTAATGGTTCCAAAAGCATGAGGTTTTCATTACATTTGATATACTGCAACTTACATATAAAATAGCTTTTCCTTTCAGATTTGGCCGATTGCTCTTCAGCCTAATTTAATTATAGTCTAATAACGAAAGGATAACGGAAGAATTCTGCTAGGTTAAAAGAGCGGAGTTCTGGACCACTAAAAGTGGGAAATTTAATTTGATATCTTTTATGCTTCTTTTTCCTGGAAGTGACGTCTCGTTAATGGAGATGTCTGCGTCAGTTGGTATGTAACATAATTGACGTTTTCATAATATCGTGTACGCTTATACTTCGGCCATTTTTCTTCTCTTAATTAAATTTACTTTTTTGGAGTTTCCTTTCTTTATGAAAAACACCCTTTTAAGGGCTAAATTAAGAGCTCAAAGACGACTTATTATTATTACAGTATTATTTGGTATGTTTTTGTGAAACATAGAAATCATGAATTTATTTCATTTTATATTTTTGTTTCGTAAAAATATATCAGTACATTATTGCAGTATTTTATGATATATACAACACTGGCATTTAACTAACTTTGGTTCAAGAAGTAACCTCCTCGTTATAACCGAAATTAGAGGATATGGAAAAAACTGGACTTGGCGGGATTCGAACTCACGATCTACGCCTAACTGGGGCGTCGTCAATACCGTATAGCCTAAGATACAGTACCTGCAGTATGTATTCGCTAATGAAATAGCTTGTCATACATCTAGGTCAGATAAGAGTTGGTACTTTGCGTAGTTATGTATTTTTTGAATTCCACTGCTATGGTAAGAATACACGAACCATATTGAAGCAACCCCAAAACAATTGCATTGTTTCTTCAGGTATCACAGCATCTATTAAAACACCGTTAAACACACCGATTGGCGCATATCTTTGAAGGAGTTCCTAAAAATGTGTATATTGAACGCGTGTATTAGAAGCTGCAAAGGCTCAAAATTCTTCAAATGCGCATACAATAGTTAGGGACCAATTTGCTTGTGCAGTGTTATTATTATTACTATTGTATTAACTCATAAAGTGGCGTTATTGGTAGAATGACATTTTGACTTTGTGTGTGGTCATGAACCATTTGAATAGCATCTGCACCCTTGGAGTTGCGTTAACGATGAAGAAAGGTACGTGGAAAAATTATTTCTTTTATTTATACTCACTTTTTGCCGAGAAAAAGTCGACTGGTGCGTACAAAGGTACTATCCGACCGCGATAGGATGCCGTTCGGAGCACTTATTAACTTCGAATAAACTCGGTGTTCCGCTTATGCAAGTTCCAGATGCTCGGGTAGTATATTGGTTACAAATTATTACTTTTTAAATTAAATCAAATTTTGTAAGTTAGTTGCGTAATGTTCAAAAATTTCAAAGTATTGGATACCAAATCCTTTCCAATGGACCTCTTTCGTAAAGGAACCTGTAGAGAAATGACATCGAAACCCAATGTTTTGATTAGTTGGGTCCATGACTTGAATAATCTGATTGGTTGGGCGCAAGCGTTTTCCTATACGAAAGAGGTCCATTGTCAAACACAATGTATTGTATTAGTATATTGAAATGAAATGAACGCAAAACTTTTAAGTTTACGTCGATTGAAAAAAAATTATATTTCCTGAGTTCGCGTTTATCAATTGACCCACATTTGTTTACCACTCATTGTGTAAGATTTGATTGAATAAATTGATGTTGTCATCTGTATGTATAATATTGGAAGTAATTTATTGAATAATCTTGCCTGTTATCAGTCATAGACCATATACCACCTTTGTTATCTTAACGACTTATATTAAAACATGTTTTTGAGGGCGCCATTGGTTTTCCACGTGATTCGTTCATTCGTGAATTTTATTTTAGTGGGAAAATAAGTAGCCCGCAATGTGATTGAACCGTTTTGTGTTTATTAGGGCTCTGAAATTTTCTTTTTCTTAAAGAGCCGCCGCAGTGTTTATTATTGTATATAAATTTCTAGAAACTAGGAATGAATGTCTATTACAATTTCTACACTGTGCAGTATGAAGCATTGATCCAGTATTCGGAACCATCATGATTTTTTTTGAAGACCGAGTATTGCATCTTACTGCCAACGGCCATATACCAATTGTCATAAGAGTTAACTTAGTAAAATATCACATAAAAACATAACAATTTTATGTTTTTATGTGATATTTTACTAAGTTAACTCTTATGACAATGTGTTCAAAATGTTACGAAGTTACAAAGGAGACGATTTTATATATTAGCCACGTACCAAGTTGAATCCGCCAGAACAGAGACTGTTCCAAACTACAGCAAACTTGTTAGTTGGCACAGCGTCCGCAAGGGGAACATGGTGGGACATGATAACGCGCTGAGACTGCCAGTCAGTCTAAGTGCGTATGTCGAGTCCTGGTCACCTCCCAATTAATCGTGTGACTACTATGTTCCCCAAGTAAAATCCACTATATTCAGTCAGTTTTAAACTCCCCTTCTCCCCGAGGTGAAGGAGTCTGGGGCTTAGGGTGCCTCAAGTTAATAAACAGACTCACTAGGCACTTCCCCCGCTGGGCTGACAGGGTTGCTTAAAGCAGTCATGCTGGAAAACAAACAACATGCTGTGAGTATTACCTTATGAAGTAACTGACCTAGCCCCTGGCTTAGGTCATATACCGTAATACGCGCGTTTGTGTACTTGTAATACACCTAGAAGAGTAGATCTACAAGTACAACATGTGGTAGGTTGTTTTTTTGCGTCTACTTAGACGCCCTTGGAATGCTCCCGAAGAGTATGACCCTGTGGCAAACTCCCACTGCACTCTACACCTACATTATGAGTCAACGTTGATTTATCCATGTATAGTTGAGTAGCTGTGGGTTTGTACCAGCGCCAAGTGACATACTGCAGCTTTTCACTCCAAGGTACATAGGTACAATAGAGTTATGTAATATACCGGGGGTTGGCCACCTTTTTAGCGCCTGAGCCGAATTTCGAAATAACCAGATTTAGATCTGTTATAAAAGCCTCACATCACAAACAAACAAAAAAATTGGGTGCTATAAACTTTGCAAGAATTGCCTTCTTCTCTTCATCAAGTTACAGCCGGATGGCTGGTTGGCAGCAACATGTGACTTCGATGCCTCCACTCCCCTCGATCCTGGTACACCCTCTTCAGCTCCACGTATGTCTTGGCCCCTACATCCTCTATAACTTGCTGCAGATATTCGTTTCTTAGGCGCTCAGGTCGGTTGACGCCTTCTATTGATCCCTCTATGATACAGCTGATGAAGTTTTGAAATACCTTACTGGTTATTAATGGTATCTTTAAAATACGAATGAACTATAAAAAGTAGGTGGCCCTTGGATAGGTTCTGTTCACTATCGATTTAATTTTTGTGTGTAGAACCGGTAATATAGGCAAAAGTCACACCCAAAGAGCAGCATGCGAGCCTCACGTTGCCGACCCCTGTACGAATGTGTGCACTATATCGGACATTGCAAATCAATTGTCTCCACGGAAGTTAAAAAGTTTAGATTTTGAGAACTGAATGTATATTCTTACCGCAATATGGCCGATATGGATTATTCATTAAAACTAAATTAAGAAAAATCTGCAAGGATTGTGATACATTTTAGGCCATTTTGAAATAAAGCGATGAAAGAAATCAGTGTGGACTGCTGCGGTCGCTCTAATGAATAATCTAAATTGTAAATTGCCCTCGTTACCTTTTAGCGGTGAAGCTGCATTTCGCTCCCTCTTCGATTCCTAAAATCATTTATTTTAGTTTTTGTACGTTGTGAGAATTGTAGCTGCTACCTGCCGGCTATTCCCTGTTAGCGGATTCCTCTACTTACAAAGGAAATCGTGACCTTGATAAATACTGCGGAAAGTGACGCCTTTTTAATATCGTTCTTATTTTTTTTCCACGTATTGACAAAAATTTGCCTGATCCAATAAATAACTATACGCCTCACTTATTATAAACTTAATATTGAGCAAATCTAGAGGAAAATTTGCGTGGCTGCACGTGTTATCATGTGCCTATGCATTTGGCCTTAGGCTTTCAATTGGACAAACCCCAGGCCCCGCTAGCAAAGCAACTTCAATTAGGAGTTCGTTTTTCAGCTTCTTATGCATAGAGTTGGTAATGTTTGTTTGTTATGGAGTTATTTGGACTAGCTTTGAACATTGTTTCGCTCCCGAGCGATGGGTAGTTGGCCAGTTAGCAAAAAAAAAAAAAAAATGGATTAACAGCCAATTTATCCTCTGAATTGGATGGGTGCTTGAAATTCATAAAAACGGAAACAGAACAATGCAGTGGTCACTGCGAGCAACGCGCGTCATTCATTCCGACATCTCTGTCCGTGCCCTGGATTTATTTTACCACATTTTTTCCATTGCAGCTTTCTGTGGGGAAAATTTATTGTTTGTTTATTTTGTCCAATAATACATGCGGTTATATGATATTGTTTTGGGGGCCGGAAACCGTAAAGACCGATAAAGCGTGGTATTGTTGCTGATCGCTGGGGATTTGTATGTATGCGATCTGGAATTAGTCCAAACAAATAAACAATGGTTGACAAAATACTGCTCTGTGTTTACCATTACTGTCAGTATCGCCCAGTCCCTTAAATCTGACTTCGCTGTAAAATGTTCACATAGGTGGACAGGGAGTGGGTCCGTTAACATAGAGGTAATAATTAAATCACCGCCTTTGCCCACTGGAATGTTCGATTCGCTGGAAGCTGCTTCATTTTATATTGTTTGTTTTATTCTCGAATCACTGGTGAAACCCATTCTCTTATATTGTTATAGTTCGATGCTTTTGGCAAGCCAGCGGCAAGTTCGTGTTAAAATGAATCGGTTCATGCTGTGCTCATGGTATAAGGTTCAGAAGCATTAGGGTTCATCATTACCGTTGTAGACTCTGGGGACCTATTTAGTTTAGTTGGCTTTATGGATATAGGACATAAAGCATGCATAATCATATTTTAGCAGGAGGAAAGAAGCTCCCATTGAGAAGATGCCTATTTTTTTTTTACCCTAACCTGTAAAGGGCCCATGATCTGATTAAGCGGAAGAATTTTCCTATACTTAACAATATTCCTCAATATGACTTGTGATTTCACGGAAATCTGGACTCGGGAACGTAATATTAAATTTAATAGTCGACAAGATACTGAGTTTTAACAAAAAGCGTGAGTTTTTGTTTTGTTTTAAATGGTACAGAGTAAAAGGCAATAAAAATATGGCACTTTTCTCATTTCCTTGAACTGTTGATTGCTAAATACAACTATCTACCATTTGAGTTCTGACTTGTGTCTGAATGTTTTTTTTTTTTCTACCCTTGTCCTTTTGTTAAGATCTAGTTGGTATTGTGGTTGGTATGTAGGAAGATTGCAGTTGTATGCCGTTTAATACCCGTTTGCCGGGCGTTGTCCTTATCTAAGACCGACGTGTGTGACTGCTCATTGTGGGCAGTCGTGCGTCATTCACACGAGTAATCGCATATGGCCTGCATTGCCTTGTACCTGTACCTTTCTCTTGGGAGACATTACCGATACTGTACAGTAATACGACCTACACTTATATTAACCTGCTGATGGATGCCATTTGCATGCTGGTTAATTGAGAAATTAGTCTTTAAAGTCTTTCTTTTCCTTCTTTCTTTCCGAGACAACACGTCAGAATCACTTTTTTCCCATATTTCTCGCGTCCCGTCACGCAATGACAACCACTGTCCTATCCCGTGCCCCTGCCTTCAGTATAAACCTCTGTCTTTGGCAATTTTTCGCGAAAATCTTTTTTACACATTATTTTTCGTTCCGTTTAGGAATTTGTCTAGCGATTCGAAACCAACAAACCTGGCAAATAAGAAGTAATTCGATACTGAGTTGGCAGTACTAGCTCAAAAAACAATAAGGTCTATGTTCAATTTAAAAGCATTGTCGGGATTCGTCGTTGCCCGTTGGGAACCTAAGGACCAATCGACTTCGATGGCCAGGTGGTAACGTGCTTGCACTTGTGAGTCTTTACACGCCATGCAATCGGAGACGTGTCGTACTCATCACGGGTAATAACCTACAGAGGCGACTGAAAAGGTCAATCGGATACATTCATTAAATTGTTTGTATGCGATTTATCTTTAAAAAAAAAAAAAAAAAAAAAATCGCACCGTTTTCACGTTACCTGGCAGTGAATATTTAGATTAGCCAATAATTGGCCGATACTAACCTTACTAGCCTGTGATCAATGGCTTAAACACGATAAACACCGGTTTTCAGGATTTTTTGAAATACATTTTGGAAATCAATAGTTTTTTTGCACTTTGTGTTTTTCAATTGTAATTTTGTTTTCGCATTTAAGAAACTCTTTGAAAGTTTTTAAATGCCATGTCAGCCCTTTTTTGATGGCCTATTTTTCTTATTTATTACTACTATTAATTCAGTTTTTATTAAAAAGTAATAAAATGTGTGATAAAAATAAAAATACAAATTGCGACTCTTCACATTGAACTGACCTCGAGATTTTGATTTACAAATTTGCCTCTCCGAATACAATTTCAGGTGATATGTCGACGCGCCAAAGGGAAAGCAACGGGAACGTAACAGTTTATTAACTCAGTTAAAAATGTTCTCATAATTGTTTTCAATTTCAGCCCTCTGACATTCAAACATTTTATCCCCTTTGGCTTCATGGATGACAATGTGAATTGAAACGTAAACAAAAGGGTGTAGCTTCGGAATTCTGTATTGATATTGACTCCAAAACTCGAAATAACTGTAACATACTGTAGTGAGACATCTCAATATTTGGATAAGAACTACGCCAATTATTGTAAAACATTGACTATACTATTGTGAGCTGCAGGTAATGAATTCACTAATCAGAAACATAAACAACCAGGCATTGATGAATCTCTCAATCTGTTGTATGTTATATGGCAATGTTCTTTGGACATACGTCATTTGATATTTTATAGCCTTTAGTTTCTGGTGCGTTAATTTCATTCATTCCATGCCGGAATCGTTAAAAATACGCGATTACCTATTCTAAAAAACTCCTTTTACTGAATTGCTTATGGCATGTATAAATACGCCGGTGGTAACATACAGCTCATAAACTTGGAACTTACTGTCAACGACGCCAATAAACTACGAGTGTTGGAAAGGAAGATAATAAGGAGAATCTATGGACCAGTGTACGAAAACGGGGAGTGGCCTGTAAGAAACAACACTGAAATAGACGCAATACTTTATGGAGAAGACGTAGTCCGTTTTTTAATGTGCTACATCTAAGATGACTGGTACACGTTGCAAGAATGTCAGAAGATCGTATGCCGAACAAAATGTACAAAAAGAGCAAGACTGGAAGACGACTACAGGAACGCCCACGAAACAGCTGGAAGGGCGCAGTAGAAACCGACCTCCGCGAGTTGGGAGTCCGTAGTTGGTGGAGCGTGCAGCAAAACTGGATGACTGGAGGTGGAGGAGTGTTGTCGAGCTCATCACCCATCAAGGGCCGGCAGAAGAAGAGAAGCAAAGATGTAGGTATCTGTTTAACGAGGTAATGAAGTCTACCTAGTAAGGTTTGGTGAATTATCAGCTTGGCTTGAAGTTTTCGGACACCAATTAGCAATAACACAGTTTCAATTCTATTTCACGAGTACCTATATGAACAGTATGTCTGGAATCTGCACTGCAGTGACTACCAAATGCCCCTTATGAAAATCTCATTAAAAAAACATGCCTATTGCATTTGGATCACTTTGCTATAACATAACTGGATTATCTGCGACTAGACTGTGAGCTGCTTTGTAAGAAGTGTGTCGTGTGATGCGTTGAGGCAGGTGATGTGATGCAGTAATGACTAATCTCAGGCCTCTGCTGGCTGGAGTGCCTGGAGCTGGAGGTTCACTGAACTAGCCGCGTCTGTGCCCTCAAGTTGTTGCCCGTTGCGTTTTGCAATGCGTTGTAGAGCCATCTGATGAGTCAGCCTTGTTATCCCTCACTGACTGCAAGTTCAATGTTTTTATATGATAAAAAGCTTGGCTATAATCAAAGGCCCAAGCCTAATGAGGATCGCGCCCCAAATTTTTTTAATATGTTATATATTAAGGTTAGCATCAAAACAAGACTTTATAGTCTTATTGTTCGCCTTTTGTTCGCAATAAAGTAGTTTTTTATTTTATTTTATTTTATTTTCATTTCATATGTCGAAACCGGTCAAGTTTGGTATTCCTTAGGCCTTTGGCTTATTGTAACTAGATTCGCCTCATTTTTGTAACCTGATGTTTCACATTGTGTTCCTCTGGTTATACCGTTCCTTATCTCAGCTAGCTGAGTCGGCCCCTGGACTAAGTCCTGTTTTTGGTTCGCCATAGTGTAGCCAGTGAACCAAGTCACAAACTTGCCAACACCTGTCACTTCTGCTGGTTTTGTACATTCTGACAGGTTTTTTTGGCAATCTCTATCATGTACAAGGCCATTGAGAACATTGTAGCAGCAGGAGGCAGCAGTTTGTTTGCTTTGACAAGTTTCCGCAAGTCAGAGACTCCAAGAAGTAGCACTGTGTTTGCACAAACATTGCCAATGGCGCCCGAAACTCTTGGTGCAGTGTTGTGCTTATGTATTTGATGTTCGAGTGGCAATTCCACCGGCGAATTTACTTGATTTATGATTTGAGATTTTTTGTCTGTTTTGTTTTAAGGAGACTATTATGTAGACACTTAACTTATCTATTATAAATTAAGTTATAATATGGTAGCAGACATCATTAATAATATTATAACTTATTTTATAATAGATAAGTTAAGTATCTTCATAATAGTCTCCTTAAAACAAAACAAACAAAAAATCACAAATGAAGTAAATTCGCCGGTGGAATTGTCGCCAATGTCCTTTAGATAGTGTTACTGCACTGTCTCCGTCGCACTAAACGCATAAAAAATGTCGCTACTGCTTGCCCCTGTCGTATTCCTTTCGTATTCCAGCCCCAAGCTAAAGAAGTTGGTCAAATGACGCGGCATTCAAAATGAACTGTGTTTATCACTTCACAATTAATATTACTTAATGTAACATTACACATGTAAAAATAACAACTACATAATGTGAACGATGTTCTTAATTCGGGTTCGGGTGCTATCATTAGGTTAGACTAGCCGGCTATGTTCTAGTCCAGAGTGCTTATTCATGAATAATTAGATATAATTTGATTTGGTGAAGACGGTTATTAATTTTCAAGTTTCGGCTACTGACTATGAGTTACACAATCTCCGGATTCTTGCCACTTCTTTCTCCTTTCGTTATGCCCTCAGCATTGCTTGAGGTGTACTGTGTGGTGCTTTAATGATTTATGATGATTTATTTATTTGCTGCTGCAGCCTTGAGCTGCTTGTATATTTATCGTGGAATGAATACAAAATGCAAGCCAAAATCTGAAATTCCAATTGAATAGAATGAACATAATGCCGAGTAATGCGTAAAGATAAGGTGGAATACGATACTGTTAATGCGAGTTCGTAAAGATAATGATAGAGCTGGGTTATCCCTATTAGGCTAATTTGCAATATTGTCGTGAAATGCAACCAACAATCAATTAGAAAAAATTAGAAATCATAAAAAAACATTTATTTACAACATTATTTAATATAACACACCTCGAATGTGGCGCTTGGTGCCCTGACATAGACCCTCAAACTCCTGTGGTTGAGTTGGCGTTCATTCCAAATCCATCCCGTTCATTTCAAACGCCACTATCAGCTTCAGTGATCTGTGTATCGAAACACTTCCTATTCCCTGTGCGATTAGCAAGCACCTCTTCCAATATTATTAGCATACGAATATGATGCTATTCTGTGACCTTCTGCACCAAGGCTATCATTCAATAAGGTTCTGTAGGGACAGTTTTGGTCACTGGGTTCGCTGACGACAATAAGATATCCATATTATTCAAAATGGCCGCCGTTTGCATGTGGAATCTAAGTTCTTAGCAACTAATTAATTCTTTTAACATTTTTTATAATATTTTTACTATGTCTGGACCTTATTGCGCTGCATATAATTTAATATATACAGTATATTCTTATGATTTATAGAAAAATATCACTTTAAAATAATACATTAATAAAATAATTTTAAAATATTATTGAGGCTTATGGAAAATCAACGCTTTGATATCTTAGCAACTGTTGCTGCCATCTACAAAATGACCTCACAAATGAATTTCATTGTCTAGCATTTTAGGTAGGTTTGTGCCATGTGACGCCTAGTGGCACTGCGGGACCGCTTCGCTTCGCGTCATTCCGCATCAGTTCTGGCTACTTGCGGGTGTTGTCACTGGCAGATTTTTGGCGCGAGGAGCTAGTGACGTATGTGTGAAACATTTGGCAGGTGTTGCTCGGACGTCTGGCAGAATCGCAAGGCCAATCTGTTTTTTCGTGCGTCTCCCTTTCCTACTTCCTGTTTCGACTCCAGTTGCTTTTTCTTTATGATTTAGTTTCTTAGTCACTACCAATACAACTGCTAGTAGTTTCCCAACTGGTGGCTACTCCCCGGAAAAAAAATGATGTCATTATATTCAGTCACGTGACCCCCTTTTTAACCATCAAACATGAATTGATGGGCGAAATATTTCCCCCCCCCCCCCACCCCTACTACATAACGTTTTTTTATTAGGAAAATGGGTATAAAATAAATCTACTAATGTATTATAATAGGGTTTCAAAAATTGTCAAGTAGCCTTATTATGAATACTGGGAGGTAAAACGAATTTGTGCTTACTATCAAGCTAAACGAGTAGCCTAAGTGCTTAATTAGACCATTGCCTATCTGACTTGCTATGTATCCACGGTGAATGGGCATCACCACATTCGTCTACTTACAACCGTCCGTGAATGGGGGTCTTTTATGTGTCAAAGCCAAGGCCAAACTTTTCCACGAGCGTTCCACGTTCCAGAATACTTTGTCGTCCGCTTCAGATGTGCCACCAGACATGACTATGTAGATTTGGCTGTAGAGTAACCCTGTAGACGAGTATAGGGGCTTTACAGCCTATGTTTTGGAGCATCTCCCCTCTCCAAACTGGTCGTTGAACCTGCCCCCACTTGTTTTTGAAAAACCAATTAAAAATGATCAATGGCCAGTTGGGTTGAAACCCATGCAAATTGAGATTATATACCAGGTATTTATTAAGTCTCTCAGTTCTGTTGCTTTAAAAAAAAAAAAAAAAAAAAAAAAAAAAATGGGTTTGCCAATAAGCAGCACCAAGGCTGAACAAATATCTTGCTTATATATAGCTACTTTACGATTTAAATTGTTCAGATTCTGTTGTGCATTGTACACCTTAGTTTTCAAGCATACTTGATTATATGCTATTAATTAAGTAAAGCGTCTGTAAAGTACCGGTACTAATTGTAAAAACAGATGACTCCAATTCCTAACTAGCCTCAATTCCACTTTGAAGAACAGTGAAACGTCGCTTTTGTAAGTTCTTGAAGGTGACTAATATGTCATTAGCTCCTAAAGTAGGTTTGTTTTTCCACACAAGCTGATGGCTGAATTGACTTCAGTTTCTAGTTTCTCTACTTCCGTTCTTCTATTGAAAGACGTATTGTTTTTCTTCAGAGGACCAGTTGATTAACTCGGAATTGGTTCTTTCAGCCTTATTGACAACACTAAAAGCCTTTTTCACTTGTATTTCTACAAATTAAAGTGGGTTTACAAGCGCCACATTTGCTCTTATTTTTTCAATGCGGCTGAACTGTAATTAATTCCTTTCTTATACGATATATACAATATAATATAACCATTCAACCAATTTGACGAGTAAAATGCTCTTATGGGTTTTGATAAAATGTCTGTGGCCAAGCATGCGAAGGTGCGGCGAAGCAAAAACTGATTTGAGGCTTTGCTGTAATTTTGCACGTCAGCGATAAAAAGGAGGGAGAAGGGAGTTTTGAAGGACTGAGATATTTGTCGCTAACCCCCCGCAAGCGTACGCTGAAGGCGCCTTTTAACCTTTGATAGATGGGTTTCTTTTGAGTAGAAAGTTTGACGTGGGGATCATATTCAGTCACTTATTATTAAATTTCTATCAGCGATCTTTGTTGAAGTAATTCTTGAATAGTTTTTGCATTGTTAGTGTTAAGCGAATCTGCTTAAGACGGAGTAATAATGAAAGGCTGAAGCTTGTTTGTAAACAAAGTTTCTTGAGAGTTTTAAGGGAGAGATTTCGAAATGTTTTGTAAACAAGATATTACAAGATAAACGAGAAGTTAATTTCTCGATGCAAAGCTGTGTAAGTGGTCAGATGAGAAATCCAATGTAAAATTATTGGCAGTTGCTGTTCTTTCTAGTGCACATTTTTGGAAAATGGGAAATAATGGAAAAAAGTCTTTAAAGTTATGTTGACAGCTGAGGAGCTTGTAACAGGACAATTAAAAAAAAAAGCAATATCATGTTGTATAATGGAATGATCCTTCTACCATAAAGATGCCTTTAAAACCCGGAAGTCTGGTCACAATAGCCTTCTTTTGGTATCCTCGATAATAAGAAATGTGTCGAGGGTTCAGATTGAATAGTGTGGACTTAACGAGATTGCTAAATCCTGTCAGAGATGATTCTCGAATAGAACGGCCATATTACTGCAGCCTGCAGTTAGGTGTAGGTGGGTGACCTGTCCTACGGCGCATATTCCACCGACCGGCTAGGGCTAAATACAAATACGGTGACGTGGTAGCAGACATTAAAGACTTAGGCGGGGTTTCCACCGACCTCGCATTGCAGAATGCAAATGACATTGACGGAAATTTGAATTTTTCTTTTTATAGAAATCTATTAAAATGTTTGTACTTAACATATCCCATGAAGCCATTTTTTAATTTTAGTTTGTTTGTTTGTGATTTTACTCTATGATCATTGATCAATTTTAACTATGGCATAGAGTAAAACAAACATTTCCGTCAATGTCATTTGCATTCTGCAATGAGAGGTCGGTGGAAACCCCGCCTAAGTCTAGAATGTCTGCTACCACGTCACCGTATTTGTACTTAGCCCTAGCTGGTCGGTGGAATATGCGCCTACCTGAAATGCAACATTATTTTTGGTTGGTGGGCCGCTCTGATGTGATGTCGGATGTTTGATGTTTCAGTGAAGTATGTCGGAATGTACTGGGAGGTTTATACCATTTTAGTGATTGTTATTCCCTCCGGATCAGCCAGTTTATTGCCGCCCTTCCGGCTGCTTCCTAACCGCGTGGGACTTAAACCAGGCTCTTGTGAACAATATCGTGTACTGCATTGCAAAGCAGTACAAACCAGATTTCAGTTTCATTCAAACCATTTTCATACTTGCGGATGGGTAGAGCTCTAATTTGTAGTTCTTTTACAATTTTCTACTACAATATTATTGAATTATCTGTTGTTTTTTAGACTCATTGTATCCCCCATTGGAAACTAGAAAAGGAAGAATTTTAAAAAATTGGACCTGGGAGGGGGGGGATATGCCTATCCCTACACCAAACCCGTCTCTGTCAAACAGTGGCAAGACATGTATGTATATACATTACAATTTGTCGAACCTTGCAAGTCGGTGAGCTGTCCGCCTGTCTTTAAGCCAAATCTAAACCAATGGCAGCACTATTGGCAATGCCTTAAGGGAAAATCGGACACACTACTAGACTTTTTTTGTTCAAAGTCGAATTTATCATGAAATATTATCGATAATAGAGCCGTAAATGATATGTCATACAATAACAAGAAATGCTCCTCAACATTTTGATGCATAATATGTACCCGGTACAACCACCTTTTGGCCTCAATTTTTGAAGGCGTAGACTTGACCTAATCTAGCCATTTTCACTCTTGTGGCCTACTGGCGTTCTACACGGTCACTGAGGCACTAGCATACTGACAATGACAGCACTACCTAATTTTGATGATATTTTGACGATTTTACTTTATAATTATTTCTAGTTGATTACATGATTGCATAATTTAACAGAAATACATATTTATTTATTTATTAGGTATGAAAATGTAGAGAAGCATTTCTTTCACCTGCTTTGTGGCAGCTCGATTTTGGTTTTATGTTCGATAATTCATGAGAAATTTGACTTAACACAAAAAACGGGTAGTGGGGGTGTCCGATTTGCTCTCACATTGCATCTACAATGAATCTACCACATGACGCGTGCCGTAAATTTCCCGGAGGTAGTCTAAGTACGTCTTACAAAAAATGCAGTCTGTAGCTCTAGGATGCAGGGTGTGATCCGTCCGTAGTCTCTGGCAGGAACCAGATGTTTTTCTGTCAGTGTGCACGTGCATCCAGTATATCGTGACGTCATGACCGACGCGTGTGACGCCCTACATTAAGAATAATGAACCAACAATTAGTAACTTTCACTGACGCGGTCAGCAGTTGAGTCAGTCACGGATAAAACATCTTAGACCCGCAATAATGCATGTTCAATAATGGATGATAACTTGTTTGCTGTATAGTACTTAAAACGATGTGAATCTGATTTATTTTAAATTATTTTAAAAAAAAACACTAGCGTTTGCCCGTGTGATGCTAGTGAGATTCGGAAATCGCGGTTGTTGAAGAAGCAATCATTCCACTACGAGTGGGACACTGCAGTTTTTTTTGCCATGTCCGGGAAAAGTATCTTTCCGGTTGCAGTTAAATAGGGTTTCCTACACTTTGTAGGGGCAACTCCAAATCGTCCAAAATCTTTCAGTGTCCCTGTCGCAACATTGCGTTATCATGCTATTCTAGTGATGTATCAAAAGCGCCTAGTTCAGAAATCATGGGAATTATCGGATTTTGCATTTCAAGTTAATTAGGTTAAGTTAACTAATGTCAAAGTTGCTCAAATTTCGGAGCCACTGACAAATAATTTACTTTATGGGCTATAAACTGAATAATAAATTAAACAAGGACCTAAAGGGGACAGCAGACAAGTTAGAAGTGAAAATCGATGAAAGGTGGTGGCAAGTAGTCTCTTCGCCTTCTCCTGCCAAAGCAAATAATTAGTAGGCTTTAAATCTGTCATGCGGCTGAACCTCCCTCCTCTTCTTTGGCCGAGTTTTCTTCAAAAAGAGCTGTTTTATTTCTTATGGGTTTTGATAACAACTGATATAGAAACCGTATATGTGTGGGAAATACCAGTGAACCGCAGAATACAAAATGGTGTGCAATGCAGATGCATATCCGAAACACTGACGACAAAATTTGTCAGTTTGTCGATTGCAACTACAGGTGAGCTAAAGTCTTGCGGATGGCGGTGCCGTCCAGTATTCCATACCGACACTTATCAAGCTATCGTGGCAGCCACATTTAAATAAATAAATAAATATAGATTTTTTTGTTCTATTACTAAACCAACTTATATTGTATTTTTATAATTGAATTATGTTTCCATTATTATGGCTGTAATATATCAAATCCCCTCAGTGCTATTCACTTTCAGCCATTATCCGTATTGCATTGTAAAAAAGTATGATACTCAAGTCAGGGACATATTTAAGTATCTGCCGCCTCTGGTCAGTGCCACCCCCCCCCCCCCATGTCACTAAGATTACCCAAATAATTGCCCCGTCAGCTGATTATGTAGAAAGTTATCGGCGAATGCCGCTTCCGCTACGTAGTGGCCGTTTTAATAACTCAAAATTATTAAAATTTTTGTTTTTGTGGGCCCAACACCGAAAATAGATTATTTATCCCCAATTTAGCCCTAGGCGCACGCATAGTCGGTCTATTCGGGAATACCTCCTTGCAGCTGTCCACTTTACTACCTTAAATTGTTCAGCAGCCATAGGACCAATGGAAAAGAATAACTTATCCGGGAATACGAGTAAATTATCCTAAATAAACCCCAAGGAATGTAAATTTACTTACGGGAATTAAGGTGAAGTAAAAAATAAAATCACACATTGTTTGCCAACAGAAATTAGATGCTCACTGTAGGTGGAACATTTGGGTCCAGCTATCAAAATGTCGTCTGCTTTGGAGTAGGTTAGTTTTATTGCCGTTTTTAAATGGTGTAAATAATTCCCCATGGTAACTTATTCTGTTGGTGCTATGCCTGCAGCTGAACTAAAGCTGAAGAAGGGGGTGAGATGAAATATCCATGTGTTGGAAATGTGGAGTCCATCGACCCCATTCACGGCCTCATTCCTCCTCTAGTTCCTATAAATATACCGGCCGTGCAAAGTTTATGTTCTTTATGGGAAAATAGTACACTAACCTCACATTTCATTAACTTCCTCAGTGCATGCGTACTGTACAAGAGTTGCTATTAGTAACACGGTTTTTAACACCGGTACTTAATTCATGTCTAGGAAGATCATGAAATCCTCAATCAGGTCGGGTGGGGCGTTGTACAAGTGAAAGATGGGGGAATCGTAGCAGAAGTTGGGGAGACCGAAATCTTCTATGCGCCTGTAGTACAATGTAAACAATACCGGTACCTCGGATGCATTGTAAACAGTGATAGGGAGGTTAGTCAGAAAATTAACAGCCGCATTGAACAAGCTCAAAATGTCTTCAAAATGAGGAAAGTACTTCGGTGTCGGAATCTGCGGTTGGATCTTAGATTGCTACTGGTGAAATTTTATGTGTTGCCAATTGTTCTATATGGTGTGTAGAGATGGACTTTGACACAAGCTATGGAAAACAGAATCAGTGCATTTGAAATGTAGGTATATAGACGAATGCTGAGCATATCATGGAAAAATCGTGTCCCTAATGCTGAGATTCCGGGGGGGAATGGATACAGAAGCCGAGTTGCTGCTGACGGTTACGCAAGCGAAACTACCATACTTCGGCCATACGAGGAGGAATGAAAAGTATCACCATCTGCATGTATTAATCTAAGGGAAGATATAAGGACTGAGGGCTCCCGGCAGAAGAAGAACATTCTGGTTGAACAACCTGAGGCAGTGGTTTGACAACAGCACGACTTTCCTTTTCGATAGAAGTTGCAGTAAAAGAAGGAAATCTTCTATAGAAATTACGGACAGTCAGCAACTAAAGGCTAACCAGGTCATCGAGACATTACTGCAGAGGAAAATATCCTTTTTACCTATTATTTGTCAAATGAAATTAAGCTACTATAATTTCCAGTTCTACCGCAATGCCAGACAATGTAGTTTACCTTTTGCTTAGGTCTAATTTCTTTATAAAAGTGGGCTGGTTGTTAATCTCTTTAACCCATGTTGTGCCCAAAGATGTACTTATTAAGAGTAAATCGCACGGACTCGTTTTTTTGTACTTAGTCAAATTTTTTAAACAATAAAAATTCGCGGTTAGATCCACGCTTTCAGAAACTGTGGCCAAACAGGTTCAGTGCGGGCTACATGCTTTGTATTAAAAAGTAAAGAAGCAGTTTGAAATATCCCGACCTAGTACCTACTTAGTGTTTATAATATTTATAATAATAATTTGCATTATTCCAAAGTTAAAAATCTCTTTCGGCTCTGGCCGATCAGCAGCCTGATCGAGGCGATTATAATAACGGTATTTAATTAATCCCCTGGTAATAAAAATATAAACAAGATAATTTTATAATGGAAAGTGCTATTCAAAATTTGTTTGTTTACAGTTATAATCCTAGGGTATTTATTTCACCCCGGTATTATAATCGCCTCGATCAGACTGCAGGTGTAGGGAGATTCCTCAAACCCTGCTTTTCCTCTACCTACACTATGTATGTAATAAAAAATACTATATTATTTTCCCGACCACAACATCAACACACAAAACACTCTTGTGTTCCAAACAATGACGACTATATGAACTTTTACTTATTAAATTATTTTTACTTTGACTGGACGTCATCTTGAATTCGTTAATTTGTCGTAAACAGTGTATATTACCATTATCGTAGATAATAATACGGGCTTTCAGTCAGATTTTAATTCATTCCTCTGCGACCAATATTGACTGAGATATGAATTATATAAGGTTTCAATCGACCGCCATCTTATAACTAAAAAGTGGATTTAGCTGGTTAACGAACTCGATCAAGGCATTTGTATGATCAATTTTTGTGCCTAGTTTCATCAGAATCGGACAATATTTACTGAAGTTAGAGTGTTTCCTAAAATCGATATACATACATATATATATATATAACATTTTGAATGGAGGGTGGTTTTAGGCTCAGGGGGTTATGAAATGAAAAGTTGTGAAGAAATTTTCCGAAAGTCGAACATTGGTCGCCATCTCTTAAGCCCTTAACTGTTACTGCAAAATTTCACCATGTATTGTATTTTTGTTGTGAAAGGAAATAAACACATTATTTAATATTATTATTATTATTTCTTCTACTTATACTACTCATTTATGGTTCTATCGAATTTTTATTAGATATTTGAACCCCGTTTCTATCCGACAATCATTGATATTTTCTTCTTTTTATATTATTTGTCCAACTAAGTAATTTTTTATTTTATAGTAATATAATGAACATTTTTCGCATGGGAAAATGCTTGCTTCCAACCAATGAGATCATTCAAATCATGGGCCCAACCAATCATTAATCGATTATTTTGTCGTCAGCTCCAACTAATACTGTACTTCAATATTAGTGTATGGGTTTTCCTTCAAATTTGCGTTTATGCAACAAAGTAAAACTCTACAAGTCTGTACAATACCGTAGAAATTAACCCTGAGAGTACCGCGGGTGGCCTTTTGAATTGGCATTGTTGAGTTTTCATTTTGATCCAATCGGCCGGAATTATTTCGTTTTTCCATTTGTCAGTGAATTATTGTTAGGGAGCCTTTTTATGCATGAATTTGGTGTTTCAATTAATTCCGTGTCCTATACTAATTTAAATTGCAGGTGTACGCACTGCCTGATCGATTTCCCATTGCCATGGCAAATTAATATCTAATATACTGTGAACCCGCTATTTATGTGGTGAATGTATATGTATTTTTAATATTGCAAGAGTTGCCGCATGCTAGGACATTTTTGATAGAGGGATGGATAGATTGAAAGGCATGTTCGTAGTCCTACCAACATGTACTATACCTGTATAGTCTGCCAAAAAAACATATAGTCAGTCAGCATTTTTCTACTTACAGTATGTTCAAGCCATACCTTTGGTTGTACTAGTATTATGTTTTTTTTTTTTAATTCCATAATTAATGTTCTTAAAGTTATTGTAAGCCGGCCGCCTTACCAAGTTGAATCCAGCAGACCAGAGCAGGTTCAAAGATGCAGATAACTTGGTAGTGTGCACAGTGCCGGTAGGGAAACATGGTAGGACTTGTCCTGGTCACCTCCGAACTAATCGTGTGACTTCACTGGGTTTCCCAAGTGGTTCGGAATCCACTATAATCAGGAGGTCCACTGTCCTATGGGCCCACACCGTGGCCTGGGACTGTGTCCAACCATACTGCTGCTGCTGCTGCTGCTATTGTAATATAATATCTTAATTTTGTTGGCTTAGCTCTGACTTCTACTTGGTCCTGTCACACATTGCAACGCTGGATAAATCAGTTTCGTATTGATGTACAAAGTGGTTGGAGACATGTATGTAAACTACGAGCAGAATGCTTGATGTATGTAGTTATGCGTTGCGAAATGAATAGCTAACATTCAGATTTCCGACCTCTTTCTCCTCAAGTATGGATAAACTGCCGGCAACTTTAAACTTATTTTTGTATTATTATTATTCTATTTCGGCATCATTATCCAATTTTATATAAATAAAACTGTGGCCAAGGATTCATTCACCATTGGAAAATAGCTGTTGTGAAAGAATAGACTTCTGCGGGCTTGACCCGTAGAGGACTAATAAAAGACCTTATCATGATGGCGAAACATCGTAAGTGTAAATCTCGTGTGAAATGGATCTGGACATGCTCCTAAAGGTTTTATAACAATCAATATTACTTTTTGTTTTAGGTGTTGTAATGCGTGAGAAGAAGGGCGGTCTAAGCCGGGTTCAAAGGCTAAAAAAAAGGCTCAGTCATAGTTTTGGACGCTTAGGTAAGTTCAGAATCTATATTAGTGGTATTATGATTTTTGATATTTTTAATTTATTACAATCATAAATCTGCATTAAAAGTGTGAATGAACTAGCAATTGCTGGTGCTTGTGGTTCAGAGTGGCACATTTAGGTAGTCACTGAATTATTTATTTTTTCATTCTTGAATCTCTTTACGTATTAATCGTACTTGCTGTATATTTAAAGGTCGCTAGGTCATATATATCAAATATCTTAGTACAATAGTCTCAGCTGTTCAGTTGTCACTTACCGAACTAAGTATGGAAACACAGTAAATGTAAATGCAGTTGATTAGTTCTACTGTTGGAAAGCTTACAGTTTCCGCCTTGTTTACCACACTGCAATGTTCTTTCAATTGAAAACAAATGCCGTGGCACGACAACCCAAGAGGGTCTAGGCCTGAGGATTGGTAGAGGGTCCTCCCTCTGTCTCTCTCTTGACCACTGCTCTACTTGAGAAGTTGAGGTCAACAATATGCCGGCAGCCGCGCCTTAGCGTTTTACCCTTACCCATTACGGTTGGGTGGACCTAAGCTGGGCGGAATTTTTTCCCCTTATGTGCCGAGTACTGAACTTCAACCTTCCGTTTCGTTGTCAAGTTCTCTACTAGCTGGACAATTCCTAACTCTAACGTTCTACTAATGAGTAACCTAAGGCAGGCGACACACTTATCCCTTTCTGCCGTCCCGCCAAAAGGGACTGGTTTGAAGGGATGGCATGAATGCATGGAGCCTAATGAGCGTGGTCACACTGTTCCTGTACCGTGCCGTCGATTAACGAACGGATAGTGCTGCGGCTGGGAATGTAACCGGACACGGGGGAAAGAACCGGTCCGAGTTTACTCGAACATGCTTTCCAATTTATCAATTAGTAGGGAGAGAAAATGAATAATTTCATGCTAAATAATTTTCCGACGGTTAAATTTCGGATATCTCGGGGGGGGGGGGGGGTGTCCACCTGACGTCACTGGAGGTGAGGTAACCTCAATATATTTAAAACACATTACAACACCGTAATAATGGCAGGGCAGGCAATGCATTTCAGCGTGAAGTTTCTATCATTTTTTAAAAAAAAATTTTGCGCAAAAGCAAATAGGTTTTTGGGAAAGCCAACTGTCCGGTTTCGTTACTCAACTTAACACCTAAAACATGCCTGACGGTAGAAATCATCGATAGAAAAGTTTCGCAGAAATATTATTTTTTAGTCATTTTACATTAAAATTAAGTTATTTTTATTTTTTTACCCCCATAAGCAAACTATCAAGGGGTAAGCGACCCCCCGCATTTTATCAACATTAAGAACGACTAGAATATATGTGAATTTAAAAGAAATAGTTGGAGCCGTTTTTGAGAAATAATTTTTTTTTGACGTTTTTTTGGAGTTTTTTGAGAATGAAACCCCCCCCCAAATTGAGTTAGCCCCCCCAAATTGAGTTAGCCCCCCCCAAAAAAAAAGTCTCGAGGTATGATTTTTGTGAACCTACATGCCGAATTTCATCAAAATCGACCGAGTAGTTTGCCCGGAAATCGATGCACAGACAGACAGACAGACAGACATTTCGTAAAAACCACTTTTTTGGGTTCCTGGGACCTGAAAACGTGTAAATCCGTTGAAATCTCGGAATCGAAAATTTCGACCATCACAAAGCTTTCCTTATACTACGTATAAATTGGAAAGCAATAAAGAAACATTCAGTTGAGTGAGGTAAGATAGCATTTCAACACATGTAACTTGAGTAAGATTGATCGGAACAAGACTATAAAATACTAAAATCGGCTATTTTTAATCGGTCGCACCGGACAGTGTGTCCGCGTCGTGTCATCCCGCCAGAATGCATCCCTCTCAGCCGCATACAGCAAAAAGGGATAGTGTGCCGCCGGTCTAAACAACCACAGAACCTGGGTGAGGCTTCTGTAGGCTACTGTAGTAGTAAAAATTAGGCTGCGTCACATTGGTTCCAGTTCTAGGTTTATAAATGCGTGAGCATGCCGTAAAGTTGTTATTGAAAGAATTTGGACGGAAGCACGTTTATACTGAGACATTGTGCCATGACGTTCTGCATTTAAGCAATACCATGATGTTATCATTGTGAGGAGGCATTCCCTCATGTGGTTTAGTGTAAATGGCAGTGCAAGTCAAGCCAGTCAGTGTTGTGCCTATTATGTCTGCTGGCAGGAAAGTTTTTAATGGTGTGTCTCTGTGAATTTGTCGTATTGTTTGCTTATAATGTGTGAAAAGATGTCTATCTAATAAATAAGATGCAACCCTAACGACTACAAATTTCGTTAACTGTGCGTCCGCACTTGTCTGTAAAACACAAATAAATAAAGTTTTATTAATCAGCAAACCTAGCGGAGTTAGGGCTATAAAGCCCACTGACACAACTACACTCAAACCGCCTGCTTTATAACTTAGCCAGAAAACGTAGCAAGTGAGGGACTTGCACCTGCAATCTTTCAGAAAAAATTCTGTCTGTTTTTACCGGAGCAACCTTTTGTGCTTTAGTATTTTTTTTTATAAACTCCACCTACAAGTTATCCTCACCCAAGATTAATAAAAATGTTATTGCTTTCTTATTAATGTGATACTCTTCACTATTGAAGAATTATTGCTGGCTTATTCGACATACGCCTGGCCTTGTATGTGGTTTTAAAATTACCATTAACTAATCACATGATACAGCTGTACTAATTTACATGCCGTATTTTATAACCTTACAACTTACTAGCCAAATCAACTCGTAAATTACTAGTGTGCAATAAAAGTACCTTTTTGAAATTGGTAAACCTTTCTGTTTTCTTGTTTTGAGATAATGTCTAATAAGATTAGGTCAAATTGTTTCGACTTGCTGTACATTATCAAAGTTTTCTTAGTCGGGACTGAAAATGTAAAAAAGTAACATTATTATTATTTATAACTTCCTTTTTTATCAAAGACTTGAAATAGATACTTTATGCTGCGTCGCCTACATGCTACAGTTTTACTGTGTGAGCCCCAGACAAATTTTTCAACTTGGGGCCCACAGTTTTTTTTTATTACTGTATAGAAATGTTTATTTTTATTTTTTATAAATACGATATGTTCGATGCAGGGGAGTACCGGCCAAAGAAGAAGAAAAAGATTATGTATTATACTATAATTTTAAGGAAATGTTTCGGTAAGAAATACTTTCCAAAGCATGGCGGTGCCGTGCTGTACTCCTTGCCGAGACTGTCCTATCCATCCATCCTAAATCAGCATTCTTCGACGTGATAAAATCAAGCAAAGGATTTTTTTACTAGTTCTGGCCCCTGCCACTTTTCCTTCTTGTTTATCTACCCTCGTCCCCGTCAGGGTGTCAATGTATTCTCAATTCATATATAACACAATCTCGGCACGATTATCACTTGGGCATGGACTCAACTATGGAGCTTAGGCTACATATCGCCAAGCCTTCGACTAAATCGAATCAAGCAACGGATTTTATTTTATTTATTTTTTACTTGAAGCTAGTTTTGCCACTTTCCAACAAATCAAGACATCTTCAAATTAATAATGCATTCTATATTTATCTATCTCATTCATTGGCGTAAATAGGGGGGTCCTGGGGGGGGGGGAGGCTACGGGTATCTCTGGGGGGGGGGAGGGATTTCTGGTGACAAAGACGTTATGGAGGCGATATGCATAGCATCCACAATAACTAAGGGGAAATTAATTATTGGTATGCTTATTTTACATGAAAGACATCATCAAAAAAATCTACACATTGACCAAGTACTTTCACAAAAAATATATTACTCAAAATGCTTAAAACCCCAATATTTCAGACTTATTTTCTCAAAATTTTTCTACGAGGGTGCCCTTGGGCCCCCCTTTTACTAGGGTATAACATGCGCAAAACCTCACTAATTTGAGCCTATTTATCAATTTTTTTCCCCCGGGGGAGATCCCCGGACCCCCATTACTCCCCCTTACTTCTTCTTTCTCACATCAGAAGTGAATGAGTAATGAATCCAAGTCTTGGGTTCCTAAAGGCCCCCCCAGAAATTTTGGGAATTTACGCCAATTGAACAAAATTTAACCCAAACTTAGAAATTCATCTAGCCGGCCGCCATACCAAGTTGAATCCAGCGGACCAGAGCAGGTTCGAAGCTGCAGATAAATTGGTAGTGTGCACAGTGCCGGTAGGGAAACATGGTAGGACTTGTCCTGGTCACCTCCGAACTAATCGTGTGACTTCACTGTGTTTCCCAAGTGGTTCAGAATCCACTATAATCAGGAGGTCCACTGGAGTCCTATGGGCCCACACCGTGGCCTGGGACTGTGTCAAACCATACTACTACTACTACTACTAGAAATTCATCAATTTAAATTATAAATAATGTTATTTCATCCCCTTCATGAAATCAGCATTTAAAATTTAAAAAGCCATTACTTGTCATTATGTGGGAAATAAAAAATATAATATAATAAATTGGGGTAAAAGGAGTGGTGCGGTAGAGATGGAATGAGGGCTCTACTAAGATATTTACTACTTTACCCGGGAAAGCAGAGGGGTTATATATTTTGTGTGAAAGTTTTGCAGGGAAAGAACGGGGTCAAACACCGGATTCCCCTCTCTCTCTCTCTTTTCTCTCTGGAGAGAACTTAAACTTCCTCGCAACTTGCAATAACAACTCATCTTGGAATAGTCGGCTTAGAAATGCCCCTGATCAATATGAAATCGCTTGTTTTATGGTCTTATTTATTATTGCTAATTTTTTTTTATAGATTTTAAAAAAACCCTAATTGCTCTTTCGTTGTAAAATATACTGTATGTGCCGCTGAAAAGTCAATGACAACTCAAAATTCATATTAAGAGTGTACAGCCGGTAGGATAGTGGCAGCCCGAAGTTTAATATTTATTTATTTAATTAACTAAGCATGTTATTGAAGATCAAACATCAAAGTTGTAGAGGACTACTTCATGCATCATATTATAAGGTATTTGTAATTTTCGAAATTGTATTTTTTTTTTTAATATAAAATCGATTATGCGTGAAAAGTTATTGTTTATAAAATATTTGCATGTTTATGAAAAAATACAATTTCGAAAATTAAAATATCTTATAATATGATGCATGAAGTAGTCTTCTACAACTTTGATGAGCCAAATCTTTAATTACATGCGTAGTTAATTAAATAACAAATAAAAAGTATTAAATTTTCTACGGACTGTACACTCTTAACATCCGGAAAGAAAATCTGCTTAACGTTTTCAGGGCGCCAGTGAATTTATTTAATATACTGTATACATTGAGAAGAATTACTGTTTTAGCCACGAGCCAGAGTTCGGCTAAATATGTACATGGCTGTATAGTATCTTTACTGTACTACTGCCCGAGTATGGTTCTTACAAGTCTTTGTAGTGAATTGTGACGCAGAGTTGAACTTGAAGAGCCACGTATTGACATTGACATTACAATAATGATAATGATTGTACGTCATTTGTTTTGATCAAAGAATACTATGAACTACGAAGTTGGTGTTGTAGGATATTATAATCTCTTGCTGCCGAAGTTACTCAGCCGTAATGTACTTAGCTGATAGAACGAAGGTCGCCACCGACCATGTGGAAAGTTTCGGTTGACATCTCATCATCTTAATGCTTCATGCTGTGCTTCATTACTGAAATGAAGTTTCTGGATAAGTTTTTCAGTGACAGTTTTGCTCACCGGAAATAATTCTGATTGGAAAGGTACACTGATGTGAACTATGAGCTGCATCCTTATTGTTTTCCTATTTATGCGTTAGTATAAGGAAAGCTTTGTGATGGTCGAAACGTTATATTTTGAGGTTTACACGCTTTGAGGTACCAGCAGCCAAAAATTGGCTTTTACGAAATATCTGTCTGCCTGTCTGTGCTTAACTTGATTTGGGGCTAAGCTACTCGATAGAATTTGATGAAATGCGGCGATGCAATTGGATTAAATTCGGCAGGTTCACAAAAATATTGACCGGGGGACTTTTTTTAATTTTTTTTTTTTATAATTTCGATTTGGGTGTATTATGCGCCAAAAACCACCGAAAAAACTGCTTAAAAACATTTTCTCAAGAACAGCTCCGAAGATTTCTTTTAAATTCACATATTATCTTTTAGTATTTCTTAATGCAAACAGAACCTACTAGATCGCAGCCCCCTTGATAGTTTTGGTTTGGCATGGAAAATTAATTTAAAAAATAATTTTTCTGAGGAGCTGGAGCCGCCATTTTTGTTTTTGTTGATTGATTTGAAACACGCGTTTAAAATGTAGTATTATTTAAATTTATTTGTATAATCTATTATCACAAGTAATTACCGTAAATACTTAAAATTGTAATAACCAAAATGAACAAAAAATATAAACAAATGTGGCACTAGAATAGAGTTCTGCCACTTTCTTTAAAACCGTGCCACGAACGTCTGACTACTACCACGTTGTTTACCCTGTTAAAATGTTTTCGATATAGCATGATAACTCAGTCCCGAGGTCCACTCACGATTGTGTGTTAACTTGGATAGCACATCTAACTCGATAACTCGATAACCCCAACACTGTGAAGACCCCTATTATTGCTCATTGTTATAATACTGACTTATTACAGATACTGATATACCGAATATAATACTGATTACATACGGATTGATGCACTGAGCAAGTACCGGTTCAATGGTACCGGTTCTTTCTATGGCTCAGCAAGTACAGAAAAGTCACAATGTTGGCAAAGAAACAATAATTAAGACTTTAATCCCCCTTTCAATTTTATTTCACTTTCGTTCAATTAAATTAGGTAACTGAAAAGTTTTGTGGAGAAAAGGCGTCATGTTTGGGGCCTTCTCTGAATAATTTGAGCATGCCGTGATTTATTTTGTCATGCTTTCCGCTTGCCGTTTACTTATCTTCACTCAGTTTTCCGTTAAAAATAAAATAAATCTGAGGTGATGTTAATTTATGACCGGTTTGTTAACTTCCGGGCGTTTTTGCTGGCTATACAGCCCATTTAAATATATTTTTTATATTTTATATCGCGCTTCTGGAGAGAACGCCAGAACACAATTTCATTCATTTGGCAACTAGCTATAGCAAAATGCATTGCGGTAATAACTTACAATTGGTGGCGTGTTAATAATAAAATAATAAATAATAATATAAATAATAAATAATAATATAAATAATAAATAAATAATAATAATAAATAAAATGGAATTTTGAAAAGTTGAAATGAAGTACTCATGAAAGGAGAATGGATTGTTTATTAAAAATACAGATTTTTAACCAAATTGGGACCTGATTACTGCTTGCTGATGTGTGTATTGCTATTAAATTCTTTACATTACAGTATTTGCTGCATCACTGGTTTATCGACAATAGGATTGCCAGTATCAAAATTAAAATATTAGACTCATGTACCGTATTACCTACAGAAGCGACTGGAGAGGTTATTCAGATACATTCATTCAATTGCTTTTGTGCAATTAATATTTTAATTAAAAAAAAAAAAAATTGGTAATGACTGCTAAAGAGAAAACAACCGTTATTGGATTTTATGAAATGGCTTCACTCGCAAAAATACCAAAGTAAAAATTTTTCCACCGACAATAATTTTAAATGGCTTCCCGATTAGATTTTACTTCGAGTCACGGAGAGTAATTTAATTTGTAATCGTCTAGAAATACTCCGAAATCGGTGGTTTTGTCAATTTAATGTTGTTTTATGGTGCAACCCTGGATATCTCGCTACTCAGGGTGGATATAGTTGACTGCTGTAAACGGTTTCATCAATTTGTTGTTGACTTCTTGGCTCCGAGGCAATTTGCAAACATTTAAAATTTGACTTCGTGACTGGCCAACATTTACTGTGTTGCTATTCTGCTTCTTTAAATGCCTCTTATATTGAAGTTTGGCGACCATCATGGCAATTTAGACCTTGGAGACGGCTGCTCTGAAAAGGGAAGTTGTACTCTTGCGAAACCTCTGTAATGTGAATTCCGGAAAACGTAACTTTTAATATTACACAAAACCGAACCAAAAAAAAGAAGAAAATTATTTACCATTATTTTCAGAAATCCACAAAACAATAAACACCGCGACCTAGCTCGAGTCAAGAAGAGATGTTGGGTGTAGATCCTTTTTAAACTGTTTTAATTCTATTAGACTGCTAGCTTTTTGAATAGATCTCCGAATAAAAATCTCAACCAAAACCTTCCAAGACATTCAGGGAACGTGCCAAGCCAAGAACAACAGAAAATCTAATTTAACCCAATATAATAACCTTATGGTCAATAAGAAATAAGCAATACATGATATCACAATACTGTAAGGAAAATTACAATTAGTTGGTTAGTACATTTCACTAGAATTAAGTATTATCAGAGGAAAATACATGACTTATAATAATTTGTTCATCTCAAAATTAATAGAATGCTGGAAAGAAGAACAATTACCCGAACAGGGAGAATTTCTCTATCCCTGGCTGAACTTAAGCAGCTATGCTCAAAATAATATTAACTTAAAAAGGAGGACTCACTCAACTCCTAGGTTTCCAGAAAAGAAAGCAAAAAAAGAAGCAAAAGGTAAGCTGATATCAAAAATATAAATTTACTAATTCAGACTATTTAATTAAAACTAATGTAGTATTCAAAATTAAATTTCAAGTTTAGAGTCCGAATTTCAAAAAAATACTCCTATAAGGGCAACATTTCACTCACGCATTCATACTGGGGTACCTTAACAATAAACCCAATGGTAGAAGAGTTGCAGAAAGGAATGAGTAGACTAGTATCTTCCATCATCAGCATCTAAGATCCCTGCATCCTTGCCACCAGCGTTTTAGGCCCGCACGGCCGTGAGAGGTTAAACCGGCATCATAGCATCAATGGTTTCAAACCGCAGGAGAAAAACCAGCATCCGAGATAGAGAAGCAAACACTTGAAGCATCACCTTTGAAGTTAGGCATAATTTACTTGGAGAGATCCGAGGTGATGAAGGAGGAAAAAAAATGAAAGATGAGAGAAAATCAAAAGAAGGAGAACGAAGAACTTGGAGAACGAAGAAGTCGGAGAACGAAGAACTTGGACCTGGAAACAAAATTTTAATTCACAGAATTTTCGAACACTAATCTTAGCAGCATAGCAGCTTCCACATACGAGCGACTGGAGACGAATTGGAAACGTGATTGAAGAATGCAGATACTTTCCATTAAATTTACTAAGCAACTGCTTCTAACTAGTAGCCAGAATAAAATTTAGAAACCTAGTTCGATTGGTTGACTCCAAAAAGGTAGACTAAGTTGGCTAATCTGCTATTAAGATCCATTGAGCTATCTTAATTCGCTGGTCAAGTAGTGACGTACAAATGGTAACATCTCTCTCTAGTTAAAAATGATAAATAGTAGACCTATAGCATTAACTTGTATGCATTAGACTTGAATAAAACACTTTCCGGCCAAAACCTCAAAATAGTTTGAACTAACTTGTAAGTTCAGAAACTTGCTTAAAGTTGAATAAAAAGGGAATCGAATCTTAAACGGAGCACACTAAATGTTTAAAAGTAGTCTCATGTGGTTGAGAAAAATATCGAGAAAAGAGCTCAACGTAAATTGAGAAAGGGGGGGAAGGCATTTGACTGCCTACGCCTCTGACGATTGCTCCATGAGGGCAAATCGTGCGACCCCAGTTAGCTTATCAACTTTTTATTCCGAAAACGAAAATATATTTCACAAGGTTAGATAAAGTACTGGCTGAATTTACTAAGAGCTTTCAAAATTAATTCAATATTGTCTATTCAAACATCTAAGCCTGTCGCATACAGTTAATACTAGTATAGCAAAGTAAGCTTACCAGACAGAACTCCTAGTTGTTTTTTTATTGCTGGTTAGAACTAGTCCACGTTCAAAAAATTAAGTTTTTCCGTAGGAACCAGGTCAAGGCATCTCAACCTACGTTTTCGCAGACCCGAAATCCATTAGAACTCCACAATTTCTGGGCCCTTGCTAGAATAAACCAGAGTTAGCTATAACACACTGTCTGAGCCATTCTATATTTTAATTAAAGATTGTTGGGAGAATTAATGTATTTTATTTAATTTACGTTGTGTAGTTAAATAATTAATTTAGTCAGGTTTTAAATCTCTTTAATTTCGTAACCCACTACTAAGGTTAACCCATAACGCATAGCGACCATGTGAGCGGTTTGCAACAAAATTGGGTTTTAGTGAAGAATTAATTAAACGAAATCTGCCAAATTTCAGGAATCAACTGAACACAGTTGGAAAAAACATTTATCAGTAAAAATTCCACTAAAAGTTCAACGTTGAAAGTAATTAAATTTATTTCAATTGGGCCACATGGCATCGCACTTAGAGCAAGGCATGGTCCCAGAAATTCACTAATTTCTCAGAGAAAAAGTAGGTTAAAACAATGGATTTAATGCTTACCCTGTATCAGATGAAAATAAAAGTAATTAATAAATTAACATTGTAGAATTAGGTTGGTTTTCTTTATTACCAAGAATAAAAATCAAAAATTATACGGGCCCAATTTCAGGAATCGCCACCATATTTCCCTCTTCCGGAAATCAGTGTTTTCCTTTTTCTAAGGCACCGCTTGGCATACCCGTTGCCGCGAAATTGCTGGGATTTAAAATCTAATCACTTTGAATGCAAAAATTACTTTATTTGGTGCCATTTTATAAGAATTAGATTTATAAATTAGTTATTAAACTTACGTTGAAAAAAAAGAAGAGTTATTTCAATAAAATCAGTTTAAATATTTATTTGTTATTTTTGTATTAATGGCATAGACAAACAGTGCGCAGCCTTCTAGTTCATACCGACAAAGGAACTTATTGTAAACAAAAACATCGAATTCAAACATGGACATCTCCCTAGAGATTTTATCAATATTTCGACGCAAAAATAGAGAATACCTTCACGATAAGTAGGCCTAGACTAACCAGACTTAAGGAAGTGAAGTAAGACCATGTTCTTCATTGAGTTGCGAAGTCTTCAGGTACCCAGATGCTACGCTGGACGAGAAATAAATTCGATACCAGTGACAGGTAGGCTCTAAGAGTTGATAGATTGTGAATAAATTATGAGATTAACCGATTTTATCCAAAACGCTAGCGGATAAAATTCAATGGAGCAAAATTCTTGCTACACCTCTGCCTCTTGTTTTTCAACCAGACTGTTCTTCTTCTGATGGGAGCCTACAGTCCTTACATCTTCCCTTGGATTAGTGCATGCAGAAGGTGATACTTATCGTTCTTCCTCGTATGGCCGTTGTTTGTTTCCGTCAGAAGCAACTCTGTTTTTGTATCCATTCACCTCAGGACCTCAGCATTAGGGACACGATCTCTCCAGGATATGCGCAGCATTGATCTGTATACCGACATTTCAAATACACTGATTTTTTTCCTCCATAGCTTGTGTCAACGTCAATCCCTCCATACCATATGGAACGATTTGGAACACATAACATTTCCCCATTCTCAGTCTCTCTTCTCTCTTAAGGTTACAATCTTAGCGATTGGCTGGCAGCAACTCCCTCTATATCGTCCTCCAGTTCACTCGGTCCTCGATCTTCCTCTTCAGTTCTTGATATGATATTGCTCCTGCGTCTTCTTTTACTTGATCCATGAATTCCTTCTTCGGCCGTCCTCTTCGGTTATTTCCCTCTACTGTGCCCTCGATAATAGTGTGTACCAGATTTTCGTGCCTTAGCAAATGCCCCATCCATTTCGCTCTCCTGGTTCGTATCTGGGCTACTAATGCCAAGGCCAAATGTTGCTGTGAATCATTCTTACCACCTGAAGGGAAATAGTGACGGGTTTTAAATGGACATCCAGCTTTGGAAGTAATTTAGGGATGGGATCCCATTGGCTTCGCCCGCGGGCTGTCCTAACCCCTAATCTCTACCGAGTAAGCTAATGTAAGGTACGATGCTAATATGTTATGCAATAGAGGTGCACTGGGACCCGCGTATTGATGAGCTGCCCTGACCAGCGCGAGGCCGGCCCATAATTTGTGCCCAAGTTCATATTCACCTTCATTGCATATTAATCGCGAACCCGTTTTACAGCCAGCCTCATCTAACACGCAAGCCATTTACGAACATTACTAGTAATTGCTAAATAATGTATGCTACTGTGTATAATGTTTGACTGTCAACTTTTTTTAAGCTTCAATGTCTATTGTGGGATAAAAGCTTTTCTGGAAATAATCGCAATGTAGAAATTGTGAATAATTTTACTATAGTTGTGTACTAAGCGTAAGACTTAACGAATGATATTGACCAATTGGATGCTTTTGACTCTGCTAATTAAGCTTTCTATGTCCGATGATTTAACTTAAGTGTAAATGAAGCCCCCACATTTTCCATTTTTTACGCAGGTAAATTTTTCATGAAATTACACACTCATATATTTATTCAATCGTATATAGAAATATACTGTATACATATTTTTAAATTTTGATCGCATACAAACAATTTAACGAATGTACGCTATTGACCTCTTCAGTCGCCTTCTTGTCATTGTTTATTTTGAATATACGATATGAATTTCAATTTTGGTATTAAATGTTCCAATTTTCTCTTCGACCCACATTTATTGGATCGAATACTGGAACAATATTGGCTTCTTCAGGGGGATTATCCGTCGCATAGCCATATATGAGGTGTCACAAACAGAGATATTCCACTGTGATTTGATGTAGAATGCATTACCTAGTCGTCACTAGTTCACTGATTGGCCACAGTTATTGATCTTGGTTTGTAAAAAATGACGGGCACTGAGGATGTCAGGGGAAAGGAGGAATGAGTTCCAAAACTGTGGTCATCGGCCACGGCCATATTCTATACATACATTCATGAAAAGTAACATTTCTTCTCATTATGACGGTACGATTGAAATTTCATGAGAAATTTGACTTTGTACACAAAAACAAATAATATGCAGGAATCCATTTGCTCTTAACGTCGAACTCTCGCCTTAATTGTCACTATCGTATTGTCAAGATTCTCTTGTGGCACTGATGTTTGCTAAATAATGACGGAACATCTTTGTTTGTTCTCTAACTAGCACTCGTAATGTTCAGAACACACATAATTAAACTTAATGTCAAATCTTTCGGTTATTATAATTATGTGAATTTCTTTTTAAAAAAAATCTCGAGATTTTGCTCTTAGAAGGCTCGTGACTTATGAACGTGTATGTATTGAAACGTGTGACGTATTATTTTGTAACAATGCGATGACGATGAGGGTTGTTATAATGCCCGGAAAAATGGCCGCGGATCACCCAGATGCTGTCAATGATCAATACTAACACTTGAGCAGTGATTTTACTCCACCCACGAGGGTGCTTAAGTGCTTTCGTCACGACAAATCGACCCTCGTATTGTGTGTAGATACTTTTCACGCTTTGTGTTCTTTGTAATGGAGCGGCGTTTATTTAACTTTCAGTAACTATTTTCCATTTGATGCCGACTTTTCGAAGTTTCATCTACTTATATTATTCATTGTTTACTGCTATTGTTATTGCGTGAATGTTGTTGTTGTTGTTTCTAACGCCTGCTTTCAGCATTTCTGCTTTAAGCAACCCTGTCAGCCTGGCGGGGGGAGTGAGTCTGTTTGTTAACTTGAGGCACCCTAAGGGCAGACTCTTTCACCTCGGGGAAAGGGGAGTTGACTAACAGGGTGGACCTCCTGATTATAGTGGATTCCGAACCACTTGGGGAACATGGTAAAGTCACACGATTAAATCGGAGGTGACCAGGACTCGACTTATACTGCCTGAGCGAGTTATCATGTCCCACCAGGTTCCCCTGCCAACGCTGTGCACACTACCAAGTTGCCGCAGTTTGAAACATGCTCTGCTCTAATGGAATCAACATGGCAAGGCCGTTGGCAATATTGCGTGAATGTGAGTGACCACATCACATTTGAGGACCCGGGCTACAGCCTAGTGCGGACCGCGGATAGGATTGGTCGACCTGCTACAGGACCGAGGACTAATGCAGCCATTCTTATTATACATCAACATACTCCAGGAACTGGACAAGTATGTTCTTAGAACGGTGCTCCAGTTCCTGGATAAGATTGGCCAGCAGTGGTAGGCAGGTAGGTAGATAGGATAGGTAAGCAAACTGTTTTATACGGTCCCTGGGCAACTTCGTTGTCCAATGTGCTCCTCAATCCGGATAACAGTTTGCCTGCCAAACCCCGTAACTAAAAGAATAGAGATGGCTGTACATTCCCTAAAAAAGGATTTTTAATTTATTAATGAATTGATGTGATTTTTGTGTATTTACTGATGTAATCAGTACTTGTTTCGTGCTCGAGAAAACTATTAACATAGATTGTACAACTTTACTCCAGACTATGAAGTATATAAATACTCCCAGAGGCGTAAAGATTTAGAATGATGGTGGGGGCAAAACTAAGTGGACCTTATGACGTCATCAGGCAGGATATGGAAAAATTGAAAACATAAGAGCAAAATAGTAGGGTTTCACGCATTTTAATAGTTGTAAAGTATAGCTGTAGATTTTACAAAGCTAAAAAAGGAATGCTTATATTCATATTGCTGCAAAGGGGACCATGAAGTATAAACCACGTCTTACAATGCTCGAGGCTGGGGGGGACCGTGCCCCCCCCCCCCCCCCCCAACTTTACGCCCCTGTGTACTCCAGGGTATTAAGTAAAATTTACCGTGTAATGAGATCGCGCGAGTATGCATAACTTTAGTATCGATGAAAATGTTAAACTGTGCAGTATTTCCGACTTAAATTTCTATTGGGTGGCCTTTGTACCACTCTATTCACTGCCATTTTTTACTTACACATAGGATATCCTCTATAAACGTGTATTGTCTGCTTACGTTGAAGTTCTCATCCTTTTAATTGTTCCCTTTGTGTGCATCATAAATCATTGCAGAATAAACGCTGTCTCTCTTTAGTTGTTGATCGTTTTGTATGTGTTTTATAGCTGGACGTTGTTCGCAACAGATAACTCTTCTCAAAGGGTTGTAATTTCAAATTCTCTTTGTGCACATTTGTATTGGAAAGAAAGGAGTATTGGGTTCAATATTGAAAAAAAAAAAAATTGTTTTGAACATTTGAAATGTGATACATACAGGAATTTTTGTCATCAATATTTCATCATTCTTCGGCGTAAAAATACCTTCCAAGGGTTTTCGTTTTTGAAAGGTGAATGAAATGACAGATTTCGTACATATAAGGATAATTTATGGATCATTGTAAGATCGTAAGATTTGTAGATTTTTGCTGGTCGTATAATTAATTAGTTTCATTTCTTTATCTGATAATACCCAAATTATGCATCTTCTTTAATATGTTAAATGAAATCTACATAATTATCTGCATCTAATTAATTGGATGATTTATTCGGAGATGATTATCTACTTATATTTTAACCATTGAGCCGTGTGAATTGCAGATATTTTTGACTTGGCAGCCAGCTTCATTGCGCTTAATTTAACAGTTCCGGATAATGACACTTTGTGTTTTAAACTAATTAAGGTTTAGCAATGCTGTAATTAAGAATTGAGTTTGCAACTCTTGAGTGTTAAACACGTTGGCATGGAAGACAGTTATTGGGTGTTAGCAATTTGGCTGGCTTACAGGGTGAAGATTGTCTGTTTTGTTGGGTGGACTTAGTGTTGACATCGTCACGACTAAAACCCAATCCTTGTCTGCTTTTAAACTTATCTTTTCACTTGCGGTGTCATATAATTAAATCTAGAGTTCTATATAAGATGGATGGGACATTCGCTTACCGCCAAGGATATTTTTTGAATTTCTTCTTCGACCAATCAGAGCTTTGACTTCTTCCGACTAATCAGAGCAAGCTTTGTTGACACGACGGAATTTGTTATTGGTTGAAAGTACCCAAGGCGTGATCTGATAGGTCGATGAAAACGTGGCAGGTTGCACAAAAAATTAAAATAACATCATTGACTCATGTCTCATCGCTCCTAGTTAAATTCTGCTTGCAAGCAAATGAACAGAATGCACATAACTGTCTTGTTGGGGGCAAGCAGTCTAATAACCTCGCATTCGTTGAACAAAAAGGATGTGTAACGTATTTTTTTAATTTTTTTATTTGTGGCATCTCAAATCTTCGTATTAATCAACGATGCATCAAATTTTAACAATACCGTACTTCATTATTGTGTTATTTATTTTACAGTGCGAATCTGCAAGGAGGTTTATGAGTTTTTTCTTTAAAGAGGATTTATTATAAATGAGACTAGTGGAAGAAAATTTAACAAATTAGGGAAATTTTCTCTGTAATGTGATACGCCTCCTCAATTTTAATTAGTTTTCCAGTGTAAGAATAGCCTCCCAGACATCGTGCTTTGAAAAACTCAATAGCCTATTCTTCGAGATTCCAGAATATAATCGTTATGATTTTGCCTCTAAACGAGCTGAGTGGAGGCTGAGAACAAAAGGGAAGTGGGGATAATTTACAGGTCGCACTTGTGTCCCGTTTCTTTCAAATTAACTTTATTAAATGTCTCTGAATTAGGAGAAAAGTATTTTAAGTCTAAATTTATTATGTTTTTTGCATCGTTAAACTGCAATATCTGGGTCACAATTTAATTCCAATGGCGATAGAACGACGCTTGGTTATTATAGTCTAGATATTTGTTTTTGAATAATGAGAAATCGGGGTTTGGAATTTTTGGGCTGCTCAGCTTTTGAAGTGCACGGCTGGTTAATTGTGTATCGCATATGGACAGTATTGTTTTTTTTTTTAATGCTTGATCCACTACCCACTAGTTTACAACATTAATTAAAAAAATAAAGGCAGGAGTCCCAACTCCCGTGAATATTATGGAGCTGAAAATTACTCTAAACGACGATTGTCTATTTTGGAAACGTTAACTACACAGCTGTTGTAGCTGTTTTGTGACATTCCGACACCAGTTCTATTTAAAAGCACCATATACCTACATAGTGTTTGTCATCTAATGTTTCTGCTGATAAATAGGCTTACAGTTGTCGCCTTTTCTCCATAGTAAGGTAAATTTTAGTAAGTAACCTGAGGACACTCCTCATGTTCTTTGTACTGTTGTTTTGAAGAGGAGTTGTTGCGTAAATACGATAGATTTTCTAGTGTTGGACGCGACGTTGGAAGCCGACCGCACGAAAGTGCATGGTTTTCCCCTGGACACGCTAGCTAATGGAAATCTTCTGAAGTAGACTCTGTGGTTTTCACGCTAGGTTCAGAAATCAGCCAGAAGTCTACTGCTAGCCCAGCCCTATGGCTACTAAGGAGGCTATTCCACCGACTTATTTGCTTCACTAATCGTTGCGCCGACGTGGTAGCAGACATAATTAATGAGTCTCTTCCTTATTATAACTTAATTTATAATAGATAAGTTAAGTATCTACATAATAGTCTCCTTAAAGTATGGCAGAGATTTATTGCTTTCCAATTTATACGTAGTATAAGGAAAGCTTTGTGATGGTCGAAATTTTCGATTCCGAGATTTCAACGGATTTACACGTTTTCAGGTCCCAGGAACCCAAAAAAGTGGTTTTTACGAAATGTCTGTCTGTCGCTCTGTCTGTCTGTCTGTATGTATGTATGTCTGTCTGTCTGTATGTATGTATGTCTGTCTGTCTGTCTGTTCATCGATTTCCGGGCAAACTACTCGGTGGATTTGGGTGAAATTTGACATCTATGTTCACCAAAATCATACCTCGGGACCATTTATTTTTATTTTGGGCTAACTCAATTTGGGGGGGTTTTATTCTCAAAAAACTCCAAAATAGCGTCTAAAAAAATTATTTCTCAAAAACGGCTGCAACGATTTCTTTTAAATTCACATACTGTATATTCTAGTCGTTATTAATGTTGATAAAATGCGCGGGGTCGCTTACCTCTTGATAGTTTGCTTCTGGGGGTAAAAAAATAAAAATAACTTAATTTTAATGAAAAATGACTAGAAAATATTTTTTCTGCGAAACGTTTCTATGGATGATTTCTACCTTCAGGCATGTTTTAGGTATTAAATTGAGTAACGAAACCGGACAGTTTGCATTCCCAAAAAACTATTTGGTTTTGTGCAAAAAAAAAGATTTTTTTTTAAAAATGAAAGAAAATTCACGCTCAAATGCATTGCGTGCCCTGCCATTATTGCTGTGTGGTAATGTGTTGGTCTGTCCTATCTAGAATTTACGTCACCTCCAGTGACGTCAGGTGCCCCCCCCCCCCCCCCGTGATATCAGAAATTTAACCATAGGAAAATTATTTATCATGAATTTAATCATTTTCTCTCTCTACTAATTGATAAATTGGAAAGCATGTTATGTTCGAGTAAACTCGGACCGGTTCATCAGGTTGTCCCGGGCTTTCCTAATTGAGGGCTTTATAGCCCTAACTCCGCTTAGTAATAGAACAAAAAATATTTATTTATTTATATTTATTTATTTCGTTTGTTTCAATTTCCAACAGTATATATACCTAATTTCGAATGTTCTCCATTTTTATTGTTATTATTATTATGCACATACGAAACAGGGGACCTTCACAAATAAAAAAACAAATATGTATTCCATGCACACGATTGCCTGCACAGAATAAAAACAGAAAATTGTAAATGCGAAGACAAAATTGAAGTAGTAGAAGAGCATAAGTACCTTGGTCTGCAATTTGACAGTAGAATGACGTGGGAAAACCACATAGAAAGACTATGCAAACGACTACGCTCAGGGAGTGCGGCTTTGGCACGATTAAAATATGGAGTACCTTTTAAAACAATTAAATTAGCGTACCACACCCTGGTTGAATCCATAGTAAGCTACGGTATAACATTATACTTCAAAGATAGAAACACATACACCTACAAACTAGAAATGATACAAAAGCGTACAATAAGAAACATGTTATCAAATAAAATCAACAAGAAATACAAACAATACGAAGAAAAATTCAAACATGCTTACATTCTGCCAATAACGAAACTATTCAAGTATAAATTAATAAGAGATAACTATTTTAAAAAGGAATACCAAATAGATGATAAAGGGAAGTACAATACAAGAAACCCAAAAAAGCTTAAATTTGAGATAACATATAACTAATACGGAGAGAGATTAAACAAAGTACTTATACCAAAGATATTTAATGAACTTCCTCCACAAATGAAAAAATTTAAACAAATGGGTGAGTTAAAAGCGGGTATAAAAAGATGGCTGGTCAATGGGAGTTAATAATAATAATAATAAAAACTGACATTTAAATAACAAGTTAAAATAAAATAAAAATAAAATAAAATAAACATTATAAATAAATATCTAAAATAAATGATTAAGCCATGTTTAGCAGCACTGTATGAGTCTTTTGTCCCAAATAAGCGCTAGCTTGGGAATGCGGGATGGTATTATTATGTATTGTACGATTCAGTATTGTATTTTTTGTAATATATGCTCTTTGTCCAGGGAATACTGGACAAGGAAAAGAAAAGAAAGAAGATTATATTGTCTCTACCGAAGATGTGCAAGTCACGTCGAGCTATCGACAAAACATCTGAAAGTTATAATGCTATCACCCCGGATTCTTCTGCAGCTAGTAAATAATTAAAATTGTAGGTTTTTACGAATTGCCTATGCACAATTGATAACCCAAGTTGTGCAGTGCACTCCCGACAGGTAACCCCCCTGGAATAGAACTGTAAAGTTGGGAATTACGTAGATGTTGGAGGGATTTGTGGAAGGAGAGGGAGGAAAGTGTGGGCCGTGGGGAGGTGCTCGCCGCCCGGGCTTATACGTAACTGGGTCAACGCAGCGAACGACACCGACCTTCCTATGCTGTTACCCTAAATTTCCCTTCTCCCATTATTCTTTTTCTTCTTTTTATGCTTCTTTTAGCAAAGATTCGCGATCATCATGACTCTATGGACCTTGGAGACTGCTTCTCTGAAAAGGGAAGTCGTGCTCTTGCCAAACTACAGAAACCAGAATGTTCTTCTTCTGCCAGGAGCCCTCAGTCCTTCCATCTTCCCTTGTATTTCTTTGCATGTTAGTTAGTTTCCGTTTCTTAACCGTCAGCAGCATCTCGGCTTCTGTATCCATTCGCCTCAGGACCTCAGCAATGGGGACGCGATCTCTCCAAGATATGCTCAGCATTCGTCAGTGTATCCATATTTCAAATGCACTGATTCTCTTCTCCATATCTTGTGTCTCCCATACCAATGGCTAATAATATCTCGTCTAGACTAGACGTTTTTTGTACAATGTCAATTTTCTCATAAATATCGATCATGAGATGCTTAAATATGCAGCCGGTACTAGTACCGCTTGAAGGCGGGGACCTAACCTAATCTTGGATTAATTCACGCCTTCAAAAACTGTGGCCAAATTTTTTTTCACTTGATTGCATCTCATTTATGTGATCGATATTAGTTTGAAAAAAAAATATTTCCTCTTACCCAGATCTGACCTTGAAACTTATGTAAATAGAGAGCTTAAAAAGTCAGGGTAAATGAAGACATGCATTTGATTCATTAAAATGTCTCTATAAACCAGACAAAATGATTATACTTTGAGAGATTGAAATTTTTTGAACTGCACCTACTCCAATTTGAATTGGTATTAACTAAGCAGTTATTGAATTTAAAAAAAAAACTTAACATTTACCCAAGCTGGAACCATCTACTTCAGTACACAGATCAAATGTCTTTTCTGCAAAACAAAACAAACTCACGCAGTTGGAACTTTCTTCTTTATTTTCCTGGCCGCCTTCTCTGTTTTTCTACTTAAAACAAACAAGACGAAATTTATTGTAGTACAAAAATGAAAAAAATTATCTGGGGGATGAATTTACTAATTTCTTATTTGCAAGGGAAAATTAAGATAAGGCAGAATATCAAATAAAAAATAGAATTGACAACATTGAATCAGCGTTCCAAATGTTTCCCCTCCAGACTTCCAATTAAGAAAGCTCTTGTGCAAAGCCCTCATAATGGGCAGGTTGCTATTTCTTGGGACCGCCCTCTCGACTCTGTCTCCTGAGACTGTTTACTCAGCGACTCAATGAGAAAGAACGAGCTCGGTGTTCGGTAGAGGAAAAGGTTTTCTTCCCTTTTTTTTTACTTTCTTATTCTTTTAGATCGAAATGCTTTTCAAATGAAAGCAAATGACCAGTTGACCGTTGAGAATCAATCCTTATTTACCGTGAGCTCATCTTGCCAGAATCCTCCTCACTTTCCGGAAAGTCGTTCGCATTGGAAGCTCTCGTTGCTGTCTAGACCGGCAGCGTTCGAATAATAGGACTAGAAAAGCTTGGAATGGGATGCAATTTAATTGCAATATTAAGCGTTTATAACACACACTCTCCTACTTCCACACCTCTTGATTATCGTGTAAGACGAAATTCGCCAAGTTTTATGCATAATTCCACGAGTAAATATTCCTAAACACTATAGTGATCTTTCTTGGCACTTTTAATTTAGTTCTGTTTCTGTCTGATTGTATCGATTTTAAACCTTCTAACTGTGCTGAAACATTCAAATTTCACGCTAACTTCGAGTAATTATTTGTTTCAGGTAAGTTTCCGGCAGCAAGTGCGAAACTATAAGTTTTCAGTTGTTGTGCAACTCCATCCCCTAAACTTCTAATGGTAGCGGCATTTCGAATGTGATGTCACTGTGCAATTTCTGTTTGAGATTAGTTTTACTCGTCTCCGAGTCACTGAAATTTCCCTAGAAAATGGAAATACGCGTACAGCCTTGGCACTGGTAATGCTTTCTTGCTAAGCTCTCTGTTGTTACTAAAATAGTTTTGCCCTCAGCATTTCAACTTGTTTTGCATTATTCACATCCTGTTCCCCCATCGTCAAAAGTCAGTTTGTTGATTTGGAAGGCTTATTTAAATACTGAGTACTTTATTTAACACAAACGTCCTTCTGCGAAACTGTTGTTAAAAAGGTTAATATCAATTTTGTTCAGTAACTACTGCATGTATGCATTACTCCTTTATTAATCTCCGAAAATATGTATAATTGACATAAGTTAGGCTTGAATTTCGGTAATTGAGATATTATATTGTACGTTGAGTGTAAATGATCGAAACTCTATGTAAAACGTTGGATAACTAAGCGCCTTGTAAGTTGCAATCTCTATCAGACATTCAGACATCACGCTTATGACATTATTTCCATCCACATTAGATTAAATTTCTCGTAAAGTCAGTTTCCATGGATATTTCTGTCCGTAAATCATGTTTATGAAAGGCTTTGCGGGACCCTTGTAAACCCATCAGGATCCCGAAGGAAAATCCTGATGGTGAAATAATATTCATGGAAAATGTGACAAGGAAGGGGACTTGCACAGCAGCTTGCGGCTTCCGCTTGTGAATTCAAATAGTATAATTTATATCGGTTTCCGATCACTACTGTGTTGTCTTTGCTTTGATATTTACCGGCGCTCGTAGGTGGCTTCCGGGGTGGTCGGCAGTTGGATATCTTCACTCTTCAGTGAGGTGGTGGATTTGTGAAGTTATTTCCGTCTCCACTTCTCTCTCCTGTAGTAGGTTGAACTTGCAGCTGTAGTGATTTTTCATTTGTTGACTCTTTGCTTTCCCATTTATACGTAGTATATGGACATTTCTATCTGTCTGTCTGGCTTTTCGTCGATTTGTGGGCAAACTACTCGGTGGATTTTCTTGAAATTTGGCATGTAGATCTACAGAAATTATGTCTTGGAACCTTGTTATTTATTTTGGGCTTACTCAATTTTGGGGGGTTTTACCCTCCAAAAACTAAAATACTTGCAATTTTTTTTTCTCTAGAACGGCTACAAGGATTTTCTTTTTAAATTCTCATATATTGTAGTCGTTATTGATGTACAAAAATCCAACAGGTGGCTTGCCCCTTGATAGTTTGGTTCTGGGGTAAAAAAAAAGAAAAGAAAAAAGGATAGCCTGATACAACATTGGGATTTAGGGGCTCGGAAACGTTTGTAATGGGGGCAGTCTATAATTATAGGAGGGAACTGTAGTAGGTAGTACCTGAAAATTGTGGCATATATGGGGGAATGGGGTGATAGCCGTTAGATGGCCATGTGTCAATATGGTATAGTTTTCGTGTTTGGATTCTAATCATAGTGTTGTTTGAGGGTGGAAGCTTGAGCATTGCGAGCTGCAAACAAAGGCGGATCCACAGGGGGGGCAGGGGGGTCATGACCCCCCCTAAATGAGCAAATTTATGATAGTAAAAAACTTAAAAAAAATGAATAAAACTCAAACTTTCATAAAAAAATTTACCTTTTAAACTTACATAAAACCTGTGACCCCCCTAAATTTTCCGCTGGATCCGCTCTTGGCTGTAAATTAGGTGGGGAGGAAAGGAGTAAAGTGGAGCAGCCATCAAGCTCTGTATGAAGTCTCATGATCATTTTCCACAACTATGGAGTTTCCTTCCCTCCATTATGTGTGAGAGTTGCCCATTTACACTGATTCATATCTTGTGCAGTTAAATTTAGCTAGAACTGTTATTCGTTGTCCAATTGTGGCTGAAGATGACTCAGGCAATTATATTGCAATATTATATGGTGTATATAACACTGACATTAAATTAACTTTGGCTGAAGGGGTAACCTACCTCGTTATAACCAAAATTAGAGGATATAGAAAACACTCTGGACTCTGGACCCATGATCTACGCCGCGGCGTCGTCTTAACTGCTGGACCACAAGACCCAACAGGTGCAGTTAATCTAAATCCTCTATTTATATGCTCTTATTGACATGATTCATATTGCTAGACATATCCTCTAATTTCGGTGACTCTAGGCAATAATGCTAGGCTGGGGCTGAGTCAAGAAACACCCTGGGGCTGTTTTGATTGGGGGTTGGGGTATGAAATTGAAATGAAGTAATAAACCATTATCAAACGTTACCTCATGCGTTCCTTTAACTGTACAGGTACCCATTTCTGACGGTCCAGTCCAGCGAGATCGTCTAAATTAAAAATGGGGACCATAGAATGCGGCTGAAATTAATAATTTTCTACCTATCCAAAGTACTTGGGCCTTGGGGCGGATTCTACAATACATAGTACTGTGCGCATGGCGTTCCTATTTATTGACCAGCATACGAGGCACTCCATTGGGGTAGATTGCTGTCATAGATGAGTCGTGAATGTACCTCTTAGTGCTCTTTTGGCTAAGACGCCTTAATGCTAATGCGTTTCCCCTAGAGCCTGAGTGCTGTTTTCGTCAATCAGTATCAACGATGTAAAACGTAATTGGAGTACTTTCCGAAGATGGGTGAGAATGTTTCATTGAAATTTATGGGTGTTGCTTCAAGACGATAAACTGCTAATTTTTTATTGTCATCATCTCTTGCCAAATAACATGCTTTGAAAGTTATTTCCTGGAGATTTAGTTGGTATTGTCAACAATGATTTTTTTGAAGCTACATAAATTATATAATAATTATTTGAAATTGGGTAAAACCATAATCTTGAGACTCACCATTCCAAATATTTCGCAGAAGTATGGATGTGCAAGTATGTAAACAGCCCACTGTGTGAATTTTATATTGCAGTAAATTTGGTTCCTAATTTTTTTCGAGATGTGTGAATCGATAAGTGTTGTAAGGCACAGTGGGCTCAGACCTTTTGCAAAATTATCAGATTTCGCAATAGAACCTTACCTTATGGTGAACAAGGCGAAATATGTAAACATATATATCAATAGTAAAAACATTAGAAGGTATGTTTACACAGTGTTGACATAATGGTAGTGTTTTCACATTTTAGTTCGAATGATTTCACAAAAGTCTAAGGGCCCTTTTATAGCAGGTGAGTATGGGAACGTCAGGCATAAAATAAACATAAGAAAAGCTTGCAGTTTGTATATTTACGTAGAACGTAGTCCGTTGTTAAAGATAATTTTCATCAGGCTTATAAGAAGGAAACACCTTGCCCAGTGTAAACACGGAATGACATTATCCTATGTTAATTTTGACCCGCTCCTGCAAGCGCTTGCTATAAAAGGGCCCTAAAGCTAGCCATTCACGAGGGCTCCAAACGGACTCGCGTCAAGCCAAATGGCGCGTCCTGTTCCATGTGGCATTAGCGCCATTTAGAGGGGTCATCACGACTACGCTGAACCAGTCGCTCCAAATCTTTCAAATTGTACAGTGTGAGGTACTTTTACACTGTACACATTGAAAGATTTGGAGCGACCGGTTCAGCGTAGTCATGATGACCACTCTAAATGGCGCTAACGCCAAATGGAACAGGACGCGCCATTTGGCTTGGCGCGAGTCCGATTGGAGCCCTCGTGAATGGCCAGTTTTATATATAAGTTGCAGGGTATCAAATGAGTAAATTGGCAAGTTGTGGCAATATTTCAACTCAATGCCCTTGATTGCCTCTTCTTTAATTATTCTCGGTAATATTAACTGTTGTTTTTCTTTCTATTTCCTGCAGACGAAGGTAATTTTACAATTTACTAGCCCTATTAATGTCTTTACCACTTTCATTTATTATAGCATGCTGCCTAAATAGCGCATTTTACAAAATTTGCCTAGCAAAACATTTCTTCTAGCTTGCTCTTTCGGGCAAAATCATCAACCTCAACTTAATGGAATAATTGACAGTTAAACTGTGCTTAATGAAGATTATCAATTCAGCAGCCCTAAACTGCCTATAAAAATGCAATTATGTTTCCAATTTTACCAATAATTGACATATATTGGAGATATTATAATATAATTTTCTTCCATAATTTTTTTTTTTTTTTAAATTTGGGAGTAGAGTGAAATTTTCAAAAAAATTTGTGCAGAATTATTTTGAGGTTGATGACTGCTATTTATATGCAGCTCAATTTTGTTTAAGATAATATTTTTGGCTCAAGCGCACACTGTAGATAAAATTCTTCGCGCATATTTTTAGCAATAGTGTTCTCTAGTGACTATTAAAGTAGATTAATCGTAGTACTAACTTTATACAATACGTATTAGTCTGTGATCATATTTTTTTAATAATTACTCGTACCTTTTCCTATCGCTTGTTCATTATCTGCGACACAATGTAAAAAGAATTACTGTGAAGTAGCCATTTTAATTTTGTCACGTATTAACACACTGCGAAACAGTTGACTGGGACTATTCTATTTTTTTACATTTGAGTTGCAGTATATAAAATATTGTACTTGTACGTTCCCTATCGTACTCGGCATTACGATCAACAATGTAAAATAGTTAATTAGATTGGATTACTGGCGTTTAACTTGTGCGACAACCCAAGACTACTTAGTTAGTCATATCCCAAGTTTAAATGGCAGAAGGGTTAATTGAAAGTAAACTAGCAGGCGAAAATGCGTAAAAGTAGTTGATTTGTTGTTTAAAGGTGGTTAATGATCATACTATTGTACTATTGTATTTTTTACGGTACTTTAACCTTGGCAAGTAGCATACAGTTTTAGTACTTTTAATTAGGCCAATTTAATAATGATAGTGTGCAAATCTATTACTGTATGAATTGTATACTGTTTGTATAGGTGGAGAGGACATTACCTAACGATATTACCTACGTAGGATTTCTTCGTAAGTCCCCTTGGAATTGTTAATTTCCCTAGAATAGGCTACTAACTCCCTGCAAGCTTCCGACATCCTGTTTCGAAAATTATTATTATAATTGATGAGCAGCGATTTATAAACGAAATTCCGGTGATTTGGGGTGGAACCCCTTCGCTAGGGAGGCAACTTTTATTAATATTTGGATTCCCTTCAACACTTCCGAGGGTAAATACGTAGTTAAGAATTAATTTTCCGCCACAGTAGACGAAATATTGCTTCCTATGAAAAGGACGGAAGTGCTTCAGGGGAAACGAACACGCTAGGCTTTATTTATCAGCATAGCTTCTGAGTATTAAATAATGTTATTGCTCGATTACGGGTAGGTAATGTTTCATATTATGTTGCAGGCAACGTCTTCAGGGGAAGTAGACTCTACCTAGGCTAGTCGACTTGCCCTGGCCATTTTAGACAATATATACCTAGATTTCGTAAATTCATTCTATTAACTACGGTAAGGTGTGATAAACTGTATTCCCAGTATTTACATAACTCCATCAGAATTTAACATATAGCATCTGGAGATTTTCTCAAGGACTCCCTGGACTGGCACTAAATTACTAGTAGAATCCCAAATAATGTAAAAGTACCAAAACCACTGGATTTCTGACATTTGCATGCCTTCTGGATCCTGGTACGTACACTCCAATACTACTCGTACTTAACTAGCCTTTAAAATAGGCCTGTATATGTGGAGTTGTTTGGGGACTGGGAAACAATAAATCTGCAAACATGAGCATTGTGATTTAACCAGATACAAATCCAAGAAGAGTAACCACTGAAACAACATGGAGCTGGATTTCCAATTGAAATTACATACTAATATCTCATGCAAAATGAATGGAAATGAGTAATCAGAGTGACTTGCAATAAGCCTGGATTGGATCGAGTAACATTCCAAAAAGAGCTTGCGGCTTCCCTAGGTAATCGCTGTCCTTTCCAAAATTGTCATTGTCAAATGTTAAACCATTTATTTGAAGTGTTGTTAGCAAATTGTTTTTAATCTGCGCCTCCAGACATCCAGTTCTGAATTTTGACGTGATCTTCTTAACTATCCTTTTTTATAACTCTTCACGGCCGAAACTGTCCATTGAGGCAATCAAAAAATGAAATGGAGTCAAACGCTCGCCACTGGGAAAAATTGGAAAGGAATATAAAGAGTTTAAAATGGTCGATTGGTGTAGCTTAAAGCTTTCTCCGGTGAATGAAGGGTTTTAGCATCCTTAGACGTCAATAAAGGCGTACGTTATGCGTCATCAATAATTCTCGAAAACTAGCACAAAATAATGAACTATGTGCTTTACAGATCACAAAGCTTAAAATGGATTCCACTATTGTACGGTTGGTTACTCGCATACCTGTGGCAAAGGCACTTCAATTAACTGAATTGACAATGTCAATTTTGGAAAGGGCAGTAATTGCCTGGGGAAACCACAAACCCTTTTTGGAATGTTACTCGATCCAAACCAAGGCTCGACTCAGTGAACAGCGCAGGTCACCCTGATTACTCATTTCCATTCATTTCGTAAGGCGCTTATTCCACATGCGTCAATAGTCAATATGGTATTGACGGAAATTTCAATTTTTCATTGATACACTACATTTCACATGTTTTTTCAACTATTGATCACTTTTCTTCTATTGACACGTATGTGCCAAATTTTTGAAATTTGTTTGCCTTTGTTTTTTTAAATTTTGTTTGTATTTGTTTTCTTCGTACACTTAATATTTTTAATAAAACCTAACAATAGTAGGAGATCCGAAGTAAGATCGACCTTCACCGATCTGCTTAATGGATGAAAACTGTTTTATAAACAATCTATTAAAATGTTTGTACTTAACATATGCCATGACGCCATTTTAGTTTGTTATTGTTTGCAGCGTGTGATTTTACTCTATGATCAATTATCATATTATCAATTAATATCAATCAATTTTAACAATGGCAAAGAGTAAAATTGAAATGACCGTCAATACCAAATTTACTATTGACTATTGACGTATGTGGAATATGCGCCTTAGAGATATTAGTTTGCAATTTCAGTTAGAAATCTACTCCATGTTGTTTCCGTGATTACTCTGCTTGCATTTGTAGTTCTTAAATCACAAGGCACATGCTTACAGATTTTTCCTCCCCAGTCACTAATTACTTCCGCATATACAGGGGCCTATTTTAAAAGCTAGTCGTCTAATATTGCAGTGTGTGTACGAGAAGTTCAGCCCTAGTCCAGGGGTCCTCGAAAAAAATCTATAAGCTAAATATGGCATGTTTAATTCTCAGGGAGTTATGACAATGCACTGTGGACGCAATTGATAGTCATATCATCAACTGTCATATCATCAACTGAAAGGCTCTCTGAAATATCAATCAAGTCTAGTACAACGTGCTCCCCCAAGAAGATATTGATATGACACCATTGAGACTGATTGTCTCAGAATTGAAATATTGTACTATTCACGTATACAATAGGACTACTATAGGATTTTTGCTTTGAAATAATTGTATTTATATCGGATAATATTTTAGTTGACTATAGATGTGAATAATATGACTTAATTGAGTGACTGGTTTTTGGGCTGAAAGCACTCTGTTTCTTTAGAACTAGATTTTTTGGTTTGAATTGACTTGGAGGTCTCTGAACCTGATTGGATTCGGAGTGAGATCCGGAAACTAGAGAGTGGACACGTGCGACCACGTGTCGGGAGTTGATAGCCTCCTGAGGACAGGATTGGGGTTTTAATCACTTGAGGAGTCAATTCAACCCCCCCCCCCCACACACTTCCCGATTCCTTCTCTCTGTGTCCTCTATGCTATTTTCTTTTTGTAGTTTATAGCCATTAACTTCACTCTGAGAGTTGGGAAATCTCACATCTCACTGGGCAGCCAGCAGTATTATGTACGGCACCAGCACTATAAGTCTTTCGGTGTGTATACCTACGAGATCTTGATAACTTAATAGATCCTTTAAGTACTTTTTTTTTTTTTTTTTTTTTTTAAAAAAATAGATTAATCGGTTTCAGACGATAACTCAGTGATTTTCGCGTTAACAATCAGCTTCTGCCAAATAGGGAATGTTGATAATATCGTGAAATTTTACATTGCTAATGGGTACAGTTCAGGCTGGTGAAATGGCCATCTAGCGCTCAGGCAATGAACGATTCCTGGGTTGTTTTACATTGTAACTGGGTGTTTCTCGCTATAAGCCCAATACAGTTAAAATCAGGCTATTAAAATTACAATAAACGATTCCCCCAGTTGTGACACAATGGCCAATCGCACAGAACTTCTGCCCATAGTTTTTGTTGTCATTTTTGAATGAACAGAATAAAATTTCACACCTGAAAACATTTCCTCCGCGAAGATTTGACGAATGCCACCTACGTTTGCCCGCTATCAGCTATAATTAGCTTATTGTTGAGCCCAATCTGTATTATTTTATAATCGTTGGTACATTCGCTATACCTAAGCTAATGAAGAGTTGAATCTGTACCATTGCATTACTAATTTTTGAGTTTAATTTATTTTGAAGTACCTACCTACTCTGCTTTACTCAGATTTTTCACCCCTAAGCATAGACATTTTGTCACCAGCTAAAAACTTGTCAGTTCAGGCGACACATACTTCAGATGGAACCTAGTTACCGGTAGGTAGTCTACTACTCAACGTAATGGTACTGGTGCACAAAAGGGTAATTACAACCGTCAACTTCAACAACATTCTTCAAAAATTTGAAAATTTTATTAGTTGAGCATTGAATGGCTCAAGAGCAGCTTGAGTTCGGTTGAAGAGAAAAGTTGTAAAAACGCAGGAATGGCAAGATCCTAATAAATCCTTCGCATATTGGAAAAAGTTGAGTTCCTCAAGTTATAAGTCACGCGGTTCCCAAACCCCAATATAAACACTTCATGTTCAAAATTTCGACTTCTTGGTATTACTAGCTGATGCCAGTGTGATGAATTATGGCAATGTTATTTGTATCATAAATGTTTTTGGTATTTTGATATTCTGGATTAATTAAATTCCCTTTCTTGTCTTTTTTTATTTCTTTTTCTTGAATTTTCTAACCCCAAATTGTGGAAGAGGAATGCTTCATGCTGATAACATGTAGATGTAGACTGAGAAAATATCAGGGGGTTGTCACCTCATCACATTTTTGACACAGACAGAAATATATCATAGAACTTCTATTTATTTGAGAGAGGGAAATTTAAAATGACGTTATTACCCATGTGTTGAAAGAATGAAATGGCATTCACCCACTCGCTTAGAACCTTTTTGCATGAGCCTCGTTAATTTGCAAACTTTGAAAACCCATGGGAAATTATATCTCTTCCACTCCAATTGCATTTTCAAATGAGGAGACGAATCAATTTGGCTGCCTACACCTTAGGGTTCCCGCATGAGATAGCATGGATTAGTTTGTGAGTATTGCGATTTCCGCAACTCCCGACTTATTTCTTATTATTATAGATAATTACTTATAGTTTGAAAGCCCCAATGTTTAGGTCAAAGGAAATTTTCTAATTTACAAGTTAACTGCCATTGGCCTAAATTTTTAATCACACTGGGCCGTCGACAACCAAGTTTGGGTCAGGGGCACGGAAGCTTAACACTGTATTAATTTTAACCAGTCATGGGATTAGCTACCTTCCTGCGGGCTTACTATAGTATGTCGTATAGTATTAACTTAACCTGGGATTAAAAATGTTCTCCAGATAATTTTAAAATGGAAAGTGCTGTTTGTTTTTAAGTAATATAATATCCGATTATTGTGTTACATACAGTAGCATCGTGTGTGCCGGCAAAATCGTCATTAAATTTGGGGTCCCTTGTGCACACGATTAAATATTTGTGAAAGAAAACTTTACAGCCATTGCAAATGTTAAGTTGAAGAATAAAATGAGAAAAGACAGACCCATGCTGCTAACCTGACCGTGAAGGAAAACTGAAAATTTAGCAGAGTAACCACGACCCATTTTCTCGTTATTTTATTTGCCTGGTTTTTGCTGAAACCAACACTTTTTCATCTCTGTTTTTCTTTGATTGTTACAAGAATCCATTCGTGTACGTGTTGGTGTGAGCAGCTTCTAACATGGCTTCATTGGTTCATGGCTCCATAATCAGTTTATTTGCTAGAAATATAAAATTGAAGAGTGGAAATGAAAATCGGGTAAAAGCCAAAATTTGGAAATTCGTTTTATCAGTTACATACGATCCAAGTGACATGGCCAATATCCTGTTAACAGCACCATGCGACAGTGGCAAAATTGTATTGTAGTTGCAGTTGGTAGATAGTTGGCATTTTTGCCATGTCCACCATCCCCTGTCTTATAAAAAGTGTCACGTGCCATGCTTGCGTTCTTTGTGTTTAAATATCGCTGAAAAATGGATTTTTTAACTTAATTGTTGTTTTCATGTTCCCTGGCACTTAGCACTTAGAACATTGAACTTCGCCCGTTACTTCGGTTTCACGTGGTGGCGCTTAGCACGTTTCTTTCATTTCGACTTTTCCTATTTTTTTCTCTTCGCAACGACGGACAATTTTTTAATTTTTAGGTTTGTCATCATAAACAAAGATTTAAAGTATTTTTTTTTTTTTAGAAATATTCTGGTATCATAAGTGGAAAGGAGACATTATGGCATAAAAAAACGTGATAACTCAAAATAAAGATTTTGGCGCTTAACCCAGTTTTTATTTCCACGCATCAATTTACAAACAATTTATTGGAAAATAATTTTTCGACATGCCGATGCATGATGTACTCTATTGTAGTTGCGAGCAAGAGCTGTTTACTAACAGTGAACCCATCCACAATTTTGTAACAATAATTTTCCTTGAATTTGCTCGTTTGAAAATGTACAACCTACTAATTAACGAGCTGCTTTTATCACAATAATAGTAACTTTTCATGGAAATACGAGTGTACTCGTTACAAAAACTAGAACGACAGAATTTAGCTTTAACAAAATAACTTTGTGGGCGCTGTCTTGGCAGCTCCTATTCAACCTTGCGCTTTCCCCTGGTAAAACGAATTTCTCCAGGTCTCATACAGCAGACTGCATTACATCCTCCCCATACAAGGCAGCGTATAAGGTTAGAATTTTAAAGTTAGTTTTTGGGTCAAAAGTTCAAGCTCCTTTATCAAATATTCCGGGAATATATGCGGTATACCGATAGTAAAAAGTTGTTTCGATGCCTTCAGCTTCCTTGCACTTAGGTAAAAACCTTTATGTTGAGGAGGCTTCCCCCCATTTGGGTGGAGTCGGCAGTGCAAAGAAGAGCATCGTTTTTCATCACGCCTGAAAGCTATCTTGTCACGTCGTCCGCAAATTGAACAGGTGTCAGTGACTTGGTGGGACCCTGCTCATTATTCAAAAAATCGCTGGAAAAATGTGATGTCTCTTCTCGTGAACGAAGAAAAAAGGAGGATATTGCGAACCTGTTACAGAAAATTCCAACAAAATTGACTAAAAAATAATGAGAGTTTTTTATATCATAGCTCTCAATGTCGCATCGTACCTGAAGCTTATTGCAATAATTGGAGCCAGCGTAAAAGGCGTCTCGTCTTTTTCTTAAACCCACTTAGCATTCTTAGTACTCTGGTAATAGCATGAGCGTATTGTGGTTCCTGCGGATTATAATGCAGCGGAATGTTATACCCTCCTAAGGCGCCCATTCCACATACGTCAATCGTCAATGAAAAATTTGAAACATGACGTTTTAGCAGACACTAAAGACATACTAAAAATTCTGCTACCATGTCAATTTACGTCATTTTTCAATTTTCCATTGACGATTGACGTATGTGGAATGGGCGCCTAATGAGACAAAGATGTGGAGCGAAGAAAGCTATTTCACTTGACCGAAACTATGAGGATTTATATAATGCACTGGCTGTCCATCTGCGGACCTACTACCCCATTTAATATTAAATTATTCTTGGGGTTAAAAATGTAAACAAAACAATTTTGAAAAACACTTTCCATTCTAAAATTACCTTGTTTACATTTTTAATCCTAAATGGACTCAATTAAGTAAGTTAAATGTCGGATACTTAAGTACTGCTACATACTATTAGACTATAATGGACATAAGTAATTTGTATTTGAACATTTGTGCCTGTTTTTTTTTAGCTTTGCAGAAAAACTAACGTGATAGGACTCGAGTTGATCCTCAAATTGACCCCCCCCCCCCGAAAATTTGTCCTGGAACCGCCCTTGACAGAGTTTCATTTCGTTTACATATTCTTGCATCTTGGGCAGGAGCAATGAATTGGAAATTCTAGACTCGAATTGATAGGTAGCCCCGAGGGAAATGTAGGGAAGCGGGCTCGTTTTTGAGGTAATTCTCTGCGAAAAAACCCTTCATCTCTCAAACCATTGTCTCCGTCAGCTCTCAGCTATTGTTGATCCAAATTAACGTTTCCGCAAACTTCCCCAACCGAAATCTCCCTGGAATAAAATCCCATTTCACGCATTTTTGAAAAGGATTCATCCTTCTTCCCTATCTTGAATATATTTGCTCGAATTATCATGTTGCTTGCTTGTTGTTGCTTGCTAATTTATTGCTTCTCTCAACAGCACGGTCCATATTCTTCCGTTTCTTTTTAAGTTCATGTTTCTGTCTGATACATAAATATTTTTTAACCCTAGCAACTACAATGATTTACGATATATTTTGGTTATTTTTCTTCAACCCAGTGTGTCGTGTTGAAGAAACATAATTACTACATTTTACTTTTCTGTATAAAAAAAGCCGGTATTTGTTTTAGTTCAATTTCTTTCATGTGACGGGCGTTCTTGAATGGAACATAAAAAATTGTCTACTTGGTAATTCTTCAGCTGAAATGCGCTATGTGAAATTTTAGACTCAGGAATTTTTCCCCAGTCAGTGGAATTTATAAAAACAAATAATGCCCGATTTATTTAAAAAATTTAAGGTAAGAGCAAACTGCATACCTTTTATGTTTATATAGAATAATTTAATTTTATTCCTGAATAGTTATCCTGTAAACACCATGGTAGCCCTGCTGGCTCCTAGCGAGCCTTGTTTATCTGAGTGGACGTACAATATAAAAAATGGGCGGTGTGTTGACCAAGCCTCAACATATTAGGGATGCTTAGTGATGTCGTAAATCATTGAAGCAACCCCTCCTGTTCAATGCCCACCCCGAGGGGAGGTTTGATAAGGGGATGTCTTTACTCCCCAGCTTCTGTTCAAAGCATCTTTTGTTGTTGGGGATAGAATATAAGTGAGTGTCGTCTTTTTCCAGCCTAGAGGCACGTTTTCCAGCATTAATAAAAAATCTTTTCCAATGACAGAGTGCACTCCCTTCCTGATGTCAACAACTTATTTATTCGGGTGTTGCTGCCTTCGCTTCCTCCCATCCACCATTTTTAAAAATAACCGCTTTGGCTCGTTAATCCCACCGTTCGCAGTAATTATTTGCTTGCTTTTGGATTTTATATGCCTGCTGATTACAAACTTCGCTTAAATTACTTAATTTATTTCAAGACCAGTAATCTTCACATGTCTCACCCGCAAATACTATACGAGGTGAAACGGTCGGCTGGGTTGACCTTCCTTAACGAAATTACTAATATATAAGAAAACTCTGACTGTCAGCAAGCAGTTTTTGTCACAAAGCTGCAAATTCTTCCACTTTTCAGGGTTCAAATCGAACTGATTGGATAATAGTGAGTGTGATTTTCCGACACTTAAATAAATTTATGTTACTTAAATTATTATTATCCTGCTGTTAATATTAGTTCCTATAATTTTTTCCCTCTTGTATTGAGGTTTACCTGCTCGAAAATACTTTGATGTTACTCAAATTATGTAAATAAACTAGTGGACCGGGCGAACTTCGTATTGCCAAATTAACTAAAAAATTAATTTTGTAGGTTAGAAGGTTGTTATTGAACACACAACACACGCAGCACCAACTGTCGGGATAAACGAAAATTAAAATGGTAGCGATGGTAGCGCAGTCGGCCGGATCCAATGTAAAACATTCCAAAATCAACAACTACTTATATAAAAAAAAATTAATTATAAAAACATTCTCCAGTGGACGAAATTGTTAATCTAAACCATCCTCGAATCTCCTTGAACACACACAAAAAAATTCATCATAATCGGTCCAATCGTTTGAGAGGAGTTTGGATTCATACACACGGACAGCCAAAATATATATATTAAGATAAAACATGTTGCTGCAAACCAACCCCGAGTGGTTGTTCACCAGGAGAGTGAGAGAGAGGGAGAGAAAAACTTGATTTCGGAAATATACTATGTATTATAAAACTTATAATATTTCTCTAAGACTCTCCAATTATTTGACGGAAATCGGCCACTCGAAATATAAAGCTGTACTTCAAAAGCAATTATTAGAAACTTCCTGTTAAAAACAGGCATAAGCACAGCGGAAAACTCTGCAGCTGCAAATTTCGAGATCAGTAAATTTCCTCAATGCACAAGAGAAACTTCTCTGGAGAGGGCAAACCTTTAATTATAATTCGCACTTGGAAGGGCATCGAGTACCACTCGCGACAGTATTCACTTTTTCCACAAGTACTGCCCATTAAGGGAAACTTTTAACCCCAGCCTACACTGCCGCCCCTCCGAACCTCCCGTTTGTAAAACACGTGCAGCGATGGTCTCTTTCATCCAACTAATTGTTATTACGGTATAGCACTCAATTTTTTTTCTCTGCACGCCCTCCAGCATTTAGGATTTATCATTTAAGCCCATCTGTTGAATTTCACGTGGAAACATTTCCATTAATGGAAGATATCGTATATATTGGTGGTGGATTTCAATTTAATTGAAACTTTCAGATAAAACAGGCTTTATTTATTTATAACAACAACGTATTGGCCTCTTTAAGCGTTAACAAGTTACAAGTGTAAACTTTTCGTGAGATATCGCGGATTAATAGGATACTATGTAATCCAATTCAATTTTATTAAAACCAACAACATCAAATTACAATTTATGGCAATACTTAATATTAAAAAGAAAAAAACTAACGCAATAATTGATCCAGAGCCAATTAGAGTTGTGACTTTTTATGTTTCCATTTAAATTTCCAGACGTGCGACATTTCACTACATAACATAGGATCCCAGCCCCCCTCCCCCAAAAGAAATCCTAGTTACGGGCCTGGTCGTAAGTGTATGCATGCTGGCATTTAAAGTGCCTTTCGTTGTCTTTGTAGGAAAGTCAGCAAAACAAATGAAGAGGTTTCCTGCGCTAACTCGGAGAATTCACACCCCAGTCAGCAAATGACATGATTGTGGGGGACCAACCCTTGCTGTAGGCAAAGTCAAGTCAATGTAAACGCGGCAGCTGATTTAAAAGAGTCATAATCACGGTAATAGATTTACAAGGGGCTTACCCTCCACTCCTTACTACATTTTAGACTGGGTTTTAAATGCAAGTAGAAGGCAGGCCATATTCATATTTTAAATAAATATTAAATAAATAGTGTTTTTGTCGTAAACATTAGCAGGGATGCGAAGCATGCAGGCCCAAATTCTAAATGGACTCAGTTGATTACTTAGGCGGCCATTCCACCGTCGAATTTACTTAAAAAATTTACTTTGTCATTGAAATGAAATGAAATGAAATGTCGTCTTTATTTTTATTTTTATTTTTATTTTTTATTTATTTTTGTCATTGACATTTGTTTTGTTTTAAATAGACTATTATGTAGATACTTAACTTATCTATTATAAATTAAGTTATGATATGGTAGCAGACATCATTAATAAGTCTCTACCATATTATAACTTAATTTATAGTAGATAAGTTAAGTATCTACATAATAGTCTCCTTAAAACAAAACAAACGTCAATGACAAAGTCAATTTTTCAAGTAAATCCGCGGGTGGAATGGCTGCCTTACACTCAGTTAAAATTCTCCCATGAATGCTTGTAAAATAACGTCTCTTTCGGGGCCTACTCGTATTCAACATCTAAATTGGTTTTCAACTTTTCATTCTCAGTACTTCCGATAGTGCTATTTTAAAGATATACGTACCCCAGAAGTAGCTGGGCATATCTGACAAGTGCTTTACTTTTACTTATACTTACACTTTCATTTACTTAAGTGACTAAATACTTAAATGCTTCTTTAAATAAAAAATTAATCGAATACCAACAAGTCAATGAACCTCTTCAGCCGCCTCTAGGTGATACCTGACATTGACATTGTAACAGGCGTTAGCTCGACTTAACCAAGTTTGGAACGAGTCAACGAGTTACGACAGGTCTCCGATAGCATGGTCTGTAGGTTCTCATTTCTGTTGCAATTCAGCTGTATTTACTATAATCGAAATTAGAGGACATAGAAACCCTGGACTTGGCGGGATTCGAACCCACGATCTACGCCTAACCGGGCGTCGTCTTAACCGCTCTACCACAAGCCCGCACAAGAACAGCTGATGTATATCCTCTGCTTTTATGCTCAAATTGACATGATTCGTAATGTTAGACAGCCAGACAGGTTAGCACAGCTACACTACTATCTAACCGAACAAGTCTGTGAGCTTACTTAATGCCACAAAGGCATTTGTGTATACATGTGTTTACTATTGCGTCTATTGCGAAATTGCGGAAGCATAACAAGACCCAACCCAACTTTTATAAAAAGGTCAGTATTACTTATAACACAAACAGAAGGTATAGAAATCGAATCTCACCCAAAACTGTACATGAAGTTTTACGCTGTTTTTACGGATTATGTAGCTTATGTTCAAAATTAAAGTTTGCTGGAATAAAACAAGGCAAAATTGAACCCTCCCGTATGTTTTCATTCTAATAACGGAAAGCTGGGTAAAATAAAAATTATGGGGGAAGATTGATGGAAGATGGAACAAATTAACTTCATCGCTCGCTCAGCCTCGTAAATCGAGGTAATCTGTCACACGGCCCCAGACCTCAAAATACTCAATATTACTTTTAAAATGAATGGACTAAGTGCGCTGCTGCCCAATTAGGCTCTGTTGTTGTCTGAAAAACAAAAAAATATACATGAGCGCAACCAATCTTTTTTTTTTGTGAATAAAATGCACCAACCTAGCCCCGCGGAAATGATGATTGCCAGCCTTGTTTCAAATACCAAGAATAAAAAAAACTGTGTCAAGATTGATAAACCAATCGCTAGTTTTGAAATATAATAATGTACTAAAAAATTGTTATTGTAAAAACACTATCGTTAATTTTTCAATTCATAGAGTCTTTTAGCTTCAAGCAGCATTGGAGCCTTTGGAACTTAGTACGGGGTGCATATATAATTGTTTTTTTCCATTTTTGTTTAAATACTTTCAATTTTTATATTGGGGAACATTTATGAAATATCGGAAAATGAATAACTCATAATACTTCTTGCGACATTTCAGGTTTCAAAAAATGGCATCAAAACAATCTTGACTATTAGAGTATTAATAACATTGTCTGATAGTCCTTAAGAGTGTACAGCCCGTAGGAAATTGGCAGCACGAAATTTAGAATTTTTTATTTAATTAACTAAGCAAGTTATTCAAGATTTGGCTCAATTAAGTTGTACTACTTCATGCATCATATAATTTGGTATTTTTAATTTTCGAAATTGTAGTTTTTTCATAAACACGATTTTACGCGAAAAGTTATTGTTATAAATTATTATCGTGTTTATAAAAAAACTAAAATTTCGAAAATGAAAAATACCTTATTAAATGATGCATGAAGTAGTCTTCTACAACTTCAATGAGCCAAATCTTCAGTAACTAGCTCAGTTAATTAAATAAAAAGTATTAAATTTCGGGCTGCCAATTTCCTACGGGCTGTACACTCTTAAATGACGGAGTGGGGCCCTCCTAACGGGTACGTCAGCGACGCATCGATCCACGGCTACGGTTGATGACGTCAACGACGACATTATTTGGGGCCCTGCCCTGCATTTCTGTGCAATGAATAACTTTTCTTTGGAATTACCTGCTGTGATTGGGTGGGGGAGGGGTGTTAGATTCTTAATTATAGGGCCCATAATTAACTCACTCCGATTGTTGATTGGTTGGCTTGGGTAGAGCCATAAATAATTTTTTAACATACGTTAGTTAATAATCTACGCCCAAATATTGTAATAATATTTCAGTAACAGATATCACTATTACAGTCTACTTCATTATAAATCAACAAAGCCAGTTATATTTTGTCGTAAAAGATTCATGAATGATCGAACTATAGTTCAATTGCTTACTGTACTGTCTGACCAGGAATTGAAAGAAACGAAACATTGCTTATACCAATACATTCATGAAGTCGATGAAACCGTGTTTTTTAAATTTCTGGTCGCACTAAACATGCAAATACTCGAGTGCCAATTGTGTGAATGACTGGTGTGCCGGTTGGAAAATTCACCTTACTAACCTAAATTATGTGTACGTCGAAGAGCAGGGATTGAGTAAAAAAGAAAAATCTTCTCATGGCACAACGGACGATTTCTTCTGTTCTGACTAGGTGGACAAACGCTGTCGAGTGTGCGAGGAATCCAATTAGAGAGGGTTAGGAAATTGTTGTGCGAGATTTCCAGTAGACAATGGTCAGAATTCCAGAGATGCTCTAGAGATAAATTTTTATTCTAAAATCCATGAACAATGACACAGCTGCAGCATTTGACGTAATTCCAAAAGCTTTGGAAATCGAGAATGAATGAGACACTTTTTTTTTTTATTCAAATGGTCAATTATTTCTCGCAAAGAAATGTTAACAAGTGCTTCTTTCATTATTTCTGTTAGCAAATTAATGCAAAGGTATTTTGTAGCCTCCAGTTACTGTTGTGCAAATTCGAATGGACGTGGCTTTAATTTTTCTCAAAATGAGTTGAATTTCTCTTTAAATGATCTATTATTGTATTAAGTTTTTTTTTGTTTTTTTTTTTAACCTTCGTGGGGCCTACTCCTTTGAGTTCCTATAAGCGTCGACCTAGAAGGTCTTTTGCTTCCACGTTTGCCGTCTACGCCCATCTTATAACACCAGTCTTTTTGATAAATTCTAGTGTTTTTGTGATGGGATTAGATCGGATGGTTTCCTCTTCAGACCTAGGGTGGCCAAGAGTTTGGTATCGAGTTTTTCCCAGCGCTTCACATTCAAAGAGAATGTGTTCAGCTGTTTCTTCTTCAACTTCACACAGTCTGCATCTACTGTCGTTTTTCACGCCAACCCTATGCATGTGTTTGTTGAAGTGGCCGTGGCCCGTAAGCGTGCCAACCACCCTTCTTGTATTAAGTTACATATTTTAATATATCAGATTATACCATTTCAAAATTAATTATTATCCTGAAGCCCGATATATTTTCAATATTATTGTATTTTATTGTTATTTATCATTTTATTGATACCACTTAGTAGTTGGTGTTGTCCGCTTTGTGTCTCGCTTGCCTTCGGGTATCGGCAAAGAGTGAGACGTACGCTCTTCTACCTTTCTTTCAATCGACGAAATTATGCGACCTCCCACTGAATCGAAAATTCCTTTCACGTTTACAGTATCAATTCTTGTTATAGTAATACTCACCAATGTATAAGTACCCACAATATTCAAATATGCGGTTGTGTGATCCAGAACAAGAGGCGGACCCTAGTTTACATGTTTCTGAATAGGCCGTGAATCTAACAAGATTTATCCGAAACAATGTGTTGCATGGAGTCAAATTACATGAATATAGTTTGCGGAAACTAGTTAGTTGCCCGTATTAAGTTTCAATTAAATTACTCCCATTTGCTTCGCTTCGTTCACAGTTGCGCCGACCGCGATAAGGTCTTTATCCTTAAGTACAGTTCTCCCTTCGCGAAGGCTTCTTCCTATTTCGGTTATTTCTGTTTTGATAATTTTATGTAAACATTCAATTCGATCATAGACAGGGGAACAAGGTAGAGTTATTAAAGACAATGAATTCATCCTAGAACATCCTCAAGAACTCTGAAGTTATGACAGCAGTGCAAAATTTAGGTGGCTCTCCTTTTTGTATTGCAATAGGTTGCCAGGTAGGTTCCCTTAGATTCTCATTGGAACTGTGGTATAGATTTTTTTGTTATTAGACTTAACTTTTATTTTTTGTTTCGCTTTTTTATTTGTTTTCATTTTTAACCCCAGAATAGGGTATTGTTTAAACGCCATGCTGCTGCAGCAGAATGATGAACTGAAATAGTTTCTGTGAAAATGGAATTTACTGTATATACAGTATATAAGAAAACAAGCCGTTCCCGCAGCAGCCTTCGGCTGCTGACTCCATCCCTTGCGCCTGCGGCGGGCGGCAGCTAGCCCCGTTATTATAATTTTTTTCCGCGGTCGCGGATATGTGACTGATGTGCAAAAATTAAATAAAAAGAATCCTTGATGCGGATTATATATCATGTTAAAATTTCAGCTGGTTTTTTTTTCTTATTTTCGTAGTCGCGGATATGTGACTGATGCAAAAATTAGATAAAAACAATCCTTGATGCGGATTATATATCATGCTAAATTTTCAGCTCGATCGGTGCAGAACTTTTTGAGTTTTAGAAGCGTACACAAACGGACAGAACATTTTTATATACATAGATAGGCTACAATAGAATTGCGTAGTTCTATAGTTTCTGTGACGCTACTATGCACTTCCTAACACTGAACCACATAAATTAATGATAAATAAGAACTGACTTGAGGAATCGACCAAGAAAGACGGAAATTGTGCTAAGCTCAATTCTCTGACAGCAAAAATATTTGCTTTCTTTTTAGTTGAAAATTGCTCGAGGTATTTTTTTACCTCCATTTACTTTCTCAGCCGCTCTTTGAATATTTCACCGTTGTATCTGCTATGGACACAATTTTCTTCTGAAAAACGTTCTGCTTCTTACGGTTGTTTCCAATTTCCTACTTTTTCTCCTTAGACTTTTGTTTCCTTGGGGCTTTGACATTATAACGCCTTTTCTTGGACTTCTAAGTATTACTCTCTATTGCTGAGAGTTGAAATCATCGGTCTCTTTGGAGTACCATTTAAGCGTCTTTAGCTTCTTTTTTTTGTCGTGAACTAAGGTAAAAGAATACATTAGTGTCTTGTTCATTTTGTGGAACATTCACGTTCAAATTGCGCCAGTCCAATTGTGTGTATTGAACTCATATTTCGTACAAAATATACAGTTACATTTTGTTTTGTTTTATTGCGTGTAACAATTACCAGCCGTAGTGCTTCCATTACGTGTTAAAACTTGATCTTTGCGACGAATAGTAATAAATCTTGCTGAAAGAATAGTGTTATTGTTCCGTCCTAGACATTTTTGCCTTTGAAATGTTGCCATGTTCGGGACGGGAACTTTGGTAATTACCACAAAGAGATTTCAGCTGAGCAGTGTCGCGGAAGTTTCTGAAGAGAATAATGGAAAGGATGTGAAAGTTGCAAATGCTTACGGGCTTTCTCTTCCATATTACAGCGGAGTAGCTATCATGCCGCTAATTGAAAGACTTGACGTTATTAATAAGGAGAATAAAAACGAGGTCTAATGATACTAACTTATCTGCCTTTTATTTTCAATTTACTGCTTGTTAATTGAGTTTAAAGAACGGAGCAGTTTATTGTCAATTTCATCCTTCTATCTCGCTGCACTTCCTTTGTGCAGATTCCAGGGCGTTATCGCCTACCGGTGTGAAATGTTTTGCTGCCATTGTGTTCTCTATACTGATATTGTTTACTTGGTGATTTGATTTTTTAACTTTCATCCATTTTTTATTCTGATTTTCATTGTAAATGTATGGAAATCGGATCAAAAACCCGTTGTCCTTGTCAATGGGATTATAATTAAATCATGCATTGATAGTTTCTATACGTTACTTACTACCTACTTTATTGGGAGTTATTCAGTGAGAAAAATATAAAAACAATATGAGTACCACTGTTAACTGCAAGCAGATGCCAAATTGATAACTGTTATGTATAGTATTTTTTTATACCAGTTTGTCAATAGCCAAAAATTCATGCGGAAACAATATAAATGATGTCCGAAAAATTCATTAGGCAAGAGACCAATGGGCCACTAGAAGTAGGCGTAGGTCCATACTTTCATAAAAATCCCTTCAGGACTTTATTATTACCGTTTTATTGATTGGAGTAGTTGCCCTTTTAAAATACTGGGTTGTTCCAAAGAAAAACTGTCTTTTTGTCTTTTCCAACTATTCATAGAGAAGGGGCAAAAGTTGGCGTTGTTGCTTTCCAATTTCTACGTAGTATAAGGAAAGCTTTGTGATGGTCGAAATTTTCGATTCCGAGATGTCAACGGATTTACATGTTTTGAGGTCCCAGAAACCAAAAAAAAGTGGTTTTTACGAAATGTCTGTCTGTTGCTCTGTCTGTCTGTTCATCGATTTCCGGGCAAACTACACGGTCGATTTAGATGAAATTCGGCATGTAGGTTCAAAAAAATCATACCTCAGGATCATTTTATTTTATTTTGGGCTAACTCAATTTGGGGGGGGGGGGGTTTATTCTCCATAAACTCCAAAAAACGTCTAAAAAAATAATTTCTCAAAAACGGCTCCAACGATTTATTTTAAATTCACATATTTATGTTGTAGTCGTTATTAATGTCAACAAAATGCAATGGGTCGCTTGCCCCTTGATAGTTTGCTTCTGGGGGTAAAAAAATAAAAATAACCCAATTTTCATGAAAAATCACTAAAAATTAATTTTTCTGCGGAACCTTTCTATCGATGATTTCTACATTCAGATATGTTTTATGTGTTCAATAGAGAATAGAAACCAAATCGGTTTTTTTTTATATTTGGTTCTGTGCAAAAAATTATTTTTTGTTTGAATAAATTTTGGAAAATTCACTTTCCAATACATTGCCTTATTGTTACTACTGTTACAATGTATTGGTCTGTTCGTTCCAGAATGTGCAATTCAGTTTTAAGGGGTTTTTAATATGTTGATGTGGGAACCCCCCCCCCCCCCCCCCGGGATCCGAAATTTGACCATAGGGTAATTATTTAGAATGAAATGGCACATAATGTCTATCTACTACTTTGTAAATTGGAAAGCATATTCGAGTAAACTCGGACCGGTTCTTTACTTCGCGCAACTATGTTATTACTCGCATGACAAATCAAAGTTTCCCTTATTTATTTTGTAGCGTCAGGGTTGGAATGCCTTATAGCTAGGAAAAGGAGAGGAAAAAAAATAGGCCCCATTTGGTAGCCACGTGGCCGCGTGTTGTCCCCTCCCCTCTGTGTCAATCACCCTCAAGCCCGTCTACATGCATTTTCTTCACTTTCTTCGACCTCTGTTGGATTTTTTATTTAATATATTTGTCAGCCAGGGAACTGCTCACCTTACTACCTTTTTTGTATAGGATTACATTGACTTGCTTCTTAGGGAATTGCTGGGGGGGTTTTTTTCTTGGTATATTTTAGGTTTAGCGTGGCAACCTTTTTTATTTTATTTTTTAGAAGTGGCGCCTGTCTTTATCCAGTGCATTATTGCCACATTCAAAGAACTACATGACATGACAGCCCAGTTTATAGCAATCATTTATTTTATATTTTTTGCAAGGGAAGATAAATGGCATTTTGGGTGAAGTGCCTCGTCTAGATAGATCATGATAGGTTAGTTTGTTTAGTCCCTTCTATGAGTGAAAGGATATAAAACAACCTTTTCATATCTCTGGATTAATCAACAAAGCTCCAGAATAAATTTTGTACCTACCTTTATGAATATTCATAGTTGACAATAAAAAATATAATTTTACTTTTCCCAAATTTCACCTTCTCCTGTGGTTAGAATCTCACTGCCAATACTGCAAAACAGGACATGTAGAGCATCGGTAGTGGCATGGACTTTCACCCGAAAGGTTGTTGGCTTGTGCTTCACACTTAGCTACATTTTCTTGCCATGAGAGCATGTAGTCCCGGGTCTTTCTTGTTGAGGGTGAAAGAGGTCTTTATAGCCCTAACTCCGCTAGGTTGGCTTAGTAATAGAACAAATAGTCATGATTTATTTACTTACTCTTAGAAGCTTGTGGACGTTCATACACCAGGCTATGGCAATATCAATGAATCGATGTATAAGATAACACATTAGGTATAGAAAGGGCAATAAATGCCAAACTACAATAGGGGTCTTCACAGTGTTCATGTTATCGAGTTAGATGTGCTATTCAAGTTAACACACAATCGTGAGTGGACCTCGGGAGTGAGTTATCATGCTATATCGACAGAGTAAACAACGTGGTAGTAGTCAGACGTTCGTGGCGCGGGTTTAAAGAAAGTATCAGAACTCTATTCTAGTGCCACATTTGTTTATATTTTTTGTTCATTTTGGCGATTATAATTTTAATTATTTACGGTAATTGCTTGTGATAATTGATTATACTAATAAATTTAAATACTACAAAATTTTAAACGCTTGTTTCAAATCAATCGACAAAAACAAATATGGCGGCGGTCAAACCTGAGCTATAGCCAGGTAAATAACACGTTAACCGACTTGGAAGTGCGTTTAGGATAGCACACTGGTTAGCTGGTTATCGGTGTGTTAACTTAGCTTGATATAACACACTTAACTAGGTATAACTCGATAACACGAACACTGTGAAGACCCCTAATGTAATGTCGAATTATTGCTGTGTACAGCAACAAAAAGTGCATACTGAAGCATGGCCGTGCCGAGGGGGGTGGTCCAAGGAGTCCGACCCCCCCCCCCCCCCCGAAATAATATTTTTTTTATGTAAACATGTATTGTTTGAAGAATTCATTAATAAATTACATAAAAAATTACCCCCCCCCCCCCGAAATCAAAACCTAGGCACGGCCTTGTACTAAACTCTGCAATAGACTTTGTAGTGCTTTGTTAAGCCGAGTTACCTGTTGGAATTGGTTGCTATTCAAATAATAAGCAACATTAACAAGAGTACGTATGCCTAAGAGCAAATTGGACACACCAAATCAAATTTCACAAACGATTGGTTGGCAGCAACTCCCTGCATATCATCGTCCATCATTTTTTTATTTTATTTTTACAAATCTGCTAGTGGCGGGTACACATCATCTATTAAACTGTAGATATTCCATGCGATTGGATTTAGTAAGAATTTCCCCCCTGCCGATTGTCACTTCATTACATATTAATTTGTCACCTTTACTCTTTTTGTGACGAGCTGTGAAACAAAGTATAGTGAAAATTTAGGTGTAAATTAAATTGTCTTGGAATATAAAAGAAATCTGTGTGGGGAAACTTTTTTTGTGTAGTTTTTCCAATACTTTTTTTTCGGAAAACAGCTTGCACGTGTGAATTCTCTTGGGGGTGGCGCTGTTGCTAGTTAAAGTGGGGTCCATCAACTCTAAACTTTTTCCCGGCATTTAAGTTTTTTTCCGTGAACTGATGTACTCTTTTGTTATTTATTGCATTGTTTTACTTCGTTGTTTTGTTGAATTGGTAGATGGAAAGTTTGAATTGGCTTCGTATTACAAGCGCTGAAGCTGTCTTATTGGTAACGTGATGTTTCAACATTCAACAATATAAGGGTTTTTATGAAGACTTCTTGAGTTTATGACAATTTTTACTGCGTTTGATCTATGGTTTTAAAAATATGTTACAACGATAGGAATACTGAAATTCAACTCTAGATTTACAGATTCTGCTCCAGTTGAATAGATATATATATATATATATATAAATTGGGGTACAGGTGTTACCTGTGTGCACTTAAGCCTATTGGCCTATTGTGCCCCCTACAACAAAGTATCTACATCACTTCTACATCACTTTCTCGAGGCCTATCTCCCTCACGAGAGCCAGGATCTTGAGGGGATTCAGAAGTGGTAGGTCTTTTACATGTAACTGCAAGCTTTCCGAGCATGCTGCTCTTCTTCGTGCGATTGCATCGCATCGCATCGCAGGTCCTCCGCACCTTCATTGCAGAATCTGCAAGACTATAGTTGTCTCCCTAAGAGACTCCAGATATTTAACCCCAGGACCAAAGACGCCAAGGCCTGTTCTTGGTTTGGTACTTCCTAGCCTAGAGCCATTAGTATACCACTTGATTGTGTGACTATTGAGAATTCCTGCTGATTCGCAACATTCTTTCATTGTCCCTAATATAGTTTCGAATCCCCTCCTAAAACAGTATTTTGGATGGATTCTATCGCTTGGCATATCCAGGCAGTGGTCAGACGTAGTCAGAGAGGCTGAGTCTCTCTTAATTGCCCTTCCACTCCTAGTAATGCCATTTCTGCTGAAGTTTCCACTGCAACATGGAGGGGTGGGAAGTCCAGTACTATCTCCATTGCTGCAGTGGGACAGGATTACATAGCCCCTGTAAAGCATCATGTTAGAGAATACGGGCTTCTGAATGTAGCCATAATTTGGATTGTTCAGAGAAAAATTCTCATGTGGTTTGATTTTGCCATGTCCATGAAGCCATGACCAATGGTATGGTTACAGCAGGAAAAGACAGGCAGCAGTTGAATAGATAGGGGAAGTGGTTCATCATTCTCTCCTTTTCTTTTGTTGTTGTTTTTTTTTTTTTTTTTTTTTTTTTTAGAAAAAAAAAAAAAAAAAAAAAATGTTATGTAAATATTGAAAACTAATTTTCCAACTAAAATAGGTTAGCTGGTAGAGTAGCCATACGGGGCTAAAGCTCGCCTAATATTGTAAATACGTTTTTCATTTAATTGAAATAGCAATCTTGGGGGATGGCTCTCATTATTTGTAGGAAAAACTATTGGATTAGAAAAATATGACCAAATCAACTTTCTGTAACTGTAACTGTAACCAACGATGGTCAGAGCCAGTTCAAATAGTAAAAGGCACCGGTCTGCCGGTATTTCTTTTTGTTTCGCTTAGAATGTAGTCCCTTCGTTTTATGTCCCTTTTACCAATGACGTATTGGTCTAATATAAGGAAGGCCGTCATGCAATGGAAGATGGCGGTGCCGTCCAGTATTCCTTACCGAGAGTTCTCCAGCGATGGTGGTAACCGGCCTAAGTATCCTCCTAACCCGTGAAAATGTGGGTGGTGCCGGTACCCATTTCCCAACGCTAGCCTTGTCTACGCAAGCTAGTCTACCAATCACCGTTGAGTATTCTGTTGTTAAACGTCACCAGTCGGGATATGTAGAGTAGTGGTGCGGGCTCTGTCTTTCTCCCAAATGGTTTTTGGTTTGAGTCTCCCACTTGCTACATTATCGGACCATGATTCGGAGGGCTTGTCAAGCAGGCGGTCCTGGAGCTTCTTTTTGAGTGTGGGAGAGGGCTTTATAGGTCTAACTCCGCTAGTTTGGCTTAGTAATAAAACAAGATTTCATTATTTTTTATTAATTTATTGGCAAGACAAAGTACTGGGCCTCGTCCTTGAGCCGCCTACAGTTCTATATAGGAGAAATACATATTTGAATTTCTGGGACCACTTGCCACGCCTCATATGACCATTGAAAAAACGTACCAGTTGGTTCCAGCCTCCAGGGTTAAAAACTATTATTGGAATGTCCCATCTCTCCTATATAGAACTATGGTGCTGCCATGTGATTGAGCGACCATTACCATGTCTTATTTGCTACTAAATGTATTTTCTTTCGATTTTCTGTTAATTGTCATTTTGTTGTTTGTTTCTTGCAGCCATCTCGAAAGATGAGAATGAGCATACAAGTATAAACCGAACCACAAAGCTCCCCTATGGGATCAACGGATTTTCGGAGGAGTTTCTCGATAGACTGGAGCCTAACGGTAACATCCCGCCTGAAAAATACGGTAAGTCAACCATCATCAATAATATAATTAGAAAGGCTTTCGTGGCTGGATTCATTAGAAGATACTAGAATCGATAGTTAAAGATTATTTATCAAATAAATAATAATGATTAAGGGCAGAATTAACAGTCTTGCAAGATTTTCAGGAGTAGCATCACAATGCGTGGTAGCTACTAGCTAGAGTTCTATATAGGAGAGATGGGAAATTGCCTCCCGCTTAGAATATTTCTTGAATTTCTGGGGCCCACTTCTTTGACCAATCAGAGCTTCGGCCAATGGACATGTCTTTTGACCAAGCAGGGTTAAAAATTTAGCATATTCCTCCATCAATCATTTAGGTTGAATATAGGGCTCTATATTAGACAGGTATTGTCATCCGCCATTTTTTTATCCATTGTAAGTAACTTTTCTTACAATACTTACCATATAGGAAATATAGGATACAAAATGGCGGATATAGTGCCTTAGTTGAATATTAACAGCAACTTGCAGGGATTTGTTGTTGTTTGGAAGCGTTCAGGGAGTGCTCTCATTGGGTGAAGAAGTCGTGGCAGGTGGCACCAAAAATTCTAAAAATATCCTTGGTGGGAATGTCCCAGATCTCTGGAGTCAGGAGATAAAGAGAACCAGAAAGGTTGTTGGTTCGAGACCCACACTTGCTACATTCTCTGGCCATGCTTCGGAAGGCATGTAAGCTGGCGGACCTTCCTAGTTGAGTGTAAGAGAGGGCTTTATAGTCCTTATTCCGCTAACATAAATAAACGGTTATTAATTAATTTATCTTTCATGGAACTCGAGTGGTAACTCGAAATATTTAATTATGGTAATAGTTCTTTCTTAGCTACACATTTTTTAAGAAACTACTTATTAACTTAGCCTATTACTGCTTTAATAAGAAGAATAATAATAATAAAATCTTTATTGAAAAAATGTAAATATCAATACAGCGAGATTAGGGCCTATGGCCCAATCTTACACCTAACTGAACATATCAACGTTCTTTAAAATTAGGATTGTATAGTCGGATGGAAATTCTTTCCAAAGTAAGCAGTAAAACATGCCTTTGTTGTGTTAATTAATTAATGGTTTATGTCGTGGGCGGGTCCTGGTGGGTTTTGTGACCTACTTGCCTCTTTGACATGTTACCTACATTATAAGCTCGGCTCAGCTCTGGCTAAGCTTATTAGCGAGAATATTGTTGTCGGTCCGCTAGAATGGGGGTTTTCCATCAGAAAGGTCATGGAAGTTAGTATTGATATTTATTTTGTTGCTCTACCATTCGGAATTATTTTGGTTGTGGTTCATGTAGACACGTTGTTTTAGTAGCGCTACTTTCTCCCTTTACAATATGCGTTTTAAAAGTGCAAGAATAGTTTCGTTCATAGATATACTAGATAGTACTTTATGTATGGATGAGATTTTAAACTATTTTTAAGAAATAATTTATGTCTGCCTTCCATCCTAAATTTATAAAAACATACGAGCTGTATAAAGCAGGCCATTTATCCGACTTCAATGGCAAGGTGGTAGCGTGCTTGTACTTGTGCGAGTCTACCCATACACGCCATGCGATCAGAGGCGTGTCGTAACTCAAGACGAGTACTAAGGCGCGGTTTCCACCGACCTCTCAGTGCAGAATGCAAATGACATTGACGGAAATTTTTGTTTTACTCTATGCCATAGTTAAAATTGATCAATGATCATAGAGTAAAATCACAAACAAACTAAAATTAAAAAATGGCTTCATGTTAAGTACAAACATTTTAATAGATTTCTATTTCTATAAAAAAAAAAAATCAATTTTCGTCAATGTCATTTGCATTCTGCAATGAGAGGTCGTCGGAAACGCCGCCTAAGTCTTGAATGTCTGCTACCACGTCACCGACCACCGTATGTGTATTCTGCACTGAGAGGTCGGTGGTAACCGCGCCTACCTACAGAGGCGACTGAAGAGGTAAATCGGATACATTCATTTAATTGTTTGTGTGTGATTAACTTTTTAATTTTAAAAAAAGGTCTAAATACACTTAAAACACCCAACCAAAGTTTCATCAGAATCTAATCGGCGGTTTCGGCAGACATCGAGGACAAAATAATAGGGATTATTTTTTTTATGCATCATCTCCTGGCATGAAACAAGGAAAGCAAATGTGTATTAGGAAATGATCCTAACTACCATGGCTGTTAGGTGAATGTTATCGTGTTTAATGGCAACGGTACGTAAACCATTTGAATAATTAAGGCTAAAAGGTCCGCTCAATTACTACTACGGTTTTCATCGAAATTATGCTCCCAGCTTTGGGTCATAGAAATGAAATGGTATTTTGTAAAGTGGGGGGAGAAGGGGGGGGGGAGGGGTCGTCGCCATCATGTCGAGCCCTGGTGACTCGCTCACTCCTCTTTTACTATCCACATTCAAAACAGGCTTCGATGATTTTTGCAATCTGCTTATGGCCCGTTCCGTTGGTTGATTATCTGATGATATAATAACACCGAAATTGTCTGAGTGTGGGCTATTGCAAATCCTTTTGAGATTTTCCGATGGGATTGTAAAATTATTTGAATGCTTTCTATCGATTCAGTTTCGCACTATTTCGGGAATATCTACCAAGATCTGTCCATTATCTTTTTTAAAATGGACCAAATACAATAAGCTACGTATTGAAATAGTCTGTAATACATTTGGCAGCGAGAGGTGACCAAATGTACATAAAGAACAGCTGCAAGAATCAACAAACATTTCATAAATTAGTTCCTTACTGTATATTGTGCGAAAACGTAGTTTACGAAACACAGCTGAACGAGTAAAATTTTTCGGCGACGCACCGCAACGTCCTATCTGTGGTTCTTTATTGAAATTATTAATTCATTCACCATTTTGCAGAGCAGCTCCTCTCAAATTTCGACATTCCAGTGTAGGAAATGACAATGATGTACTTTAAGTACCTTCATTTTGGGTATGTCAGTCAACAAACTTTGTATTGTACTTTGACGCTCGACGACAATATTAAAGGGTTTCTGTTAAAATTCATCGCATGGACCAGACGGTTCTGGATATACAGTTATTAAAATTGCCCCAAAATCAATATTAACCTCTGAAGTAGTAATGGAAAAGTTAGATGCTAGCGAAATTGGTAGAAGGGACGCTGAATCAGCTCATATTGTACAATCTCCCCACGAGAGGTCCTCCGCCCAGGGATTAAACCTCCATCTAATTATTTACCTGAAAATAGAACTTAGTTATCAGATTAATTCAAGTGAATCTCCCTTCTCCGTATACCCAGTCTCCAGCGCTTTTTGGAATCAGTCCAGGCTGGTATCCTTAAGGTTTAGAGATCTATTTGAAGAAAGTAGCATCCAGCGATTTTTGTTGGAATTATTTCGTGCTGGGGTCAGGGGATGATTGTGGTGAGCTGAAAGTGGCGGTGCCGAACTGAGCGGTTTAATTGATTGTGAGCTGCCGAGCGTCTGGCTGACCACAGTAGGGGCTCCCAACCGCAAACAGGGAATTCCTCGCTCATCACCTCACCGATTCCTGCTTCTCTTCCCCTCTAAAAGGTTCTGAACTGCTGTATATAGTCTACAATATATTGTATGGAGTTGTTACGGTAGCCAAGGAACGTTGAGTCGGGCTTAGCCTTCGTTTATATTCCCGCCATAGATTTTTAAGTTGCGTTTATAGACGGTTTCAATTTATGTGATTTGGAGCTAGACTTTGGAGCTTTACCACGCCTGCAGGCCAAGCGAAGCTCCAACACAAAAGTAAAAATTATCCGGGGGAAAGGGCAAATTATTCTAAATAAACCACAATGAATGTAAATTGACTTACAAGAATAAGAGCGAATTAAAACTTAAAATCACAAATTGTTTGTCAACCGAGATGATGATTGTTGATTATGCTAGACGTAGGCGGAACATATTTGGGTTCATGACATGACCAAATAGTTAAATGTCGTCTAATACCAATACCAAATTTAAAATCGTCATATTACGTAAACTTATATTATTTCATGAGATAAAAATTGAAGAAAGAAGGAGGTATTTTCGTTTTGAATCTTGGATGTGTTTTAAACTACTTTTGGAATGTGTTTGAGTGCGTATAGGGGAAATTGAAGATGTGTTTTTGAAGAGAAATACGTGATATATGATACAAATCTGACCCAATTCTCAAGTTGTTTCCTGAAGCTGAATCCCATACACCGTATTGAACCTGAGTTATCATTCACGTTTTTATTTTTGAAATTCAAACCACCATTTTTTTTTATCCTCTGAATTAAAATTGGATTTACAATGTTTATTGCTTTACTATATACTTATTGTATTCATTTTTGATGTGGTTGCAAGACAAGCAGCTGAATTTGACAGTTTCTTAATTGCATCAAGAATGTTTAGAAACTAGTCTGAGAACGTTTAGGGGAGAAACGAGAAAGAAAGGTGTATAGAGTAAAATAACAATAATAATTTAATATCTAGAACGAATAAATTATATTTGCCGTTATAAATAAATGAATTGTATTACTAAGCCAACCTAGCGGAGTTAGGGCTATTAAGTCCTCCATTACACTCAACTAGAATGGCCTGGGACCATGTTCATTGTACTGTTGTACATTTCCTGACAATATACTGTTATGCGATACTGTACCATATAACATAATATTGTAGCCTATAATAGCCTACCTATTGGATTGAGGCTAAAATATCTAAAGTATTTACTATATTGTGCCGTTTCTATTCATTTCGACAGGACGTGTCTATGTGCCCATTTGACAGTAATATACGAATTGAACAATGAACAATCATATTTGATCGCCTACCTACCCCTTGGCTAAGTAACACAATTGTACAATGAATAATTGTTAAACTGGTTCACAGTACATCATAATAATGGAATCGTAACTGAACTCGACCACAACGGAAAAAGGAAAATGCGCCTACTCTCATCATGTCGTGTAGGCTATTTCAAAACGATTTGCCAGATTCTTAAGATAATTGCGTTCTAATAAAGTGTGGTCATCTTCCTCATTCGTTGGAAAAACAGGATGTCTTTTTCTTTTGCTAGGGCTTGGGTTAACTTTCATTCTTGACAATTTGTTTAATTTGTATGTAGGTTAGCGGGGCGGTGTCGTAGTCATTCCAGAATTTTTGATGTTCCAGGTTGACCTGGATGGGACGCACCCACGTGTGTAATGGTTGCAAACACGTGAGAGTGGGTGGCTATAAAATTTTACGACAGAAGGGGCTTCTCTATATTACTGCTCCAGTTATGTTTTTGCAACTCTTGGGCTTGTTTATTTTTATATGTTGGATTTTCTTGGATTTTGTCTTCTCCATTTTGAGATCACAGCTTATTCCAACTCAAAAGGAATTCTGCATTAGTCGCGGTTAAAGACATTGTATGGCTAGTGGGGGATCCCCCTGTGGGTTTTGATTAACATTAGCATTAGCAATCAAGCCCAATTTATCTCTCTTAGCTGTCAGCCAACTAACGTATATAATTATTTAATGGGAATATACTTCTACTCGTATAGTAGCAGAACGACAAAATTGATGTACGATGAATGATGTTTATTTCGATAGTAGTGAAGTTGGCTGGAAGTATTGCAAATTAGAATGAAATGCCTCCATTTTCTGAAGCTCTGCTTTCCTTTTCAGTAATGTGAGACTCGTTTAATCAGAAAACTGAGCGAAGCAATTGATCTACCGGATAACCCTTCGATTATTCTGAGCATTATTTCTGTTAAATGGAATAACAAATAAATAATAATAACTAAATAAGGACTTTTTTGTTCTATTACTAAGCCAACCTAGCGGAGTTAGGGCTATAAAGCCCTCTCTTACACTCAACTAGGAAGGCCCGGGACAGCCTGCTTTACATGCCCTCCAAAGCGTGGCCAGAAAATGTAGGAAGTGTAGGACTCGAACCAACAACCTTTCAGGTGAAAGTCAGAGTCCGTACCACTACTCTACATGTCCAGGTAGTAGAGAACTAGGCTATGAAACTGAATGACCTTGTACATAATAGAAATTGTCTGTAACCTATCTTCCTGGTTTGATGAGATTTAGTAATTGTGTAGGGCGGGTAGTGAGTAAGTCCACTGAAATCCAGAATTCGAAAATTCGACCATCAGCCTCGGCTTCCAGGTACTAGATATTTGTGCTATTATGCACGAACGGAAAAGAAAAACTAATGCGGGTATAGGTTTAAATTAGCCTGAAAAAAAAAACCATTAAATGTAAATTGACGTACGAGAATATAGTCTAATGTAAATTGTTCAAATAAAGTCGTTTTTTCATTTCATTTCATTTCATTTCATTTCATTGCTTGTCTACAGAAATTAATTGCTTTTAACTTACTACTTATCAGCATGGCCTAAATTTTCAGCAAAGTTTGTTTTTTTGAATTGAAAGTTTCTCACCAAGCAAGCCAAAAACTGAGAGCTCTCCCTTAAACTTAGGAACTTATCCACGTGGCTATAATAAACTTAGGTGTTGGTTGATTAATGCGGGTACTTGTGTTAGTTTGGAGATATAATAAGGACCCCCGGGTGTTGTGGGTCGTTAGAAGGGATGATTGGTGATACCTCTGGATTTTGTGGGGACCCGCGTGCTACGTCATCACACAAGAGCAATTGAATTGTTGTCGGTTACAAATGGGTAGTCGTAAAACGTGTTGAGGGAATTGCTTCTGCCCCCGCGCCTTGCGTGCTTTCGCTGACAGGTGATTTGCTCTCAGAATATTGCTGACTCTTATCCCCTGCATACACACATATTATACATTTTATTCGCTTTCGCCACAAAAACTTCCTTGGTTTGTATATTTTGCCGTTAAACATGTTTTTTGGGGAATGTAACAAATTACTGTGCATATTTCATATGCTTCGTTTTTTCCTTTAAATAATGTATGCTATATTTTCACTGTGGTAGGTACGACTAAGAAGGTTACCTAAAAAACATCTGAACTGCTTAATTCCAAATGCTAGGGGTGACTCGTGCATTTTATTTTGAGCAAATAATTAATTTTCCTAGTGAAAACTCTTTTGGGCATATAGGTTCACAAAAATCATGTCTCAGAACTATTGTTTTATTTTGGGATAACTGAATTGCGAGGGGTTTTACCCTCCAAAAAACGACTACAATTTTTTTCTCTCTCAAAAACGGCTCCAGTGAATTTCTTCAAATTCACATTGTATATTGTAGTAGTTATTTATGTAAACAAATCGGAATAGGTCGTTTTGTAAGCTGAGCTACCTCTCCTGTTTTACCTAGACAAGTGTCAGGTGAGACAAGCGAGGATAGCAAGCCTCGCAATAAATAAAATTTGTCTAGATAGTTTGGTGCTGGGGGCAAAAATTAAAAGGCTCAATTTTCATTAAAAATGACTTAAAAATTATTTATCTGGCGAACTTTTGTATCGATGTATTGGTCCATAAATAGGAAAGCCTTCACTCGTACCGGTTTTTTATTCGAATTTTAAACATTCATTTGGTCTTTGGTCATTTGGTCATTTGGTTTTTGGTCTCTATACTCAGCTTGGATAGGCTCTCTAGCACGGTGAAAGTAAAGGTAGGCACAAAACTTTAGCGTCATAATTAAAAATTTCAAGCTAGGCTATTTACAAATGTTAAGAACTACATTTAACATACTGTGTGAATAGATCTAAATTTATACTAATAAAAATCTAGTTACGAATGGGTAAGCCAGAAAAAATCATTTGTATACCCCATTGAACCCCTCGGAAATTTAGGAGAATCTGAAGGCATCCAGTGTGGCGGGCAATATGTAGTCTATAAAGGAATTTAATGGGGTAGGTATCGGTGACAATTTGTCAAGTGGAGACATTTGAAGGGAGGATCACGTCTGTAGTTAGAGCTCGTTATATTGCGCATTTCTTTATCAGTCCTCTGTCCTGTGGTTACGTGGTCAATGGTCATTACGTGCCCTCACAGCCCCAATTCAATACCACCTTTCCATGTCCCTGCCAGGGGTTCTCCTTCAACCTGTATGCTGAGCGGATAATGAGCGACTTTGAATGCAGCCACGGAAGGCATTGCTATCAACGGAGAGCTTGTCAACAATCTGCGTTATGTAGATGGCACTGTGCTGGTTGCTTCATAAGAAGTACAATTGCAGTCGTTATTAAATAAAATAAGTATAGCGGACAGTAATGCGGGTATCTTAATTTACGTACAGGAGACCCAAGTCAATATTGTTCAGGGTGGTGCGCCTGTAGTACAATGTAAACAATACCGGTATCTCGGATGTATTTGTTAACAGTGATTGGGAGGTGAGCCAGGAAATTCGCAGCCGCATTGAACAAGCTCGAAATGTCTTCATCAAAATGCAGAAAGTACTTCGGTGTCGGAATCTCCGGTTGGACCTTAGATTGGGAATGATGAAATGTTATGTCTTCCCAACCGTTCTCTATCTGAAGCCCATGGGCTAGATTCGAGCGGTTCTGAGTAAATATTTTGTTAGTATAGTACTAAGTTGTAAGATGACATGCAGTATCTGTATAGTTTCATTGCTTACAAAGTACAAACTAAACTTAGTAGGCTATTTATTTATTTATTTATTTATTTATTACTTAGCGTCATAGTGTGGAAAATTCATTAATTTCATCAAAAATACCCGGCCTCGTTTTAGTACAAAATATGTCTGCCTTAACTAGTGACTTTTCATCAGTATCTAGGCCAAGCGTCCCAAAGTATACTGCAGTACTAAAACCAAAAAAATAGCTTTTAATTGAACGTATAATATATAAATTATAATTAAATATACTGGATAAAAGGGGGATGAAAATGAGCCCATAGTTGAGCAACTACTGAAGTGTAAATTGTTGTAGCATTTCCCTCTATCACAGATCATAATGATTGTAATTCATGCCGCGCGGCGCGCTTAGTAATTCCACGAACGTGAATAGCAAATTATTGCATGTATCTCTCTATATTATTACCCTTGTGTGAGAGCACTTGCTACGCCAAAGCTCTAACTGGAGAGGTTGTGGTTATACCTTGTTCATAATTTGAGTCATACTTAGTTCATGTGATGGTACTGGAGCCAGATAAGAAACGCGATATTATGTTCTCCTTCCCCTGAGGATTTGTCGCCGTACTGGAGAATTTGATTAATTCTTCCATATAGAGTGATTTCCAGCGTTATACTATTTACTTAGGCGTGTATTTCACTTGTCACATTTTCTTCATTTGTGCATTAAAAATTGATGAGATTTTTGCTTTAAGGAGACTATTATATAGATACTCAACTTATCTATTATAAATTAAGTTATAATATTGTAGAGACTTATTAAAGATGTCTGCTACCATATTATAACTTAATTTATAATGGATAAGTTAAGTATCTACATCTTAGTCTCCTTAAAACAAAAATCTCATCACTTTTTAATGCACAAATGAAGAAAATATGACAAGTGGAATACACGCCTTACCCAATACTAGACTGAGTATTTGATTAAGTTGCAGCATCCCATTTCGGTTCAGTGAATTGTCAATTTATTTTAGGCGGTTGCGGGAGCGGGTCTGGCGTAAAATAAACCTAGGATAAGCTTGTCATTCCATGTTTACATTGGGCAAATGCTTTCCTTCTTATGAGCCTTGTGAAACTTATCTTAAAATGAGACTACGTTCTGTGTAAATAAACAAACTCCAAGCTTTTCTTATGTTTATGTTACGCCAGACCCGCTGCCGCTACCGCCTTAGCTTAGCTGAGATTTGTGCATTCGTCACGATATACAGTTTACGATAGACAGTTTACATTGAACATAATATACTGTACATTAAATTGTTGAAAGTTGTTATTTTAGTTTTAATTCAGTGTAAAATTAAGCTAGATGCTGGGATATGCCGATAGTTGGTAATTTTATTGCTAGTTTTGATTACCTGGAAGTAGTCAAGAGAAATCTAGCATTTAGAAAAAAATAATAGTTTTTTGTTGTTAAAACAGGATAAAAAAAATGTTTATGTGTATGTCGTAGTTAGACTGTAGAAAAAACTGGTTATGAGCTTTGGAGCTGTGTCGGAAATTAAACTCGCTAATTTCATGAGACAGTTAGCCTCGGGCGCCCAATACCATTCAGTTAAGGGATGAAAATTCATCCTATTTCGAACTCTGTCAAACTGAAAATATTCGAAATCCTAAGTACTAATAGTTGATGCCATGGCACGTATTTTAGCCAGCCAGTATTTTCCATTTACTGTTCATGTTTGCTAGTTTTCTCCCTACTTTCTTGAAAGTAGCCAGCGGGAAGAATATTATCGTCCGAGGTAAAAAAGTAAATATCCGGACGAGCGCGCAGAAGCTGCGAGTGATGGATGTTAGCTTAAGGATCGATTTCTTTGAATTAAGACGCCGGTGTAACATCAATCATAGGCTCAAACCTGCGATACATTGAACAAAGGTAGTTTCCATGGAATTTCCGCTGTTTGATAAAGCAAGTGGTCAATCTGAAAGCGTACTGTCATGCGTTTCGTCTACATCTGTGGTCGACATCTTCAGTGGCACTAAGTGTTGCATGACATTGTGTTATGTATGTATTGAGGGTCCCTTGACACCCTGAAGGGGGTACTATGAAGGTTGATGAAGAAGAATCTATAAACAGCAGTCAGTGATGTGAGCAATTAAGTTAAGGGATCAAACAAAAAATGTGGTTAGCATACTACTGTTATTTAACCATAGTTTATGTAAACCACCGGGTTAACTAATTAATTAGCCCGTTTAGGTCAAGCAATTATCCATTTTGCCTTAATGTAAAATTGTTCATGGGCAGGTTGCCTTAAAACCGAGTAACTGCTGAAGATTGGTTTCTAAATTCGCATGTTAATGGTTTGCTTGGAGAGGAAACTTCCGCCGAGATTGGCCACCCATTGATCACCCCAAAATGGGTTTATATTTTTTATGTAAGTTAATACTCAAGTTATAAAGATTTGGTCCATTCAATTAGTACAGGTACATACACCATATTATAAGGGGTTTTCGATTTTGTTATATTTTTCCATACATTTGCTAATTTGGTAAATTTCTGTCGCCTATTAGATTCACTGAAAACACCCTACACCAACACTAAATTCTATGTAATGTATGAAATAGTCCTCTGCTAATTGATCAGACCAAAACGTTATAACTTAAGCATTAAATTATAAAGAAATAAAAACCAACATATTTAGGGGTGATCCAGGGGTGGCCAATGTGAACGGCCTGCTGCCTCTTAACAAACTTAACAATTAATTAATTAGTAATTACTTTGATGGAGTAAAGGAAGTCTGATTGAAAAGGCATGAAATTAAAAGATAACTCAGTGAGATAACGGACCTACATTATTTAAAATTAAAATTTCTGATTACTCGGACATCAAGATTTATGTCTCGGAGAGTTTTGTTATTTTAAAATTTCAAGCTTCGTGATTAAAAAAAAAACTTTTTCAGCGTTCATTTCAATGTAATTTTCGACCGCCCAAGGGATTAGAATTATGCGAAATATACACAGGTATACTATATGAATTGGCTTGTTAAAATTAATTAGCGAACAAAATGGTTTTTATTTTAAAGTCCTATTTACGGTACTTAGTATTATGTATACATTGGCTATATACTGTACTAATTATGTATAATTTTGTAAAATGGTCCTGAGTCTCCTATAGTACGAGTATCTACAACATTTTGAATGGATAGTATGCAAGAGTATGGCGCGGTTTCCACCGACCGGCTAGGGCTAAATACAAATACGGTGACGTGGCAACAGACATTCAAGACTTAGGTGGGGTTACCACCGACCTCTCTTTGCAGAATGCAAATGACATTGACGGAAATGTTTGTTTTTCTTTTTATAGAAATCTATTAAAATGTTTGTAATTAACATATCCCATGACGCCATTTTTTAATTTTAGTTAGTTTGTTTGTGATTTTACTCTATGATCATTGATCAATTTTAACTATGGCATAGAGTAAAACAAACATTTCCGTCAATGCCACTTGCATTCTGCAATGCGAGGTCGGTGGAAACCCCGCCTAAGTCTTGAATGTCTGCTACCACGTCACCGTTTTTGTATTTAGCCCTAGCCGGTCGGTGGAAACCGCGCCTATGCACAGGCTGACGGTAGAAGCAAAAGTCGGCCAAGACCTCAGAATTGTAGGAGCAACCGCAGTCGAAGCACAGAATCGCAAGGAGTGGAAGAGAACATGCCGTATCGCTGACAGGGATAAAAGCGAGGAAAAAGTAAAAGTATGCCAGGCTAATAGGACGCAATTGAAGTCTGCATTATCTGTTCTAGTTCTATATAACCTTTTTAATTTTCTAAGAAATTCCATACAACCTTTTAGTGCATTCATTTAATTAATTACAATTTATTAGTTGGTCATACATCTAAAATTCTTGGCCAGGTCGGTGTGGCCTTAATTTCGTGAGACTGCCGTGACTTGCCACATTAATGTCCTATTGACGGGCAAAGTTGAGAGAACACGCGATGTTGTAAAATAACCTTTGAAGGGCAGGCTGAAGAACTCCATTATATTGATGATGGTCTCTCAAAAAAAAATTTCCGCTACTAAATAAAATTTTTTTGAGGAAAAAATATATAATTTTAAGGGGCTTAAAATAAATGCACTAATGCATTGAAATAAGTTTTCAAAAAATGGCAAGTAGCCTATTTGATTAGTGATGGACGGTGCGGAACCGAAAACCGGGTATTTTGGGTCCCACCGATTTCTAGTATTCCCCATGTATTTTCGTTGGGTCCTCGGTTTGGCCCTATTTTCTTCGGAGTTCGGACCGACCATAATCCGGACCGGATATATCCCTTAGTCCAATTAGTAGCACTAGAATCATGCTCTCCATTGTCTGTCAACGGCGTATTATCCTCTTCGCAGGGTTCCCTGTTATTGCGGCCAGGGAACCGTGACTTTCTCTATCCCGCGAAAGAATAAGTGTACTGACATTAATAAGCTAATGAAGTCCATAATATCCCTTATAAGATGGGAACTAACTACTGCATGACACTGATTATAACCCCTTAACGTGGTCATGACCCATTCGCATTGGGGTCTCGGGTCACTTACCCGCTTGCTATAATGATTCGCCATTCGTGTGGTCCTGTCAAGTATGTGAGGCTTGTTTATTGTGATTACACTTTTTTAATTTTTAAACTCCTGAAGGTTTTTTAGGGGTTTGGATCATAATGTTGTGGTTGCAATCTTATTGGTTGGTTTGTTTCCTTCCAACAAGAAAAGTTCCAAATACCGAAGCATCAATGGATCAGTGGATTCAGTGCATCCTCAAGATCCCTAAACCACTCTTATTATGTTCGAACTGCAAGCGAGCCTCAAATGTTGCTTCATTATAAGTCTTTGTTTTTGTTGCAGGATGGGATGGACTAGATGGTCACCAGCAAGTTCATCGGCAACTTTCAGTTAGCAGTGACTCGAAATTGCTCGATGAAGATATTAGGGAAGAAACCAAGGTTATTCTGCGGCCAAAGAAACCGCCCCGGCCCAAATCCGAGGTCTTCCTTAATAAAGATCAGCAATCGCGTCGGACCAAGCGATTTTCTGCATTCGGGGTGAGTTGCGTGCATTTCTTTGATTTAGGGTAGCTCCAACTTACTTGTAGTTTTGATGATTACAATATGGAGGCAACTAAAGCCGTCCCATTCTGTAGTAGGTATCGTGGTGACCGACAATTAACCGCTTAAAAGAGTAGTGTGGCAATAAAAAATAGTTTTGTGGAAAATTTGATTCACCCGACACCCAGTATGGTTGGAATAAGCCTCTAAATGAGATTTTTGCTACATTCAATCTCTGCAAATTCGTGATTATGCAACTGTGTCCACTATTCTTCTTCTTCTCGTGCCCCTTCAACGTTGAAGATTGGCGATCATTTGAGCGATTTTTCGCTCATGATGATTGTACAAGGGATGCCCCGAAGGACCTTTAATGCAGTGGTTTCCCGTTGCCTTCTGCATCCTTATGCCGTTGACTCCTCTGTTGAATTCTTCCGCCTTTAGGGAGCTTTTTCTCTCCCATGGACAAAAGGGTGCCCATGCCCTAGCTCCAAGGAGCTAGGTGGGGGATCTTTAACCGGACCCCACTCGGTACTGCTTGGTCGGGGACTGCTTAATCATCTTATTCGCAGCTAGCCATCATATCTGATGGCCGTTCACTATCCGCCACCTGTGACCCCACTAGTAGCCTGCAGTTCAGCCCTAGCCTATAGTGTCCACTATATGAGTATTTATTTGAGTCGACTATTTTTTAGGAATGAGTATGAGGATGTGATGCGTAGAAAATTTTCAACCTTACATTTAATTTAATTTTCAAAACAAGTTATTAATGATTTGGTTTGTTTAAGTTGTAGTAGTCTACTTCTTGTATTATATACAATAGTGCTTGTACTACTAGTAGTATAACAGGGTATTTGTAATATTTAATACCGTAAAGGCTAAGTAGTTCTTTCATAAAAATTATTGGGGGTTAAATTTCAAGATAAATAGAATTAATGGCAAAGTTACAGCACCAAAAATTAAGAACCGGTACGAGTGAACCCGTACATGCTTTCTTATTTATCAATGTAGTATAGGTACCGAGATAGATAATATTAGTAGTTCCACGGTAAATAATTGACCTAGGCTTAAATTTCGGCATCGACATTCCCTATCACAAAGGACTGAATTGATCGATGGGACTATTGCATAGTCTAGGACCAATCTAATACAATATATCGGTAATAATGACAGGATGTGCCCTGTATTGGGCATGAATTATTAATTTTCTTCCAAAATGTTTTTTATTCAAAACCAAAATATTGCTGGTGAAAGTAACCGGTTCGGTCTAATTACTCTATTTAACACATAAAACATACCGGAAGTTGGAAAGTATCGAAGTGTCAAGGTCATTTTTAGTCATTTTTCATGAAGAGTGAAAAGAACTCTTATTAGAATTATTGTTGGAAGACTCAGAAGAACTGTGGACAATTAGATTTAGCTTGCAATTTTAATAAGGTGACATATTGTGAAATTAAAAAAATGTTATTATCATTATTCGGCTATTAGCCTTCTATATCTCGCCAATACTGTATGTCATCTCTAACCATGGGGAAGTTTATTATTCTTGGCTTCGTAATCTCACGAATTGCTATCCTTAGGGAAAAGAAGAGCAAGATAGGCAGCAGGACTAAGTGACTTGTGGAGGACATATTAAGGGTATTGTTATGGACGGGTTGGGATTATACCAGTGTTTATTTATTCATAATTCTCAATTAAATGCGACAGGCAACTGACATAATTTTATTTACATCTGGGATTGTTTTCCATTACGAATTGATAGGACGGTAACATGTTTTCCCCCGAGTACATGGTGGTATGAATCGAAGGGGCGGGGGGGGGGGGGGTTAAGCAGAACCATGACGGCTATACCATGTGTCACGTCACATGGTTCCCCTTTTATCGTCGCCCGCTAAGCACCTCTTCATCCCTGACTGTGACTGTCTTCAATTGAAACTGGGGGGGAGGGGGGCTACCCTACTCCCCCGGGCATATTCCCATTCGAATGGCTTTTATTCCCCATTCCGATAGGCATAAATACCTGTCGGTTGGATATTACTTTACGTCGAGGGGGTTGTCAAACTGGTTGATGGCTGTACGCCCATACGCGTTTTTCGTTTTTAAGACTACTTTTTCCAGTTAAGGGCATTTTATTGCAGTGATACAGTGGAGTTTTTATAAACCGTGTCTTCGATTATTGTATACTCTATTTTACGGTCCCAGGATGAGCCCTTTTTGCATTTCTCTAAACAACCAAATTATCAGTTGAGAGGGGTCTACAACCGCACGGTCTTGCTCTGGGAACGTTAGAAGATGGCAGTGCGGTTGTAAGCCCCTCCAAGTAGTAAGGGATCAACTAATAATCTTCTTGTTCAGAGCGGTAAGTAGGGAATTAACCATTAATTGTACTTACTGCAATCAACCGTTCACCAATAGCGCAATACTAATTAAATTTATTGTGCTACTTGTCAGAAATTATAGCTGAATTCTGTGCTTTTGCTGCGATTTGTGACTTTCATGGAATGTAAAATTGTACTAATTTGTAATATTAACTTTGAAACGTCACCGTCAGCGTGAGCAAGAGAAACTTGGGATTGCTTATGAATTGGACACGATTTTCAAGATTGCAGCTTCAATAACACGGTATTTGAGTTTACTATACAAGATTACTATTTCTGAAGCTCAGTTTATTATTGCGCTTCATCCATTTTAACTTTACCCCATCTTGAAAGTTTCAAGAACGGTTGAAGTTTTTGTCTGAATAACTTGAGGTCAAGTTAGAATCGGTAGAATTGTCTGAAACTTTTTCAGTTTTCCAATAGATTAAAATTTATTTATTTTTAAAGAACCTTCTCATTCAAGGGTAGTGAAACTACCCGGACTCGTATCTGTACTTGATTAAGTCATGCGTTCGCCTGTTTCATTGCGTCAATGATATTGTCTCAGTTTGTCCATTATCACTTGTATCCGGTGTAGGTGGACATCACGAACGTATACCAGTTTGCCAATGACCAAAAATTCATACGGAGACAATACAAATAATGCCCGAAATCCATGGGGTTGTTGCCATTAGACAAGGGATCTATGGACCACTGTACAATATAGGTCCATAAAAAATCCTTCAAAAATTACTACTAACTACCCAAGTGGCATAGTCATCTATTAAGAATATTTCTTCATATGTTGAATGAATTTGAGAACTTGACATATTATGCAAGATGGAGCATGTATATACGCATTACGCTTGACATATCGGATGACAGCTGAGACTGTATGGTTCTGATCGATCACTGCTATTTTCTACAGTTAAATGTCAAACTACGAATTTCCATTAGCATTATAGCATTAACGTAAAGCAGCTTTACAGCCCTTCCTTTACCCATACTGTAATGTGACTCTAGGGTGGACCCATTTTCTTGTATCAGTACCAAACGTTTTGGTGCCTTTTTGCTAAAGTGGAAACAACAATATTACTTACTTACTTTTCTTACTTAACGTGTCCGGGACTTGCGAACGCAGACAACTACAAGACGACGGCCACCTTCTAGTTTGCCCGAGACTAGGAGAAGCTGTGTCACAGACAGACCTTTTAGACGCCAACGACAGGGCCTTCCGGGCCGCAACGTTTTGGATCAACGTGTCCTAGGCCCGGACACGTTAAGTAAGTAACGATATTAAATCACACCCTTTACCTGCTACTAAACTGTCAGGAAATGTAGAGTAGTGGTACGGACTCTGACTTTTACCCGAACGGTTGTTGGTTCGAGTCCTACACTTCCTACATTTTCGGGCCATGCTTCGGAGGGCATGTAAAACAGGCGGTCCCGGGCCTTCCTAGTTGAGGGTAAGAGAGGGCTTTATAGCCTAGGTTGGCTTAGTAATAGAACAAAAAAGTCATTATTTATTTATTTTATTTATTTATACTGTAAGGTGGCTCTATGAAACGGTGGTGGACCCATTTTTTTTTCGTATCAACACCGAACGGTTTGGTGTCTATTTGGTAACAAAGATCAAAATCAATATTTTTACCTGGTGCTATATTGTAATAGATTGTTATCGCATATTTCTATAAAACCTACCAGGCATTAAAATAGCATGAAATTAAATTTAAAGCTAATTTCTGGTTACTCTAGTCTAATTAATAAACCATGTATAGTGAGGTGACCTATATTGAGTTTAAGAGGTCTAACGATTGGTTAAAACCGAAGGAGTAAAAGTGAAAAAAACTAACTATTGTTTTTTTTTCGCTTTGTAAAATTGTAAGAGTGGTAAGAAAGGCTCGAAATTCCCCCAACGTTGATATAATGACAATTTTCTTGCTCCATGAAATAATATTTTATTTGTAACAATTTATTCTGCTAATTATTGACTTGTTCATTAGTCAAATGGATGATGGATACGTGATAATTGACCCGTGTCCACTTTTCATTATTGCTTTTCGAAATTGACCGTCAATTCTGGATTGCACTCCTTTGTTTGGCGCTGATTCCACCAACGTCAATAGTGATATTAAATGTTTTTTGATGTGGTAGCAGACATTTTTAGACAGTCTAAAAATGTCTGCTACCACGTAAAATAACATTTAATATCACAATTGACGTTGGTGGATTTAGCGCCTTTTCCGTTGACCTTTCTTTGACTAGCTTAGGCGCCCACTCCATTGACCGGCTAGGGCTATTTCCAACAACGGTGACGTGGTAGCAGACATTCAAGACTTAGGCAGCGTTTCCACCGACCTCGCATTGCAGAATGCAAATGACATTGACGGAAATTAGGATTTTTCTTTTTATAGAAATCTATTAAAATGTTGGTACTTAACATATCCCATGACGCCATTTTTTAATATTGGCTTATTTGTTTGTGATTTTACTGTATGATCATTGATCAATTTTAACTATGGCATAGAGGAAAATAAACATTTCCGTCAATTCTGTAATGCGAGGTCGGTGGAAACGCCACCTAAGTCTTGAATGTCTGCTACCACGTCACCGTTGTTGGAAATAGCCCTAGCCGGTCAATGGAATGGGCACCTTAATTATGCATATCGGTAATCTGGGCATATACTGTGATCCAATTGCGCAAGGTCCTTGCGTGTTCCTCGATGCTGCCGTCTCGTGTTAGCCAACACTCGACTGGTCTAAAGCGGTTTGGGCTTTTAGGGTGAGTCATCGAGTGGTAGTGGTGGTTGGTGATTCACAGGTTGTACGACTCACATGACAGGGGTTGGTTTGTTTGTGGCTCATTCTGATGTGTGGTGTCGAGGTGACCAGCAGAGAATGGTGTTTGTTGGTGCCACTATGGGACCCCCGCGTGGACAGTCCAGAAGGAAAAAGGTAGTGAATGAGAAAATTAAACTCATACTAGTTGTTTAATTGTTTCTATTTTACCAATTGCACTGAGATTTTACACACATATTCATATTGAGTAGCTTATATTTCGTTTTTGCCATGTTTAAATATAGTCGGAAAACTATGCAATGTGATTTGGACTTGTGAGGAGCTTGGTTACAAACGTGGCCAACTCCATTTTTTTTACAAAATGGGGTTTTGATCCGACCTTGCAGGAAATTTTAATGTCCACCTGCACGTTGTAAAATAAAGTGACAAAAGCAGCCAGATTGCGCACAGAAGCGCTGAGAAGTCTAGGGTTCCCTATAAACTTAATGCAATTTTCAACAGAAAATCCACTCTCCTGAAAAATTCTACAACTTGGAGTTGGCCATGTTTATAAACAGCCTCCTCTTGTATTTCTTCCTCAAAAGTTTCCTTTGAGACTATAATTACGTATCATTAATGGTGTTGCTGCTTGAATGACTAGCGGATGAGATACTTTTCTGTAAATTTTTAATGCAAGCTATTACATTTAACACTCTTAGATCCCATGATAGTTTTTAAAGTCAGGACATGTGGAGTAGTGGTACGGTCTTCGGCTTTCCCCCGAAAGGTTGTTGGTTCGTGTCCCACACTTCCTAAATTTTCTGGCCATGCTTCGGTGGGCATGTAAGGCAGGCAGTCCCGGTTCTTTCTGTAAGAGAGCGCTATAGCTCCAACGCAGATAGGTTGGCTTAGTAATAGACAATTATTTATTAATTTATGTAGTCTCTATAAGGACGACTGTACGGCACCGCCATGTATTGGAAGTTGGCTGTGCCGGCCAGTATTCCCTTTGAAACTTCTAAAAGAGTATACCCCTCCATAAGCCCCGTTCCCACCATTGCTTGATGAGTATCATCAAGGAATAATAGACGGTTCCGTCATTTACCAATACATGGCGGTGCCGTGCAGTATTCCTTACCGAGACATTTCAAGCGATGATGGCACCTCCTCCTCGATGTCAACCCATACCGACTATGAGCTCAGACATGCTGACCGTTGATATTGTAACAGGCGTTAGATCGACATAACCAAGTATGGGAACGAGTCTGTCAGCAATATCAAGTGTGCACGTGTTTTTTGCTGTCGCTTCATCACATGCAGAACTGTGTGCTCCCTCCGAGCTAAAGGCATGAAAGGGCAATAAGTAATGGACGGAAAATCTGATAAAAAGGGGCAACTATTGATCCTACTGATGATCCAACATGCATTGCACGTTGTGGCGCATATTCCACCTACGTCAATAGTCAATATGGTATTGACGGAAATGTCAATTTTTCATTGATACACTACATTCCACACGTTTTTTCAACTAATGATCACTTTTCTTCTATTGACCCGTATGCGCCAAATTTTTGAAATTTTTGTTTGCCTTTGTTTTTTTAAATTTTGTTTGTATTTGTTTCCTTCGTACACTTATTATTTTTAAGAAAACCTAATGATAGTAGGAGATCCGAAGTAAGATCGACCTTCACCGATCTGTTTAATGGATGAAAACTGTTTTATAAACAATCTATTAAAATGTTTGTACTTAACATATTCCATGACGCCATTTTAGTTTGTTATGGTTTGCAGCGCGTGATTTTACTCTATGATCATTGATCAATTTTAACTATGGCATTGAGTAAAATTGAAATGTCCGTCAATACCACATTTACTATTGACTATTGACGTAGGTGGAATATGCGCCTATTTTGACAGTGTTGGTACTTTGAAAACATTGTGATGATAAAAACAGTTTGCTCGTCCTGACACCTGAGACCTGTGAATGTGGTAGTGAAGATTTCGTACAACTCACACTACACATACAGCATTTCCTTATGACATGTAAACAATGTACATCCATCCATAACTTATCATTACGATTAGTTATTCACAATCGACTTTTACTTCATTGAGAATATAAACTAATTTTGTAACACAAGGTTGGAGGAAAGTTGGTGGAATGAGGGGAGCGGAATAAGAGGCATTGTATTCTGTGTAATACATGGCATTGTCATGTTAAAGCCTAGGGTATTATGCCAGCTTATCTCATTTTCTATTTCACAGCTACAAAGAGACTTGAAAGAGTAGTTTAGGGGAGTATTACTCATGACTTTTCTTATACCAATAAGTGATTTCAATTCATATTTACCCTGGCAATAACAAGAGTTCGTTTATCTGTCGAGCCGTCTGAATACTGTTGCGCTTAGCGCGGCGTACAAACTGGGAACCACATTCAAGATAAGTTATCTGACCCGAGATTTAGTGTATTGACTAATATTATTAGTGAAGGTTCGGTCATGGCTAAGACTGTATTGCTAAAGATATCTCATCCCATGTCGCGGAGAATCAAAATCGTAAGTTTGTTTGATTGGTGATCCACAAGGGACTTGCTGAAGTCTTTGCTTGGCTACTATGAGGTACGATATACGGATATTCTCACTCCACACCCAAACAGCGGTGGTTAATTGACCTGTGCTGTAAGGCTAAAGCTTGAAAAAATATTATGGTTACAAATTCCAGGTTAGAGTATATACTACAATATGATCAGGCATGAACCAACAATGAACGTTTGCATTTTAATTTTTTTCTATTAGAAGTGATAAAAATAGTACACAAAGGGGTGCATATGGAAATGCGAAAAATGGACTCCACAACATGAAAAGTAACTGCTACCTACTGTGTAGTGTTCCAATAAATAAAAAACATTTTTTCAAGCCTAAGCCTTACGGAGCTGCAGGCTGATCATGGCGATGTGGCATTATTATAATATCGGGGGTAATACATAGAAATACATTAACTGGCGCGGCGGGAGCCATAATATGCCTTACGAGGCACCCGTTAACCATAAGCCAACTATCAGAGATAAGAACCAACGCAAAAAATATCGAAGTCTTACACATTGCAGCATAGCAGAACGGATACCTGGACCCGGTCAAAAACTCTGTACTTAGCTTGTGCAGGCTACACTTATCACTGGGTTTCCTCGCCAAATTGCGTACTTCTCTTGTGCAGGCTACACTAGCAGCCATATTGATAACGGTCTCCAGCCCCGGGATGGGGTAATATAATACCATGTCACGTGATGGTGTTAATTCAATTGTTTAAAATAAATGAACAGCAAATTTCAGAATTTTCTAAATTGTGATGTTGGCAATTCCGAAGAACTGAACTGACGCGACGCTGCCGTAGCAAATATAAATAGCAAATATAAACACATATCTCCCTAGAAATAAACAAGTTTTAATTTTGAATTAATACACTGAGGATTATAAATAATTTGTCTAAATCTAAGGCAGAAAAAATGAAGAAACACACCAAAAATATAGCTGAAGATCATTCAATTGTTTAAATAGACACAATTTGAATTTTCCGCGCTTAGCACTCTTGCGACGATTACCAACATCAAAAATTAAAAAATTCTGAAATTTGCCTTTATTTTATTTTAAACAATGGAGTTCTTGCGCAGGTAAAACAAAGATGGCAGGCTGTCGGAAAGGGAGGGGTACCCCTGATTCTCGGACATCACCCCCTCATTTTAACATGGAGTGTATAGACTTTCCAATGAAATTTATTTTATTTTAAGAAATTTTCGCTTTTAAACGGCAAATTAGTGCTATTTATATGTTCCTTCAATACTTGCGCGGGTACTGACAAAAAATTACGGCAAAGTAGCTGCAAATAATTTATAATATTAATAAAAATATTATTTACTTGTGTATCTAATTTTATTTCATTGGATGTGATACTTCCGCGAGGGCAGAACAGATTTTTAAATGGGTATGTGAGCCTAAGCTTGCTTATACATATTACAATTAATGTATTAGTAATGATTTATTACCATAACCATACAACTGTACTGCATAACTACCATGAAATATAGCCTAGTCGGCTGGGCTGCCGACACGCTAGCCTATCATTTTGTTTGCAAATATTAGTCGCGTAAAAAGGGTTATTGTCTCTCCATAATACTATCACTAGAATTCAATTTAGTATCTGAGCACCAAAGCAGTAAATTTCGTAGGGCCATAGGCCGTTTGCTTTTGTTTTCGGGGGGGGGGGGGGGTCCAAATTTTTTTTAACGTAATTTATTATTGAATTAATGGTCATCAAGCAATACAGGTTTACATAAAAAAATATTTTTTTTTGGGGGGGGGGGGGTCCGGACCCCATGGACCACCCACCTGGGCACGGCCATGGCCACTGGAAAGTAACGACGATACATATTAATGTACATTATTGATCCCAATCAAGGCCGTAGCCAGGATTTTTCGGGGGGCGGGTTCAGAAATTTAATTGGATATTACATAGTAGTTTATATTTTCCTCTCAAAATCCGATTCTATTTAGTATGAAGCCATTTCATCACGGGGGGGGGGGGGAGGAGGTTGAACTCTCCCTTGGCTACGGCGATGATCTCAATCGACTGTCCGATTGGATGTGGAAAATCTTTTGTTGGCCCACTAGGATCCACTAAATGTTTTGAACATATATACAAGGCTGTTCCCCGGTTATGATTTCGGGGGGGGGGGGTCCAAACATTTTTTTACGTAATTTATTAATGGATAAATTCTTCAAACAATAAGACTTACAGGTTTACCTGCAGAAATTTATTTCGGGGGGGGGGGGGGGTGCGGACCCCATGGACCACCTCCTGGGCACGGCCATGCATATATATGTGTATTTTGTAACTTTAAATATTGTGGACTTCGTTCTGCCACAAAGATGCAACCTCCAATTGCATTTTTTAATTTTTTCCAGTGGCTTGGGGAACGATATAATTCGGACCTCTCTCATATGTGTTCTGTCCTGGTGTAGGCTATCACTATTACACAAGCCATAGCAGCAATGCTTGACCATAACGCTAGAAATATGAATAATAACAACTTAAAACTGTAAAAATCAATAGCGCTCAATGCATTTCATATCCTCCAATGGCCGAACAGCTGATTTTGTTTACATTATTTTCGCAATCACGCATGCGCTGTTAGCTCCGCCCTCTTACTGTGACGTCACTACGCAAGAACTCCATTGAATTAATACTACCACGTGACATGGTATTATATTACCCCCCGGGATTAAAATCGCCATGATCAGCCTGCAGATCCATTTCACACCGCTATTACAGAGTGAGAATACCCATATATTCAGAGCCCTAGTTACTCTGATTCTGGGGCGAGTGGGTATTTAGCACAAACTGGCCTACACATGCCTAAAACCTCGGCTAATCTCAAAGAGGTTCTTGCTTTGATTTATGATTTTAGAGTTGACCTACGCCTACATGGGGCTTAAGACCCCGTTCTAATAATGTCACATAAACCTTTATAAAATAAGCCAGTATTAATTGTTCTGAATTTGTACTGTATAAATGATAATGGATATTATTTTCCTTTTTGACCAAGGCGAGGCAAAAACTTAGTACAGCAGCGATGGCTCATTGTGGAAAAGGAAAATAAAAACAAGCAAACAACGTAATTCCAGGGATTTTCCACGTGGGTTTCGGTCAAAGCGTTCAGTAGAGATAAGAGAGCGCGGCCGTTTGCCGGGCATTAAGGCACGTTTAGGCTGGATTTCTTTGTGTCGAGTCATAACTTGATTGTATCCCCCTCCCCACTTTATTCTGCCTCTAATCTGTCGGGATTGGGCTTTTCGGACGTTTACCCAGCGCTAAATTGTTACTTCTTACCCTCCCCCTTTATTATCAGCTTTATTTTCGTTCTATCTGTATATTCTGCCGTAAACAACGCCAAGGGCTTTTTGAAATTAATTTCTCCTATGACTTGTACTTGTATGATATTATCCCACTAGGTAGAGCCTAGGTTCACCTTAAAGATATTATTCTAGTATTAATACATGAATGGGAGATATCTATAAAGACAATTTGGACAGTTTTTTAAAGAATTTGTTTTAATGGTTTACGAATTAATGCATTGCCCTTCAAAATAGAAATTAAAACAGTAGCCTACCCTGCATACTCGTGATGTCGTGAAATGAAGGTATAAATAGATTATGCTGATTGTGGTTTTCTTTTTGTTCCAGGGGGATTCGCCTTTTGGAAAGTCTGAAGCTTACATTAAGCTGGAGCAACTAGGGGAAGGTTCCTACGCCACTGTCTTCAAAGGTTATAGCAAGTACGTTTACTTTAATCCCGTTTATAAAACATGTTACAGTGCACGTGAGATAGGCGTCAGAAAGTCTTTCGAACCTTAATATCTTTTCTAAAATGTAGCAGAATTAAAAAAAAAAAAACTATCAAAAATTGAAATACTGGTACAGAATATACCATAGTGAAAAATGTTAGCCTCCGCCTACTTTTTTTGCCTTTTTGTTTACCTATACATACTTTCAAAATCAAAATCTCTTCCCGGGTGTACCTACAGTGAATTTGACTTTTAGTTCCTCGGCCTCCTCCTTATAGGCTTTATAAGCTACGTCAGTGTGTATTAAAATGCTTTGAATTTCGGCTATATTATCTTCTAGCCTTTATTCATTGCGTTTAAGTGTGGGCGCAGCTTTAAACGAAAAATTATGAATGAAAATGAAAAAAAAAAAAATATTTGCATGCGCTCAAAAGATTTCTTTACAACCTTTCTATATAACACTCTGTTGGTAGTAAAGTACAATCTAATTTTCCTCAATTGATGTTATTTTTTCTTTACCACCACTGCGGAAAATTCAAAATCCATCTCTAGTCATAAAATCAAATATCACAATAGTTTACCTCTGATGTTATTTGAAGTCGCGAGGGTCCACAAAGCAGTAAATCAAATCGTTTTCCTCCAATAGAAATCACGTCAAGATTTATGCCAATGGGGACTAGGTCTGGAAGCTCTGGCGTAGGTAATAGTTTTTGTCGGGGGTCGCTCTCTCTCCCCTTTACTCGTTCCTAAATGTCTTTCCCTGGATGACCCTTAAGATTCCATCCCGTGATGAGTTTCCCGTTTGCATCTCCTTTCAAGTTGCGGGAGACTTGATGACCGTTTTAAATAATTGATACCGAACTGGTTTCAGTTGCCTACTTTTATTAGTGATAAGAGGATATGCTACGTAGAAAATTGGCACCCCAAAATTACTTTTCATTTTTTATTTCATTAACTCTTTAACTCATTAACATTAAGTTATTGCCCCATCTGTAGACAAACTCAGGAAAACCATTCTAAACCACCCATGACTTCCACACACGCACACACACACAGTGACCGGCGCAAATGCTCGGAAAAAGTCCCGCGCCTAAAAAAAAGTTATTAAAAATTAAAAAAATCGGGTGGCACGTGCTGATGGACTGCTGTCTAGCGAGAACGTCTTTCCTCGGTCGGTTTTGCTATGGGAGGACTACAGGCAGGAAAACAGCTTCGCCCAAAAGAGGTTGCGCGCTTTGCGACCGCAATTGGGTTGCACGAGTGAGCTAGATGGGGCGTGTCTCCTATGGGCCCTCACCGTGGCCTGGGACTTTGCCAAGATCTACTACTACTACTATTAAAAATTTCGCCGTTTAAGTTGTAAAAGACTACTTCATGCATCATACAATCGGATCTTTTTACTTTTCGGCTTTGTAGTTTTCCAAAAATCCCAGATTACGCGAAATTTTAGTCCCCTCTGGTTTTTATGAAAGAACTTATTATTATAATAACTTCCTATTACATGATGCAGGAAGTAGTCTTCTACAGCTTACATGATCCAAATCTTTAATAACGTGCTGTGTTAATTAATTAAAAAATAAAAGGTCAAGAAAAACAAAACAAATTTTGTGGTGGTACTTTTCTACGTAGCATGTCCTCTTAAACGGTGCCACTAGTAATGGTAGAAGTCGAACAGTTTAGAGCTCCAAGACGTTCTTTGGAAAGGTGAAATATGTAAATGATGTACAGTAAATGGCGAAGGCGGACTAATATGTATTATGTTAAGCGCGCCGCTTTGGCGCCCCACATCGCGATATTTCCCCCGCCTTTCATTTCCTGTGGAAAGTAGATGAATTCGCCTTTTCCTTTTTCGTGCTGCCGACCTCATTTCAATGGCAATCGTTGATAGCGTTATAGGTCAAAATGACGTACTTGATTTCTTGTTTACTATTTTGCAACTCCACACTTCGTGTGTGTGTGTGTGTGTGTGCGCGCGACAAAATTTAAATATAAAGGTCATCGCATGGATTCTCTGCTAAAGTTTGATTTTTATTGTAGAATCCTCTCACCCTGGGACATTTCTAGTGTGACAATTAATAAGTCTAAATTTAAGAATAAGTATAGTTTGATGATTTTGCGTAGTATTGAACTGTTAATTATTCTGGGCGTTCGTGTGAAACTTTAGAATGAATGCTTTATCCCTACCGTCATTCCTAACTACTAACATTGGCATCTTGAAAAGCAAATGACGCTAATATATCTTTTTATTTTAGTTACATAGTTCACTTCACTTCACTTTTTCCTTGTCTAGTATCCCTGGACAAGGTGCAATTTATTGAAAACATTGTAATATATAATGAAAATACCAAGCTTCCGCTTATCGAACGATCTTCGAGATTTTAATGAATAATTAGATATAATAAACCTTTATACTCACTCTTGCCCCCGGGCAAATGAATGTTAACAACAGTAATAAGTTATTATAGTTAATAGTAGTAACTGGCTTTTCAGTTTAATGGTTTATTAGATTATTAGATTTTTTAATATGCAAATCAAATGTATTCAATTAAAAACATTTACATACTGTATATTACAATATCGCAAAAGGACAAGTCCCGTGCTGGGCCGCCCTTTACAAATATATATATATATACCTATACTTACTGTATTTATTATATACAGTAGGTAGAAGTAAAATTAGTGTAAAAACAAATTAATAATTATGTAAAAATTAAAAAATTGTTATACGGTATATAATTTTGCAGGCAGATAACTAAAGTAATGTAGGCTAATAATAAAATATTGGTTGACATTCAACTCTGAGAGAACATCCACTTTACATTATATCCCAATTTGCAGTAAGTTTTCTAGTAAGCTAGTAAGTAAGTCTAGTTGCCAAGGAAGGAAGATTATTTAACATAAGATTGACATCACTTTATTTCTACTTATGTCGGATTTATATGACTTCCGAGTGTTTTATAATGTGATATATGTATATGGTAATTCTATATTCATATTTCTTGCAGTTTAACGAATCAAGTGGTGGCATTAAAAGAAATAAGACTCCAAGAAGAAGAGGGTGCCCCATTCACCGCAATAAGGGAAGCATCTCTTCTTAAAGAGCTCAAACACACCAATATAGTCACATTACACGATATCGTGCACACTAGACATACTCTAACTTTTGTATTCGAATATGTTGTAAGTATTATTTGCCTTATTATTCCATAATTAAATTTATTTAAACTTTGAATGGGCGGGGCCGATAGGCTCCGAGAAAGGTTTTAGGCGGTTATTCCACCGACGTCAATAGTGATAGTAATGGTGATATTGACGTGGTAGCAGACATTAAAGACAGTCTAAAAATGTCTGCTACCACGTCAATATCACCAACGCTATAACTATTGACTTCGGTGGAATAACCGCCTTAGAGAAGGATAGCTGAAATTTTCTTATGTTAGACGGGAAGATTCCATATTGTTCCTTAATATTTAAAAGGAGAGTAGTTCCAATTTGTTCTTCGTTTTTTTAAAGTCAATATATGAGTATATTTTTTAGCCAGGCAAATTTTGGCATTTTCGGTTATTCTTAAAAGGCTTTAATTGTACATTGCAATATTTACCCTCGCTATGGTAAGACCTTCGGTCCGGAAACAACTTATGGCTATGGAAACCGGTCAGACAGACCAACAAGCCAGCGAAGCGTGGGTGTATGATATAATATTTTTAATAATAATATAATAAATGCTTTTCCCTTTGAAACTAGCCTAAACCTTTTCGGTATTTATGGGAAACATAAATTAAACAAGGGAAGCGTACAACAAAGAAACGTCTATCAGATAAATAACAGTGTCTTCCATGATCCCAATAATCTCTTTCAATGTAATAATATGAAGGAACATGATGGCAAATAAGAAATATTGTAAATGAATTGAGGTCATTGGCTTGATGATAAAGCTAACTCTATTATCAAATCAGCTGTATTCCCTGTAAGTTTGATGTTTGTTCGTTAGGTAATAATAATTCATAAGGTAACTTTACACAGTAGTTTGATGGTTTCTTTAGATTAATTAAAATATAGTTTGTCTTTTTATTTTCCCCCGTGTTTTGATGGACTCGTCTTTTATTTCTTAGAGCTTACCCCCTAAGGGGGGGGGGGGGTTCTCAGCCATCGGCGTAGTTTGGAAAAACACAGTGCTTCATGTTTGAATCTGACTTGCAGCAACTTGCCAAAGTAAAGAATCTGAACACTATGCCTTCTGCTGCTGCTATTTAAGTGGTCTCAATGACCGTGTACACGATGAGAACCTACCCAAAAACCCTATCAGAATGTGCAAAAAACTTGCAGATCTGATAGGACCTGGGATGCTTGTGAGATGGCTGGTGAGGAGTGGGTACGCTGCGGGGACGAATGATACCCGAACTAAGAGCGAGCCAAAAAATAGGACTTAGTTCAGGGGCTGACACAACTACCTGAGTTAAAGGAAAGCGTAACCAGAGGGAAACAAGGTGAAGCATGAGGTTAAAGTAGGAGGCGAACCGGGTTACAATTAGCCAAAGACTGCAGTATGGGCTACCAGAATGCCCAGGGCCGGTTTTACCAGGCGCGGGGCCTGTGGTGGTTCCATGGCGCGGGGCCCCTACCTTAGGATTTATTTTCCCGGGCGAGGGGGGGGGGGGGGTTAAACTGACAACAATGTAGCCACGTACTCATGGACGAATTTAGTCCTTATTTTCAGTAATTAAAAAAATATATATTACTAAAAATTGTGTCAAGCGCGGGGCTCCCTGAGAGCGCGGGGCCTGTGTTTTTTGTCACACTCGCCACATGGTAAAACCAACTATAGCAGAAGCCCACCGGTTTCGACCAAAGAATAAAAAATAAGAAAATAGAGGTGGTCAGCAACATGGCAAGCTATTTTCCACCTTGCTGTTGCCTCTGGGACGCTTAACGCCCTGAGCTCCTCACGTACTTTAAATAGAGCTAATTTGTATTAATTAATTAAATAATCCCGTCATAATGGTAGTTTTTTGTTCATTGCTAGTAATTGCAATCGAGAACTCATTTTGGTTCAAACTACACAACTACACGTAGAATGGATATCTAGCCTTCAAATATGAAATTTATGAATACGTATTATGTAGCTATTCGATAACAATTTTTTTATTTTTCTACTTCGGACAAAGGCAATCTTGGCTACCTTTTAGGTTGTTAACACAGTTTATGTTTTTTCAGCATACAGATCTATCACATTACATGGAGAGGCATAGTGGTGGTCTGGCCAAAGGAAATGTGCGGTTATTTTTATTTCAACTTCTTCGTGGGCTGTGCTATTGCCACCGCCGTCTTGTCCTTCATCGCGATGTCAAACCACAGAATCTTCTCATCTCCGAAATTGGCGAACTTAAATTAGCCGACTTCGGTAAGATTTTTTCCAAATTGCCACCTAATTTATAAGTTATGATTTTCTGATTAGAGAACATTTACTGTATGAGTAGGCATTGATTATATTTGCAGTCAATCAAAGTTTTGATCAGCCTGCTGTAGTAGAAAATTTGAGCCTCAGTATCAGAGGAATCTTCATCAAAGAACCGGTACGAGTGAACCCGCTTTGTCTTCCTATTTATCAACTATCTATTTTATATTTTTGCCACCAGAACCAAACTATCCAGGGGCAAGAGACCTACTGGGTTTTGTTTACATTAGGCGGCTATTCCACCTACTAATTTGCTTCACTAATCGTGGTAGCAGACATCTTAAATAAGTCTCTACCATATTATAACCTAATCCACTGAAATCTCGAAATCGAAAATTTCGAGCGTCATAAAGCTTTCCTTATTATTTTATACTAACGAATAAATAGGAAAGCAAAAGTTAACACCTTATAGGAGGCTGTGTTGAAAGGCAAGTTATTAAAAAGGGCTTGAAAATGTTTATTAGGCGTTTATTCCACCGACGTCAATAGTGATAGTAAATATAGTAATGACGGAAATTTGAATTTTACTCTATGCCATAGTTAAAATTGATCAATGATCATAGAGTAAAACCACGCGCTGCAAACAATAACAAACTAAAATGGCGTCATGGTATATTTTAAGTACAAACATTTTATATTTTATTGTTTATAAAACAATTTTCATCTATTAAACAGATCGGTGAAGGTCGATCTTACTTCGGATATCCTACTATTATTAGGTTTTATTAAAAATAATAACTGTGCAAAGAAAACAAATGCAAACAAAATTTCACAAAGCAAATGCAAACAAATTTCAAAAATTTGGCGCATACGTGTCATTAGAAGAAAATTAATCAATAGTTTAAAAAACCAGTGGAGTGGCGTGTATCAATGAAAAATTGAAATTTCCGTCAATACTACATTTACTATCACTATTGACGTTGCTGGAATGTGCGCCATACTCGCAATCCACAAGACGGTAATGTAGCAAAATTGTAAATTTTTACTTTGGCTTATCGTGATTGCAGGGTTGGCTCGTGCAAAGTCAGTTCCGTCGCACACGTACTCACATGAGGTAGTAACGTTGTGGTACCGGCCTCCGGACATCCTCTTGGGATCCACCGAGTACTCCACCTCCCTCGACCTCTGGGGCGTTGGCTGCATCTTCGTCGAAATGATCACCGGAGTGCCTACTTTCCCCGGTGTCCGTGATACATACGATCAGCTCGATAGGATATTTAGGGTGTGTATCTCAAACCATAGTTCAGTTGGTAGGGGAATGAACGTTATAGGGTTTCATCCCCGGTATCTGTCCTATCGTCCATGTACTAAATTCTGGGGCCACCAAGTGTTCCTCCCCTGTTTTGCCATTGCCGCTAAAGAGGAGCCTGTTATCGTACTAACTTCAACATATAGGATTCGAACATAAATGCAAGCTAGGCTTATTAGTCACCGGTGGGAAAACGAGAGGAGGGCATGTGAAGCCAAGGTCGGAACCCTAAATGGGAACATAGTGCGCAAAATGATTCAGTCAGAGGTGGCTTGGTGTGCTGTGAAGGAGTTGGCATGGCTCATCTTGAGCCGCAACATGAAACAAGAAAGACCGTAACCAGTAGCAAAATATGACACGACTATCCTGAAGAAATACTGATAAGTGGTCCCAGGTTAGTTCGGGAGAAAAAAAGGCTTAATAGTGACTCTCACATAAATGCTCGGAAAACCTGAATGTAGGCTACAAAATCAAATATTTTCCTAAAAACGTATTACAATGTTAGCCAGACCTCTAAGTCCTGTATGTCCTCTAAATTAAACCGTGAAGTTCTATTGTCCATAATATTTAGAGCTTGCTAATTTAAGCAGTTATCGCATTTTACTTCTCACAATTAATTAATCCAAAAAATTAAATTAAAAGTGACTATATCCACAACACAAATTTGATCGCAAGTAAAAGTGTATATTGAAAATAAATGTAATTAGTTGTTTTTTTATTTAGATTTTAGGTACACCTACTGAAGAAGTGTGGCCAGGAGTAACTCGCCTGCCGGGCTACAAACCTCAGAAGCTTGGGTTTTACCAGGGTAGGAAACTTGGACTCACCTTTCCAAGACTCTACGACATCACAGAAGGGGAGAACATGGCAACGGCCCTACTTCAGGTTCGTATTCTAATTTACCGCGATTCTGTTAGTTGCTACGGCAATTCATTTATAATCAATTCCATTGGCTATGAACTAATATCAGGCCGGGTAAATTGTCGGATGGGATTTAATATTTTGGGCGATTGATGCATTATAGATTATAGATTTAATTAGAATATTATTGGACTTTGTCTGTTTGCAAATAAACGCTTATTTATTTATTATAGATGAAAGCGTAGTGCAGCGAATCTACTCAAGTACTCGGATATAATTTGTTGTTATCGTTCGATTTAGAGAGTTTCGCTCTAAGACGCATGTTCCACCAATGTCAATAGTGATAGTAAATGTAGTATTGATGTGGTAGCAGACATTTTTAGACTGTCTTTAATGTCTGCTACCACGTCAATACTACATTTATTATCACTATTGACGTTGGTGGAATAAGCGCCTAAGGAGAGACTACTTTAATTCATTACTTCCTCGGAATGGTTGTAAATCATTCTTTATGATTACAGCTAAATCCTGAAGACAGAGTAGGTGCAGAAGAAGCTCTACATCATCGCTACTTCTCTTCTCTCCCTCCACAATTATACGAACTTGATGATGGTGAGTTGTCTATTACCTGAATTGACATTGCGTAAAAATACAGCTACATTAAGAGGATATGTTACGTAGAAAATTGGCACCCTAAAATTAAATACCTTTCATTTTTTATTTCATTAACTCAGCAAGTTATTAAAAATTTGGCTCATTTATGTTGTAGAAGACTACTACGCATCACATTATAATCGGGTATTTTTACTTTTTGATTTTGGAGTTTTTCCAAAATTCCTAGATTACGCGAAATTTTAGTCCCCTCTGGTTTTTATGGAAGAACTAAGGTACCAAAAATTTAATAATTCCTAAATATATTGCAAGAAGTAGTCTTCTACAACTTACATGAGCCAAATCTTTAATAACTTGCTTTGTTAATTAAAAACTAAAATAAACAATCAATAAAAACAACAGATTTTGGAGTGCTTAAGACAGGTATTGTCATCCGCCATGTTGTATCCTTTTTAAGTCTGGTCTATAAGCAAAGCATTGGGTGTTTACCGATTTATTTTTAGAAATTTATCGTTATTTATTTGTTATTATTTAAAAAAAACGTTCTATCAATTAGGGAAGTGTTTAATAAAAAAATACTATAAGGAGTTTTAGTTATTTTCAATCTTTTACTTTCTTGCAATACTTACCATATAGAAATTAAAGGATACAAAATGGCGGATGACAATACCCGGGTATTTAGTGCCTTATTTTCTACTATTTTCTCCTAATATCTGTCATTTTATACAAGAGAAACTTAAATCCTGGCAGATTCAATATAATTAGAGACATACTAATAATAATAATAATAATAGGTATAAATAAGAATATTAAAGGTGTTAAAACCAGGGACACCGACCAATATGAACATAATTTTTTTTTCAATGCTAGATTATTACTAACCTTCATTATTCTTATTATTGATGGACTTTTTTATGGACGTAGGCCTACTTGTAGTGTGTCCAATGGAACCATGCCCTGCCAATGACGACCCCATTGGTTTTCGGACATTATTGGTATTGTTTTCGAATGAATTTCTTGCCATTGGCAAACTGGTTCCCACACCGACTATAGGCTATCTGAGACATCACCATTTACATTGCAACAAGTGTTAGCTCGACATAACCAAGTATTGAAATGAGTCAATGCTAGAATACCTATCATTATTTACTTTTTTTCTTAAATTTAAATAATATAAACAAAGGAATCGTCCGTGAATGTATTTCGTCAGTCCTCACCATTCTCGAAATTTGTAATTTTCTCAGAACCAGATACATATCAGACATAATAATTATCCGTGCATGTACTGTAATGCTGGTTATGTAGAGTCCTTACTAAATATTCTCAATTTGTTTCAACAGAAACGTCTATCTTCAGCGTCAGTGGTGTCCATTTATATCCAGAGACGAGATCGAACAAGATGTGAGGTTCAAGTAAGCCACGATCGGTGGCACAATACACAACTGGGGGCATTACGCAGTGTCATTGTACTGGCAATTGCGTATCCTTGGATCAGGTTTAGCTCAATACCGCCATCACTCGCATCTGTCCGTAGCGGTCTCTTCTCACTGAATTCCAGTCAAATGGTAGCCATGATTGGGAAGCTTGGCAGCGGATACACGTCATGTAAACCTTTGGCAATTCGTTGAGCACCGTCAAATTCGCCTTATTTGACTTGAAGAAAGTGTTTATGCATTTCGACCGCATATTGTTAATTGATAAAAGGTATTGGTGAATAATTTACGTCAGTTACTAAATAACATACAAAATTACTTGTCCTGCATGAAATTTTGGAGTTTATTTTCAGCGGTTCTTGTTTTGGAATAAATCTTCAAACTCACACATTCGCGAAAATTTCTTTTAGCATCCTTACTTTTCTTTTTGCTGCTGAATTGCTGTTGTTTTCTTTACTTCAAAGAAACTTGCAGGAATTGTCAGTAATTTTTGTGTCCAATCTAACTAATTGCTGTCATAGGTGATACCAAACAGACTAAGTGGGGTAGATCATTCCAAGGAATTTATTTTGATTTGTAGGATGTATTAATTTTAGTCAAATCCATTTTCGTTGCGCAGCGAGTGTAAAATAGACACTAGACAATCAATTATACTATGAGGAATAAGTAAGCCAAATTAAATTTTGAAGGGCGCAAAAAAATAAGGCCAAATTTAGTTTTCTAAAATAAAATATCTTATTATAAATTAATATTGCCCTAATTAGTTACTTGTACATTACGCTGACGTTAATTATTGCCAAGATATTGCTGAAATTAATTTATAATAGAATTTATTTATTAGATAAGGAACAGTGATCTGTTTGGCCAAAAGGATAGAATAATGTTGTAGTTTGCATAATGAATTATTTCTGTTGTAATTATGTTAATGTAGATTTCACTTGAATTGCGCACTTCTAGGAAGTTTTGTTTTGCGTTTATTTACTTTTTACTAGCGCTTAGCTATACTAAAAAAAACATCTACGAGTTTTGTCAGTAGAAGTTTCGGCAAGTGATTTTGTAAGAATATTTGTAAAAAAATAATTTTGATTTGTTATTTTCCCCAATGAAAAATAGTACGTATACCGGATTATTTATTCATTTTGGTGCCATTCTAATAGTGACTGACATGCTCATATAATATCCGTTAGAGATATTAAGATTTATAATTTTTTTTAGATTTTGACCTGACGCCAACGTAGGCCTAATTTAACCCAACAAACAGAAAACAAATTTATTATATTTTGAAAATATAGCACTATGTTTATTATAACTTAGCATAATAATAATTGTGATGCTACTCAATTTCCTCTACTGAACTCATGTGCTTTAAAATAGAATGGATCGGTGATTGTGCGAAAAATTGTTGATAAAGTGTTAAATTGTGTGAAAACAATCGTCTCAATACCGAGTTTCATGAAAAGAAAAATCAATTTTTGAGAAGTAATTTTCAAGTAACAAACCCATTAATTTTGTTTCTTTCGACAATACCCATCCTTAAAGGTTCACAGAGTGTACTAAATGTTTTAGCACTGACTCATGGAGACCAATGAACTCTGAGCGTTGCTATATATTTTGTATTAATTTGGGCAAGACTGAAGACTGAACTCTTGGTGCTTTAACACCATAAAGTGAAATTTGCTCTTATTTGGCTTTCATAGCTTTTATAGCAAGACATGTCTGTATTACTCTATAAAAGAAAATAATACTACATCGGATGCGTCTGAAATGAACACCGGGCTCATTGATTCCATGAAGAAATGTCTATGAGCGTAGTCCGGCGCAACAGCCATAACATATTTTCAATTTTTTGGCAGAATCACCTGGTATCATAGGCTAAATTGTTGACGTGATAGGAGTTTTCATTTTTATTTACAGTTTGTATCTATTCATTTAAGGATTTTGATCTCACTCTTCGTGTCTTGACTTTAAATTACGGCACTTTTTCCCCTTTAGAGAGTGATATTATTTCTGCAATAAGTATGTAACTTTAATATTGTTAGGCTACTGGAAATGGCGCTAAGACCTTGAGTTTCATATGACTTTGAAAGTTACTAAAATATATATATAATAGCAACATTATACATTTTTGTTTATTTTCTTTCAAACCTTTTACATTAAATACTAGAATTGCAACCATTCTGAAATCGAAAGCGCATGTGACTAGTAATTTTGTTTTAGGAAGTTTTGGGTCACGCCATATCATCTTGAATGCTTAGCGCCTATTTTTTTTTTTCTATATTTAATAATTTCGTCTCATAATTTCATGCATGCTAAATATCTATGCCTTTGTCTACCTAATCAGAATGTTTCTGCATAAATGTGATTAATTGTTGCACTGACACCATCCAAAATTCGTCCAATTCTTAAGAACTCACCAGAAAGAATAGGCCTCAAGCCTATAATGAAAGACAAGTGCAATGTTTATGACTTAACTCTTGACAGTTTCCTTTCTTATGGAATGGTTGCCTTAATCTTACAAACACTGGCTTGGTAGCCGTAGCAGTAGGGCTTACCTTAAGGCTGATAGTTCACACACGAAAATTTGTTTGATTTGATTACATACAGTTCTCATAATTATCACTATCTCTGACAGAAAGAAGTGGAATATGTAGACGATTTCAGTTTGGATAGCTTCATTTTCTAAACCAAATTCTATGGACTATTACAAACCTTTATTTGTGGTAATTGAACTTCACAATGCGTGTTTGTCACCCTTGCATTCAAGTCCCGGCCAAGAAAATGTCCCCCTATAGCAATCGTAAGGGCAATTGTTGGGTGCTCATACATGCGGCCAATTCTTTGTCGGAGGGGGGGGGGGGGGGGGGGGGCTGAGGATCTTGGCTAACTTTAATGGGAATTTTTTTTTAGTTTTTTCGTTCAAGCATGTATGGAGTGAAAACTCAGCTCATCCCGCCTTTTAAAATCTGCCGCTCTGGGCCTCTGGATCTGTAAAGACGCCACTGCCGCAACCTTCCTGACTGTTGCGGCCTGTCATGTGGTTGAAGTTTTTTTGGTGTACACAAAATAAATACTTAGCCTCGACTGACTGTCATTTACTTAATATTCTTAACATAGACTCCCCTAGGAAGGTAATGGGAATATATGCAGTGAATGCCCACATCTCTTGTCTTTTGGATTTTCGTTTTGTCTTCAATCTATATTGAGGACGGTAGGCAGCTTATCTGAGTACACAGCCAATCGGTAAGCCCTACTGCTTTGAAGTGCTATTGTCTTATCGTAAAAAATGTTGACTGTAAATAAGTTGTTAGAATTAAAATATTAAGTGTCTTGTAATACTGACGAGTTGATTAAAATTTTCAATAAGGCTATTTTTTTTTTATTTGGACTGAGGTGCTTCCTACCGAAACATTAAAACATTCGTAGTATGTAAACCTAGTACGAAACTACCAGCTTAGGTTTCAACTGTCGATAAATACTCCTGCTCTTTTCGCCCTTGTAATTGTCGGGAGTAGCAAGTTAGTTAATTGATTAAACCATGGGATGATCCTATTTCCAACAGTAATAAACAGTAAATTAGGCGGCTAGGGTTACGTTCTATTAAAGAGTATCTTCACAACTGGGGGTAGGTAGGTACTATACTATGCAATATCATTTCACTGAATATATTACTTATATGACAACATATTTTGTAATATTCAATGGGAATATGCACATGTTTACTTGAGAATCAGTTTTTCAGGCTTTTAGACTACAAATTTCCTATCTGAAATCATAGTGTAAGTTAAAGGTTGTCAATTTCAGATTAAGTGCAAGTGTCAGCTCAAAACAGAAGTATTGGTTAGAAATAGCAGATAGCAAACTTACTTTACGAAACTGTACATTCTAAACTCTAAAGTAGGCTATATTACATTCAGCCAAGACCTATCTGCAGCCTGATCGAGGCGATTATAATACCGGGGTTAAATAAATACCGTAGGATTATAATTGTAAACAAACAAATTTTGAATAGCACTTTCCATTATAAAATTACCTTGTTTACATTTTTAATTCCAGGGGATTAAATAAATACCGGTATTATAATCGCCTCGATCAGGCTGCTGATGCTGAATAATTTCGAATTTAATTAAAATATTAAGTACTTATATGCCTATTTATACCGATTTTCATTATTTTAGGTATTGCAACATTTTTCTCTAGACTATGTAAATTTACCGGAAAATCAAGATTTATTGATAAGTAAGTCTAGGGCTATGGTAGTCACAGATTTCTAGACTGAAATAAAAACTTAGCTTACTTCCAATAAATCCATAAAAATGTAACGCGAATATTTTAAAATAAGCGCCCAATAATTATGGTTCATATTTTTCACATTAGATGACAGCATCGGTCAGAAAATGTCATCGTCATGATGGTGTGATTTTTAGAATTTTCATTTGCTATTTCTTTTTTTCACAACAAGTGAACTTGAACAGCATAACACAAAACAAGGTGTTTATTTAATATTATCTGTGTAATTAGTCAATTTTGAATTTATGAATTATTATTTATTATTATTCACGGTAGTATAGTTAGCTATTTTTTTTATTCTATAAAAGTGTCAGCAATTGGATCTGCGGGATATTTTGTATATATTCAAAGACCGTATGTTTTGTATATTGAAGTATCCGGCTAAAGAAATATTAACTCTTTTACATAGTCATTTCTTCGAAAATAAGTTTCCCGTTATGTTATTATTGATTTCAGTGTCAAACTAATACTGTAGTTTCTGTTTAAATGCAGGCTTCAAAATTATTTTCCCGTTTTAATAAGATATTGCTTAGTAATGGAAAGTGTTATGTAGAGCAGTCGACTACGGCTTGCAAGTCCCGTTACTTGAATGTAGGCTTGTGTGGCAGTAGGAGTATTGGCTGTCTAGCTCGTTATCGGCCCTTATCAAAGCGGTATTTCCTTGTGCTCAGGCGACATCCCGTTCCATTTGCAGCTCTATCTGCGTTTATGACCATGACGGATTCTAAGCCTTTTGAAAGGTTACCCAAGAATGTGATTCCCTCCCACTACAAGTTGCTTCTCAAGCCAGACCTCAATAAGCTGGTATTTAATGGGAATACTATTATCGACATCACAGTAAGTAGCCTATATTCTATTAAAAATTGTAACGTTCAGATAAGAGGATTGACCGGCATCCGGGACAATTAATTAATGCGCATAGCCTATTAACATATTATTCACTTATTCGAATGGGTGCTGCTTAATGCGTACTAATGAAACTATCCAGCATACCATAATTACATAAAGGCAAAATATTCTGAATTGGGTCAGAGAAGAGGGATTTCTCGATTTTTAAATTTTAACCCTTTCGATAATCCCGTTATGAAACAGTTACCATTGAATCAGTTCACAGCCTGAAATGTTTATAAGTCTCAGACCCAGAAAATTCTAATTTTTCATGGAAATGTTCTTTGTTCTACAGTTTAGAATTGAAAAAAAAAATGTACACGCATATGCATGCAATTAAAATAAATTAAGCACCTATAAGTTTGACCATAAGCTTTGCGTTGACTACCGCGTGGGTTAAACATGTTTCCAATTTATGATGAATATGCTTGGTGTTTTGAAACATTCTTCCATTACCCGCTTCTTCATGGCCCCTTATTAAAAATTTATGCGAATTTTGTATAAATATAGTGTAACATTTGTCGGCTATGTATCACGTTCGCCGTTGAATCATCAATAGCCTATTCTAATTAAATCATCAAAAGTTTTCAGATGTTAAAGTTGGCACTGACCCGTTCTTTCTTTTGTTGGAAAATGCGGTTGTGGGTTCCGAATGAAACCGCGTGAAAAGCTTAGTTAAATCGACTTGGTACTGGTTGACCTTGTATTTTGGCGCTTCATTGCAACACGATAGTCTGGGTGTCGTCCCTGTGCGTAGTAGGCTAATACCTTGACATTGACCATAACCTTGCTTTATAACTTCTCCGGACATTGTCGATTCGAAAATTGTTATCAACGACGTCTCTACTTGTAATTGATTTACTGAGCTGTGCTCTGAGCTGACATAAACGAAGGTTTTTAGGGAGATTCATCTACTTATTTGAAATGACAAGGAAATTCTTCAGGTAATTGATCCGCTATCCCGGAGTATCAGACAACTTGAATTCGACTTTGGTGGCAAGGCGGTAGCGTATTTGTACTTGTGCGAGTCTCCACACCTTGCGATCGGAGGCGTGTCGTAACTCGGAAGAAGTAGTACATATTGGAATAGAATATATATAGAATAGAATCTCTGTATTGAGACATAATATGATTATTATACATTAGGTTACTGAGTGAGGCGATTGAAGAGGTTAATCGGATACATTCATTCCATTGTTTGTTCGGGATTAACCTTTTATAATTTAAAAAAAAAAAAATCCCCGAATTTTGATCACCAAGCGGATGGTCGAAGACTCGGAGAGAGTCTTCGCCTATATTTAGCATACATCCAAATGCTTCCTTTTTACCTATGACATACACATAAAAATTCACATGTTCAAAGTTCCCAATGTTATAATACATGTAAAATATAATGATTATAATATTTTGTTATTATTATTGTTTTAAATCATATATTGGGCGAAATGTTTAAAAAAAAGAAAAAATCTTATTTAAAATGGATAGGATATGTTTATATGGTTCATGGTCCGTAATAAATAATATAATTAGCAGGCTTTAGACAAGTAAAACGCGGCATACTCGTATGTCGGTAGGTAAATAGTATAGGCTACATCCTAATTTTGTTTAAATTTTAATTTTTTATCAACAGTGCATGTTGTGAAACATTTCGAATTATTCTATCAAGCCATCAATCGCAATAGAGCCCCATGTCCTAAAATTTTTGGGTACCCCATGTAAAATAACGGAATCGTTGATTTGAGGGATATAATTATAACGGTGTTGAGATTGTTGGGCGAAAGTGGTGGTACTTTCCCCATCTCAGCTACCCTTAGTAGTCCTTGACCTAATTTTCAACCCTTTGTACCTCAGGTAGCCAGCCCACATTTCTAAGTTGCCACGTTTGGTTACACTTCACTGTGCTGTGTTTATCTGGTTTAAATTTGTCTGGAAAGAAGACTGACATTTTATTTTATTGTATTAATGTATTACGTAGTTATGATATACGTTATCTAAGTAATATACTGTGTAATAGGAAGCCTGATAAAGTAGCGTCGATTTTCTGAGGAAAAAAAAAAGATTTGGAAAAAAAGACAAATAAATTCATACCAACCCAGTTTTAATAATGTTAAATTATATCACATGTATATACTGTATATTATAATTACTGAGGTTCCTACTTCACAATAGTTTAAGTGAGTAGCCTACCCCTCATCTTTTCCTACTTGTGGTCCTACAGTCTACAGTCCTTGATGGGCTTAACAACACTCCTACAGTCATCTCAGTTTTGTACAGCGCCCCACCTCAACGGACTCACAACTCGCAGAAGCCAGTTTCTAATTCGTCCTGCTAGCCGTTTCGTGGACGTCCCTACGAACTTCCTGCCTCCATCTACATTCAGATAGGCTTGGCTTTTGGAAGGCCGCCACTTGACCCAGACGTGCCCAATCACCTATCATCCTAAAATGCTTTCTTGTCATTGGCACGCTCAGACAAGTTGTTTTTTAGTTTAGACATGTGGTAGTTTTCAAATGATCGCCGATATCGAAGTTAATCATGTGGTCTAGGCAAGAATTGAACCAGTTAGGACCTCATGAAATAGACATTGTTATTTGTAAATGAAAACCTATTCGGCAATGTGCCGAAAAACACCATGTGAAGGAAATCATAATATCATATGATTCTGTCCATTTTTGGATTTTGGCAATTGTCCATTGTCACGCGATTGGTCTGTATCGGAAAAGAGGAGGGAGTTATCGAGTCCTTTTGGTTTACGACCCAGTTCTATATCCCCCCCCCCCCCACGCTGTGCACGCGGCATTAAGTGGGAAGAGGAAGAAGAACATTGTTTCAACGCCACAGATTAATATTATAATTATTAAAAAAAGGATAATAATAAAATGTGTATACATACTGTATATTGTATATATATATATTGTATGGGGCAAGAAGAATCAACTCCAGAGTACAATTTTCTCTGAAAACGTATTTGATTGAAAATGTGAAAATATTGAAAATTGTGTCTGGTATATCTATTGTTAGTACCCGCCTCCTTACGTCAACTTTTAAAGAGCCAACAGTACTTGCTGTCTTGAAACTGCTGAAATACTCGTATGATTGATATAGGATATTGTTTGATGGACCTCTTACGCATAGGAATCCACAGAAATGTTGTCAAAACCCGATGTTGTGATTGGTTGGGAGTCAACATTTCGTACTCGAAAGAAGCCCATTGTCGGTTGATATTTACAGATTTGACTCGTATTCGTTACAGATAAAGGAGGCCACAAACAAGATCATCCTGAATTCTTTAGGACTCAAGCTAGAAAATGTGTCCGTGCGCTTGCCTTCTGCAGCTGTTGACCAGGTTAGTACTTAAATATATACTAGTATAGGCCTAGTTCTAGTAAACAAATAAGTGACTTTATTGCAGTAAGTCTCCTGCTGGCGGAGTTACGGGGCAATGGAGCCCTTTTGGAGGTGTTTCCACATACGTCAATCGTCAATGAGAAATATGGTTTTGACGTGTTAGCAGAATTTTTAGTGTCTTTAATGTCTGCTAAACCTTCAATTGCATATTTCTCATTGACGATTGACGTATGTGGAAACCCCGCCTTTTTGCTATGTAAATTTTCTCATGAAATATCGATCGTACAGTCATAAACCAGGAGTATATTCCTTTAGGCGGCGATTCCACCGATGGGCTAGGGCTACATACAAAAACGGTGACTTAGTAGCAGGCATTCAAGACCACCGACCTCGCATTGCAGAATGCAAATGACATTGACGGAAATTAGAATTTTTCTTTTTATAGAAATCTATTAAAATGTTTGTACTTAACATATCCCATGAAGCCATTTTTTAATTTTAGTTTGTTTGTGGTTTTACTCTATGATCATTGATCAATTTTAACTATGGAATAGAGGAAAACAAACATTTCCGTCAATGTCATTTGCATTCTGCAATGCGAGGTCGGTGAAAATCCCGCCTGAGTCTTGAATGTCTGCTACCACGTCACCGTTTTTGTATTTAGCCCTAGCCGGTCGGTGGAATCCCCGCCTTACGCTTTGTTTTAAATTATGGTGCCGTCACCAACACCGATCGAGGATGTCAAGTTAAAGGAATTCCACAACTGTGGCTAATTAGTGTTAGTCATAGCCAAATAATATGCAATCATAATGAAGAGGAACATTTACTCTACAATCAAAATGAAGAGAAACATTTCCTCTACTTTACGATTGAAATATCATTAGAAATTCGGTTTTGTGCAATAAAAAAAAAACTAAATGTGGGGGTCCATTTGCTCTTATGAAGTTCTTCGATGTCATAAAGTTAAGAAAACGCTGACGAAGATCTTCATCTGTAATCAGCTGTTGTTTCTCGGGGTGTGATCCTTCTCAACTCCCTCCTGTCTCTCCAGTTCCGGTCATTCAGTTATTCTGGTATATACTCATCTGACTCTTCTGAGACCGTCCTCAATCGGTTCCAGTTTTCCCCTTCCTCGTGTTCCCTTTATTCTTCCTCCAGTCTTTTCCTCGCGCACCTGCTGTTATCCATTCGCCCTCTCCTTCTCGCCATCCTCTCCACCAATGGTTTTTCTTCTTTAATGTGCATTATGTGAAAAAAAAATTAATGCATAATGGTTCCAATGCTAAATAGTTCTACCATTTAGAGGTGCTTATGCAATCGATCAGCATATGGAAATATTTTCACTGAGCTTTCTCAAAAATATAGCATACGTATTTGAATTCTGATTGGAGGAACACCAGAGTCCCCTGTTGGCCGAAGTGGGAACAGTGGGACACAAATATTTTGACTTCGATTCTGTGATTTTCAAGGTTTGAGTCTCAGACGCCCCTATACCGACTAGCTTCCTATAGTAAATATTTATTCTATGGAATTATGTGTTTTTTTTTTCAAAACAGGCAGCAAGCGAAATTATACTGTGCCCCGAGCAAGAGACTGCAACTTTTGTGTTTGCCGACTCCCTCCCTCAAGGTTCTGCCGTTCTCACTATCGCCTTTAATGGGGAGATCAATGATATCATGAAGGGACTCTACAGAAGTAAATACACGAGGTGCGTCACAGACTTCTTTATCATTAGGAGGAAAACCGACTTAACTAACATATTTATGTAGGGGTCTTATTTGATAGTTAGTAGGGCTTGTTGAGGCAGATAAATTGCAAGGTCTAGGTATGCACATAGAGCGTATATATGTATATGATGATAATAATGATACTGGTACAAGAGAACAACTAATGGTTTGACATTTTTTGTGCATTGAAATCAGTGGGCTACTTACAAGATTATTTTGAGTTGTGCCAATTAAATATAAGTAGACTTTTTTCAAACTTTCCAAAAACATAAAACTTGCCACATAAATATAAATCAAATATCTGACCTAAACGTAGTTCTAGTTTAACAACTTCTGATTGTATTTGCATGTGTTATAAGCTATCTAGTGTAGATTCTTTAATAAGTTTAACTGTACGCGTGTTCATAGTCATTAAGTTTACTAAGCTGTTGATTGAAACTTTCCCATGCTTAGTTAAGTCGAGCTAACGCCTGTTACAATGTCAATGGTAAGCATGTCTGAGCGTGCCCATTGGAACTTGCATTCTGTGTGGGGTGACATGGAGGAGTGAACCAGCTTGCCGATCGCTAGAAAATCATGCTGAAACAATACAGTGCCCGAAAACCTATGAGGTTGTTGACAGGATAAATGAGCCGCACTGCAAGGTGGCCAGTACGTCCATAAATAGCGATTCAACAATAAAAAAAAGTAGATTAGTGTACGAAAGCTGGATTTGTTGCTGAAGCTTCGATTTGCATTTTGAAGCCATGAATGAAAAGTTGGTTGGAAGAAAAATGTTTAGGCCTAAGCTTAGTTTCGATTTGGAATATTAATACTAATTAATTATGTACCCATTTTAGTACAGATGGGGAAGAGCGATACGCAGCGGTGACGCAGTTTGAGGCTACGGATGCAAGGAGGTGTTTCCCTTGCTGGGACGAGCCTGCCATTAAGGCGACCTTCGATATTTCGGTTGCTGTGCCCGAGAATCGGGTGTGTCTCTCTAACATGGTATGTCACAGCTCTCAGCTCAACATTTTAATTAATGATACAGCAAGCAATATCTGCAAATTTACATTAACTTATGTGGAAATTTAATAAGCCAGTTTCACTACTTGGATCATTTCTCTTTCAAATCCTATAATTGGTATAATACATATATGTATTTTTTGCTTAATTTTCCTATTCCCATTTCAGCCAGAGACGAGTATTTCCACCGTAGACGGAGGGAAAGTTGTACATTTTGCAACCAGCCCTGTTATGTCAACATACCTTGTCGCAGTAGTGGTAGGAGAATATGATTACATCGAAGACACGAGTAAGGTATGACAAAATTATCTTTATTGGTTCCTTATCTCATTATTGCAGCGGGCCTTGATAACTATGAAAGATATATTAGTAATGGGTACAATATGACAAGAAAGAGAAACAAGACCAAAGTCATGATGGTCAAGAATAAATAAGACCTGAATGCAGTCCTTGACTTGCCCACAGCAGTGTGAAGGAGTTTAAGTACCCGGGCCCACAATAGCAGAAGAAATAGAGGAATCACTTATGTTATCCAATTGATGTCGTCTGCTATTAAAAAAGTAATTAATGCCGCTACACCGCCGAATATCCTCTTCACCGCTATTTGATTTTGGGTGCTGTTGTCTACTACTGCGTTATTCCTGTTCTGGCGAAGTTGGGACCTAGAGTACTACTAGTATATAGGTGAGGTAGGAGGGACGTTCGTCCCCGCCAAAACTGTCTTGGGCAACCTGCCCTGTCTTTTCAATGGCTGGTCATAGGAGACGTGGTAGGTGGCCCCTGAAATAAATAAGTATATTTTTGGTGGGAAGCGAATGTTCCATCTCTTCCATATGGAATTCAAGGTGGAGCCAGTCTCTCATTTATTTTTATATTCGCCGTGTCATAGTCCAGTTAACTCTAGTTCTCTACCACGCTACTACGCTGTTGTCCAAAAAGTAAGCGAATTTGAATTATTTTCCTTACCGTTTATTACTGTATATTATTACAGAGACTCGCAGTTCCTTATGTACCGTTGTGTCTAAGGCTTAGTTATTTAAATAAACATTACTACAACGTACGCATACATCACAGAAAGAAAAATTAACATTCTCTGATACTTTTCAGGATGGGGTTCGAGTTCGCGTGTACACTCCAGTGGGAAAGACTGAGCAGGGCAAATTCGCTCTTCACGTTGCGACCAAGGTCTTGCCTTTTTACAAAGAATATTTCAATCTTGCCTATCCATTGCCTAAGATCGACCTCATCACAATTACCAACTTCTCTGCAGGTGCCATGGAGAATTGGGGTCTGGTGACGTATCGAGAGACTTGCCTTTTGGTCGACCCCGAAAATACTTCTGCTGTCAGTAAGCAGTGGATTGCCTTGGTCGTTGGCCACGAACTTGCTCATCAGTGGTTTGGCAATCTAGTAACAATGGTCAGTTCATTATGACTCGCTCTATTTTTATAGATGTAGTCTTTCCATTTAGCGCAAACATATTGATACTTTGTTTAGGCGGGGATTCCACCAACGTCAATAGTGATATTAAATGTTTTTGCTTTCCAATTTATACGTAGTATAAGGAAAGCTTTGTGATGGTCGAAATTTTCGATTCCGAGATTTCAACGGATTTACACGTTTTGAGGTCCCAGGAACCCAAAAAAGTGGTTTTTACGAAATGTCTGTCTGCCTGTCTGTCTGTCGCTCTGTCTGTCTGTCTGTTCATCGATTTCCGGGCAAACTACTCGATGGATTTGAATGAAATTTGGCATGTAGGTTCACAGAAATCATACCTCGGGATATTTTTATTTTTATTTTGGGCTAACTCAATTTGGGGGGGTTTTATTCTCAAAAAACTCCAAAAAACGTCTAAAAAATTTATTTATCAAAAACGGCTCCAAGGATTTCTTTTACATACACATATATTGTAGTCGTTGTTAATGTTGATAAAATGCGGGGGTCGCTTGTCCCTTGATAGTTTGCTTCTGGGGGTAAAAAAATAAAAATAAATCAATTTTCATGAAAAATGACTAAAAAATCATTTTTCTGCGAAACCTTTCTATCTATGATTTCTAACTTCAGGCATATTTTAGGTGTTAAATTGAGTAACGAAACCGGACAGTTTGCTTTCCCAAAAAACTATTGGGTTTTGTGCAAAAAATATTTTTTTGAAAAATGAAAGCAAATTCACGCTCAAATGCATTGCGTGCCCTGCCATTATTGCTGTGTGGTAATGTGTTGGTCTGACCTATCTAGAATTTACGTCACCTTCAGTGACGTCAGGTGGACCACCCCCCCCCCCCCCCGTGATATCCGAATTTTAGAATTTTAACCATAAAAAAATTATTTAGCATGAAATTAATCATTTTCTCTCTCTACTAATCGATAAATTGGAAAGCGTGTTCGAGTTTCGGACCGGTTCTTTGACGTGGTTGCAGACAGTTTTAGACTGTCTAAAAATGTCTGCTACCACGTCAAAAAACATTTAATATCACTATCGACGTTGGTGGAATCCCCGCCTAAAACGCCTTTAGTTGTTGCATTTTAGTAATAATTTCCAGCTTGCAACTTTTTAGTTAAAATATATACATAAAACAAAGTCGGGTTGGTTACTGCACTTATAACTCAAGAATAGCTGGATTTTGATTATATCTGATTTGTTGGATTCATCATGGCCAGCATTTATCATGACCGGGTGCCGGGTGTTAGCGCCGCCTGCTCTGCTCTCAGTATGTGCCTGTTTCTTTTAGAAGAACCTCATTGTGGGCCTGGTGATCTTCGTACCTTGTTAACTTTTAGATAGACTTCATATTTAATGTTAAATATATTAAAATTTAATATTGGTTAGCAGTCGATTTGTTTGTTTTGTGCGAGTGTTATTAAAAAAGGCGAACGGGGAAGTAATGTACACTCAATAAAAGTGGAGTGGAGGGAACGGGGAAATTGAAAATAATAACTTTTTAGCATTGATTTTATTACGTTGAACATTCCGTAATAACTTAAGTTGAGCTAACTGTTAACGCGACATTCATTGACTGTTGGCAGGTGCGAAGTTGGCCAGGTCCGCTAATTAGCGGTATATTAATATAACCCTAAAATGTACTATGCATTAGTTAAGCTTTATTTGCGGGGCTTACTGTTGGACCAATGGTAATCCATAATGAATTCGCTTAGAACAATGTTATATTCTTGTTTAAACCCCCTAGTGTCTAATGCATAAATTTGTTAAATCAGGAATGGTGGACGCATTTGTGGCTGAATGAGGGCTATGCATCGTTCGTGGAGTTCCTGTGCGTGGAACATTTGTTCCCCGAGTACGATATTTGGACGCAGTTTGTGACAGACACGTATTGCCGCGCGTTGGAGCTTGACTGTCTCCGAAACTCACATCCCATCGAGGTTCCCGTAGGCCATCCTTCTGAAATTGACGAAATTTTTGACGATATCTCGTACAATAAGGGCGCCTCCGTCATTAGAATGCTTCACAAGTACATTGGTGATAATGTGAGTAGGCAATAACGTTACATATAATGATACTGTTGAATTAACGATAAAAAATTCTCTCATTAGTATTAAACATAATCATTGACAGATAGGCCTATCATACGGAGTTTGCGTTGCTCCCTTCTTTCGAGGAAAAATATAAAATTTGTTGGCCATCATTGTAAAATACTGTATAGATATCCAGACTAACTACTGTTTGCTGTCAAGTATTCGACTGAATGAATATGACGTTCAGTTAGACGTACCAGATTAGCATACACCAGGACAGTTAAAATAGAGACGTTTATTTATTTGTTAACAAGTGATTTCATAAAGCTTTCGATTTCTCCAGGATTTTCGCAAGGGGATGAATCTTTATCTCACGAGACACCAGTATAGCAACACATTTACCGAGGACTTATGGGCTGCGCTGGAAGAGGCGTCAAATAAACCGGTCGCAGCTGTGATGAGCACTTGGACGAAGCAGAAAGGATTTCCTGTTGTGCGGGTGTCCATGAAATCCAACAGCTCTCCCACGGTGCTAACACTGCAGCAGGAGCCTTTTTGCACGGATGGAAAACCGAATGGTATGGATTAAAAAATTACTAGTTAGGTATTTGGAATAAATAAACCACTTTCAGTCATGTGAAAATCATGCTCCTATGTTCAATATCGGAAATGTGACTAACATTTACAGCTGTTGTTATATTATATACAGCCTATGCGTTTACACTCTGGAAGGTGATTTCTTATTTTTTGCTCATAAACAGCCATATGTGAATTGATCCGATATAAGATGTAACGGTGGCAACGAATTCAGTATTCATTTAGTATATGGTTGGAATAGGAAATGACTGCGCCTGCACGCATCAGACGAGACCTTCGCGGCAAGGCCTTACTCCACTCAAGTACAAGAAACAATCTGTATAAGTTGATCTTGGTGCTTAATTTGCAGAACCGCATATCTGGATGGTGCCAATCACAATTTCAACTGCTCAGTCTCAGGGAAAAGAAGTGGTGACTACTATGCTGGACAAGACCAGTATAGACATTGAGATAGACGTAGCGCCGAACAGTTGGATTAAAGTGAACCCTGGCACGGTGGGCTACTACCGCACGCAGTATCCCCCTGAGTTGCTCGCCCGCTTCAACCCGGCTATTCGTGACAAGACATTACCACCTCTTGATAGACTGGGCCTGCTTGATGACCTTTTTGCCTTGGTAAGGAAGCTGTAGGTAAATGTTTGAAAGAACCCACTAAGGTCATATTCTAACACTAACTTTATTGTTCTTAGGTTTCTTTAAACGATATTAAGTAGCTTTGCACGCAGCTGGCAATGCTTTGGACTGGACAGAAGGGTGTGCTGTAGAGCCAGCTACGCTGATGATGTTATTACAAGCTGCCTATGATTAACCCCTTAAGAGTTTGTGAAACGTCAAAACTTGACACCCCAAAATCTGATGTATTTATTGAATTTTAATTTTTTATTAAATTTACCGGTACTTCGAGTTATTACATATTTAGTCTATTCAAGTTCTAGAAGACTATTTTGTGTGTCATATTGTAAGGTATTTCAAATTTTAGGTAGGCTACAGCAGTTCTTCCATGAAAGTTAATGGGGGCTAAAAATTCCCTTCATGGAAAAACTATAACACGAACAATTAAATATAGGGTCTATGCTATAATATGATGTATGAAAAACTTCTTTAATAGACCAAGTTTTTAATAACTTGTTTAGTAAATTAAAGAAAAATGATCGTATCGGAAAGTATCGGTTTTTGGCGGGCTAAGATTCTACCCTCATGTAATTAAATTAATGAAATGAAATGAAAATGAAAAAAAATGAAATGAATTAAATTAAATTAAATACAAATTAATAATTAAATTAATTAAAAAGTCATGGAAACGTCACAAATCTTGGAGGCTAATTTTCTACGTTCTTCTTATGGCTAAAGTAATGTATCTGCATGCTGCCCTTAGTCTTTGTATGGGTCTGCTAATCGTTCATTCTCCACAGTCAGCAAGGCTTAAGTACAATAACGCTATTACAGCCACCCAGCCGGATGCCGGTTGGGACTGTAGCCTACCTGATTGACGCGAAAAATTACGAAGTATTATTAAATTACAAAAATAAATAAAGGTCAGTTGGCGTTAAAACATTTGTTTCTATATCTCTTAAGCTTGTTGGCAACTAATTGTCTTGCATGTGTAGGTACAAGCCGGAGAAACGGCGACAGTGGAGGTGCTGAAAGTAATGGAAGCATTCAGAGATGAGGACAACTACACCGTCTGGTCAACCATCAACAACTGCGTAGGAAAGTTGTCGCTGCTTCTTTCCCACACTGAGCTGGAGGACAAATGGCGGAGCTATGTCAAAAAGCTACTCATCCCGATTTACCAGCGTTTGGGTTGGGAGTCAAAACAAAATGAAAGTAAGTGACTTGTATAATTGGTGTAAAAATGGGAGAAGACAGAAAGAGGCACAATAGAATTGAAATTTTTTTATGGTAGAAACACTTTAATTATTTATTTATCAAGCACTTTTGAATAGCTACCACAAACATCGAAAAAGAAAGAAAACAAGAAGAGCGTCTCACTATTCTCCGATACCCGAGAACAAGCGAGACTAGAGACACCTAGCGGACAATCGCAACCCTAAGGTGCCTCCCAACAAACAAGATAGTGGCGCTACTTTTCGTCACACAGTTTGGTTACAGATCAGAATTTTTAATGCCTCCCACTTCACTTCCAAAACATATTTTACATATAACTGCCTACATTTGTTTTACCATAGCATGTTTCATGTAAAATTTATAGTAAAGCATACTTGTACATTTGCAGGTCATTTAGACACCCTTCTTCGATCCCTGGTCATTGGGCGATTAGCTGGCTGTAGCGAGGATTCTGTTGTTGCCGAGTCTAAACAACGGTTTAGTTCACATTGCGCTGGGACCTGTGTGGTTTCTGCAGACCTTCGCAGCGCAGTGTACCGAGCCGTTATGTCACAGGGAGATCCCAGTTACTATGATGCCCTTCTCAAGGTAAGAAATGAAACAAATCGAATCATCATCCTCTTCCAGTAGTTCTAGGCTGGCTTTGTTTTAATTTTATAATAGCTTTTGATCCATCGCCGAGAGATCAAGGGGTGCAAGTGACAGAAATAAACATTCGAGATAATTGAGGCTAAATTTTGTAACTCAATTGAAAATGTGTAGGTATTTTTCCATGAATTCTAGCAATGTCAAAATGACAGATCACCATGTTCTTGGTCCTCTAGGATAAAGCATAGGAAGAGTAACGCAAAAAAATTTCATTTGCACCCATTGGCTTCAAAAGTTATCTTGTGCCCAAATGTCGAAGTTTTGTCTGTAAAGAAATTTGAGTATGAGATCAGCATTATTTTTCAGCTCTACAGGGAAACTGACCTTCGTGAAGAGAGGGATCGCATCTGTAGAAGTCTGGGGGTGATTCGAGACAAAGCTACTCTACAAAAAGTATTGGAGTTTTCACTATCAGGTGAAGTGCGCAGCCAGGACTCAATTTTCGTCATAATTTCCGTAGCTGCCCACACAAGCCTTGGCAGGGATTTGGCTTGGGACTTTTTCAAGGAGCATTGGAAAGAATTCCTCCACCGCTATCAAGTATGTAAATTATGCTCATTCCAAAATACTGTACAGTAATTGCTAGTTCTTACTGTCTTTAATTGCCATTAATTTATTGGAATTCGTACAGGTGACATTTTATGTTTTCAGTAAATACACATTTTTCCGATAGGTATTAGAAATTTAGGCTACTGGCCGCTAGATTTACGTTCTTACGTTTGCAACCCAGAAACATTTCCTTCGATATTTTGACATTTCCCCCTACGTCAGGACATGTAGAGTAGTGGTACAGACTCCGACTTTCACCCGAAAGGTTGTTGGTTGGAGTCCTACACTTGTTACATTTTAATATAACTGCAAAGGCTTTCACGGCCGGAGTCGAATGAGGAACCAGTAGAATCCGGGCTGATGGGCCGTGGTCGAAGTGAAAGTGAACTTCCAAACGTTTCGTCAACATCTGTAGTCGACATCTTCAGTGGAACTGCGTAGACTTCTAAGATTGTATCTCGGAGGCTCAGCAGCGACTGTGAGGGCAGGAGGTTGTGCTCTGAAATTTATACTAAGATGCGGGGTGGGGGGGGGGTGGAGGCGGAGTCATCCTCGCTCCTGATTGGCTCCCTACTACCTCAACCTGATTTCCGGATGATGACACCAGTTTCTTTGCTGTAGTCTTCTTTAAGGCTGGATACCAAATTCTATTGACCTTTAATCCTTCTTCTTTCCTATTGAAGTTATGCGGGTGCTTGTGGATCTCTATAGCCTCTCTGTGTAACCGAGGGTGGTATGAAGAAGTTGTAGAAAGTACTGTAGCATCTTGAAATTGTATTATGTGACCGGTTTGTGTTAGAACATGCTCAGCGATTGCAGACTTCTCCGACTGTAGAAGACGGCAGTTTCGTTTATGTTCATCAATCCTGGTTTTTAAGCTTCGTTTCGTAGTACCTATATAGACTTCTCCACACGAACACGGAATCCTGTAAACACCTGCTGACGTTAATTTTCTCGTAGGCTTGTAAATAGTCTTCACATTGTGCCGTAAGAAGAGTTTACCTATACGGTCTGAGACTCCCTTGATGAATGGAAGGCAGAGTAGGCCAGTAGTACTTGGGGGTGCGTCTTGCCGAGCGGATCTATTCATGCGGGGTCGGATGGCGCGGGCTATTTCTCGTGCGCTGTATCCATTCGATTGCAGTGCCGTGTCTAAGTGCTTGAGTTCCCGTTGAAGAAATGTTGGTTCGCAGATCCTGTTGGCACGGTGGATGAGTGTCTTTATCATGGCTCGTTTCTGGCTCGGATGATGGTTAGAATTCTTGTTCAAGTATCTATCCGTGTGGGTCGGTTTTCGATACACTGTGTGGCCCAGAGTTCCGTCTTCTTTCTTCGTTACCAACACATCAAGAAAAGCCAACCGACCATTGTTTTCCTGTTCCATCGTGAATTGGATGTTTGCATGGATCGAGTTTATATGATTCAGGAAATTCTCCAGGTTCTTTTGGCCATGACTCCATACCACGAAGGTGTCATCAACATACCGGAACCAACATTTCGGCTGTAGAGGGGCTGAGTTCAAAGCTGTATTTTCAAAGAACTCCATGTAGAAGTTAGCGACTACTGGACTGATTGGGCTGCCCATCGCGACTCCATCCAATTGTTCATAGAAGGTCGAATTCCATTGAAAATACGTCGTTGTCAGCACATGGTGGAACAAAGCAGCGATGTCATCCGTGTCTATATAGGTACTACGAAACGAAGCTTAAAAACCAGGATTGATGAACATAAACGAAACTGCCGTCTTCTACAGTCGGAGAAGTCTGCAATCGCTGAGCATGTTCTAACACAAACCGGTCACATAATACAATTTCAAGATGCTACAGTACTTTCTACAACTTCTTCATACCACCCTCGGTTACACAGAGAGGCTATAGAGATCCACAAGCACCCGCATAACTTCAATAGGAAAGAAGAAGGATTAAAGGTCAATAGAATTTGGTATCCAGCCTTAAAGAAGACTACAGCAAAGAAACTGGTGTCATCATCCGGAAATCAGGTTGAGGTAGTAGGGTGCCAATCAGGAGCGAGGATGACTCCGCCTCCACCCCCACCACCCCGCATCTTAGTATAAATTTCAGAGCACAACCTCCTGCCCTCACAGTCTCTGCTGAGCCTCCGAGATACAATCTTAGAAGTCTACGCAGTTCCACTGAAGATGTCGACCGCAGATGTTGACGAAACGTTTGGAAGTTCACTTTCACTTCGACCACGGCCCATCAGCCCGGATTCTACTGGTTCCTCACTTGTTACATTTTCTGGCCATGCTTCGGAGGGCATGTAAAGCAAACGCTCCCGGGTCTTCCTAGTTGAGTAAGAGAGGGCTTTATAGCCCTAACTCCGCTAGGTTGGCTTCGTAATAGAACTAAAAGTCAATATTTATTTATTTACTTTTACGATTGTTGGCAAATGTCATCCCCGTATATTCATCAGCTCGAGTTGCCCGGATGTGAGCCTCCCCCACTTCTGATCATTCAACGTATCACGTACATGTTTTTGATTTCCGTCAAAAATACATGTAAAAATTGGACATTATGTTAAATGGATTTTTTTCAAAAAGCGCCATGTTTCATAGGATTATCAAAAGTAAAGTCAGTATAATTTTGAGGTCATTGACTAGTTCGCGTCTTTACTGTATATTTTAAGAATGTGTTTTCTTATTTCCTTCAGGGAGGATTCTTATTGGCGCGCCTGGTCAAGTATACGACTGAAAATTTTGCCAGTGAAGCCCGTGCTAAAGAAGTGGAGAAATTCTTCGAAGAACATAAATTTCCCGGCACCGAGCGAACTGTCCAGCAAAGCCTGGAAACAATCCGTTTGAATGAAGCTTGGTTGAAGCGAGATCTGCCTTCCATTCGAACGTTTTTGGCGAGCCAGTAAATCTGCAGTCATTTTCATTTCATTTTGTGTTCCCCTTGTAACGCTTCGAACCAATAGAAAAAATTTAATGACTCGTGACTTCGTGGTATTTCACTTTAATAAACAAACAAAAACAAAAACTCAGTATGTTGAATCCATAAGAGCAGAGCATGTTTCAAACTGCGGCATACTTGGTAGTGTGCACAGCGTTGGCAGGGGAACATGGTTGGATATGATAATGCGCTGACTGTACCAGTCAGTCAGGAGGTCCACCCTGTCAGCCAACACCCCTTTCCTCCGGGGTGAAAGAGTCTGCCCTTAGGGTGCCTCAAGTTAACAAACAGACTCACTCCCCCCCAGGCTGACATGGTTGCTTAAATTAGAAATGCTCAAAGCAGGTGTTGGAAACAACAACAACAGTATTAGTATATTCGTAGTAATGCTTTGAACCGATATGGATAAAAGATTTTGCTGTAAACTCCTATTGTGATTATCCACGGGGCCTAGTTGGTAAAGATTCAATTTAGGGCTCGGCTATATATACAGTAGGTAAGCGGAAAAATGAAGAAACTTTCTTTAGTCTACTGCGCGCTGACTGCGATTGATGAAGTGGTCTCATATCACTCGAGAAAAATTCCTGTGTACGACACTGACCTTGTCCCCCCCATGCAATGTTCGAGGATTCGACGTGTCACGTGACTAAAGGCAGATTTGAATTTTTCGCAAACAAAGGGCGTCCGAGTTGCTTTGACGAAATTGGTTAATTCTATTAATTCCCCGTTCCACAGCCGGGAAATTATGAAATGGTCTCACGAAAAATTTAAAGTTATGGGGGTTGTACGACTGCTCAGGATCACCCTGTACAGTATATCCCAAAGCATTCATCACAAAATACTGTCGGTAAGATTTGAGATACACAGTCGGCGACGCCTTTAATTATTATCAAAGTGATACTTCCGGGGAGGGTTTCTTCATTAAAAAAAAACACTGGCATTGGTTGCTTTGATCACAGTTTATAATAGAAAACATAAATTAATTCAAGTTAAAAATGTTGTGCCATCTTTGATGGATATATAGAATATAGAGGAAATACAGTTATTACAGTTTTTATAGAGTCAAGGACTTCTACGCGAAATTCCATCATATTTTAGTACAGAATAGCTTACCTACAAGCATCAATTTGGCACTCGCATTTTTGGGGCTTTAAAACCATGATACTTTTTAGCTGTTTTAATTGCCCATATTGGGGATTAGTGAATAAGGATAGTTCCAACATATCTACAATCTACAGTACACGTATTGAAGTTCACAGGTTTAATATTAACCGAAACTCTACGATTGATTAAGCATAGATTCGGAGGGCCAGGTATTCCAAATAAGGATTGGAGATATAAAAAATCTCAAAAGGCGTATAAACCTAGTTTTAAAAGCTGCGCCTGACAATAGTATCTACAGGAACCTGAAGTTTGTACGATAGTAACTCCGCGCTTCCCATTTTTACTTGAAAATTTCTTAGTGAGGGGTAAAACTATCGTAGGCTGCCAATCCTTACACTTTTATTTCTCCAGTTCAATGTTTACGGGATTCTCGGATGTTTGTAAAACTAATAGGCAACTTTTTCGCCCTTCTAAATTTTTCTCTTACGTATCTCCAGTAACGAGCAAAATGAGTTTGACGTACCGTAAGTGCCTATAAATAAAAATGTAGGGATTTGTATGATTTTATCCTGGATTTAGAAACAAAAGCTCTTTCCAGAGAAAACAAAACTACAAAATAAATACTGGTGACTAAAATGAGGGTATCAGCGTACGTCACTCATTTGAGTTCAAGTACAGAGTCAGCATTTTTAAAATTAGGCTAAATATGTAGTTGTCAGATTGTTTAATCTCTGACCATGTGATTTATATTATAATAAAATAGAAAAACAAAATTTGGTTGCCCTTCCCTTAGTTGCAGCCTTTCTATAATAAGGCTTATGTTATTTAAAGAAATTTTGATCGTCGTAATGTCCCTTAATATTGTATAAGCATAATGATTAATGGAAATATCTTTAATTTATAGCGATTCATGAAAGTACGCTTCCGATAGGAATGGAAATAAGTTTGATTTAGTTTTCAAATATACATCATCTCTGCCATTCTGGACATTTTCTTCGGGATGTGAAGCAAGTCATCAAGATAACCTGTCAGGTCATCAATGGTTGTGTCGTCAGGAGACATGCGTGCTTGTTGGGAACAGGAAACTTCACTTACACGAACAGTTTCTTTGTTAAAACTATTCAGACGTTGTTTTCTCACTCCTTGCAGGGTTTCAAAATTTTCCCCCGTGAAAGTTAAATTTGGCGTACTATCACCCTTTCTAAGCTGGCCAAAAGACACGTCGCCTGATTTATACCCGAATGAGCTTTTTTCACTTTTGAGTTTTGAATCACGACACAATTCGTTATCACTGTGACATAATTTTATGACTGACTCTTTCAAAACAGGATTATTCTTTATTTTAAACCTCAACCTTTTCGATACATTAAATGGATTAGATTGTGTTGAGACACGAACTAGGCGACAACTATGACATCCTTGTGGGGTTGACCATAGCTTCATCTGGCTCTTGCCTACTTCCGCTTTGACGCGAAAGGGGTTTTTCACCGTCTGGTTCACACGCAATGAGTCTGAGGATATTCGCAAGGTTTTAATTGATTCCGGTAATTTTTCTTCATTCATGTCATCAGCCTGAAATCGTAAATATTTACAAAATTAGTTTTGATATAAAACAATAAGAACGACCTTGGCATTTTTTACTTCTGATTTTCAATCACATGACATTCAATTTCTAAAATAACTAACCATTTTAAGTTACATAAAGATAACTTTCGGCATAATTAGTCAGCGTTCAGAAGTTTCTAGCACAAATAAAAACTGGTAATAAATTGCAACTTTCAGGTGAAATGCGAAATAAAAATAATAACATGAACAGTGGTAATAGAATTTGAGTTGAGATGTCCTTACTCCTTAGCGGGAAATTCAAACTTCAAGCATTAGTAAACCTTAAGAAGTCACCAAGGCATTATTCAAATAAGAAACAGATAGCATTCAAACTATATGAATTTGCTTAAATACTATCAGTTATTAGATATATATATATATTATAAGAAAATTAGCGTTTATTAATAATCAAAATAGACGAAAAGTATGATACCATAAATGGAACATTTCATTTGAACATTATATCTGATTCCACTGTTTGTTTACTTTTCTATTTTTCTAAAAATGAATACTGATAGCTGAATTAATTTTCTTCACTTTATCTTCCGAACGCTGAAGGATAATGATTTAATAGCAATTTTTAGTCTTCGTTTATTTTGATTATGGCATGGCTAAACAAAGTTGTGTGTACTTAGCTGTCCAAATTCATTAGGCTCATTCAAGAATTGTTAATTAAGGCAAGTGAGTAGCCTATACTATCAAATTGATATTTTATATTCAATATTTCCCATTTCATCGTTTCTATAATTAATCACAGGATTGTTTTAAATTAATTTCAGGTATGGTGATTCCAGATACACAAAAAGAAATCCATTTAACGTTTAGGAAGTGGCTCAATATTTTTAGCTTGCTTGACCCTGTTTCCTGATTCTCTTATTGTAATATGTTGTTGAATGTTAACTGGGGTGTTGGCTAATAACTACCTACCTTACTAACACTGCATTTGTTTTAGGATACAATGTAGTTGTTAAAAAATCTGCCTCAATCATAAATAGAGCGTTTTTTAAACTGACATTGTCCAAATGAACTACGTGTTACTCCATTTAACCGCGAGCAACGACTTATAGTAGTGTGTTGTATTTGTATTTTGTGGTTCAAAAATATTTAAACTAAAATACTAGTTTACAGAAGAAATAATAAAGGAAAATTCTGTGTTTCAGTCACCCCATCAGGGCCAACATGTATAGTCAATCTAATTTAAAAGGAAAATGGTTGGATCACTTCAACAGCATTTGGGCCAGTGGTGCGAGTGAAGTGATAGCAAATAGAGAGGGTGTGTTAATTCTATTTGGCCGGTTAATCACCAACAAAGAACTTTATCATGGACCTCCGCAGCATGCTCTTAGCAAGCACAGTAAGTACTACTTTTAGACGTGCTAGGAAGCATATTCAAGACTGTAAAACGTGGAGTGGACTATTAGAAACAGTTCAAACAGTTGTTTCAAACCAATTGCGCTGCTGTTGGTAGAAGGTTCAACTGGGAAGGGAAAACTATGTTGATGTTCCCGACTTTCATATAAGTCACTACCCGCTTTAGTGTTATATAAGTCTTTATTACTTTTACTTATTTCTTACATTTATTGCATATGTAATTGTTTTACATACCCTTTAATAAAATAGTTCGGTGGCTAATTTTTTTTTATTAAATAAAAGGATTAATTTGCATTTAAACAATTTAATGAATGCATCCGATTAACAAAATACTTACCATCTGGAGAGTACGGTATGTTTAATTCGCATGATGATTTGATGATGTAATTAATTATTCAGGCTGGTTAAATTTTAATTTTTGTTAGATCAAAGTGTTTTATTTGTGCATTGTATTGTTCTATTCAATTGATCAATATAATTGATTCTGATTCTGAATTCTATTTTAATAAGGAGGTTGAACCTGCAACTTGGAATTAATTGACAATTAATTGACAAATAACTAAATTTTTTATTATTAAAAATTCTAGGCGAGGTTCTGTAGAATATGGTTTGTGTAGAAATTCTGAGGGTTTGGTATGTGGCTTGAGGGGAGTTCACATGGAAAACGGATTTTTACAAATTACACTTTGCCATTTGTAAATATTAATAAACGTATTTATAATTTCAGCGGCTTTTCCTGACTTTGATTCGGAGCCAATCGCAATTCAGGAATTGGAACCCCTTATCGCTGCAATGTTGGAGCAACAACTGGACTTGGCACATTCAGCCATGGCTGATACGCCCTTTTCGTCTGTTCTAAAGCAAAGAAGACTTGTATTACAACGTATTTATTATGCTGTGAATACTAAATACCATGGGAAGGACAAGGTAATGCAATTGAAATGATTTGTTTGACAATTACAATACCTTCATGTACCCATTTAGTAAGTTCTTAATTATTAATAACGCTGGTTTATAAAATTATTGACATTTTCTATACCGTTGTCACGTCTTTCTATGAATGAAAATTAATCTGCTTACGAACCACAATGTCTCAAGACAGTCCTAGCTCTATTTTGTCCAGGGGCTCCTCCGTCCATTAAGCGAATAAGGCGACCACTCAATGCCCCACGCTTTTGTAGAAACTCACTATTTTGCGCCTATTTACTCAAAAAGTTTCCCTGGTTCCAGTTTTCTTAATAAAATTCTCCTACTGAATGCTGACAAAAAGCGCCACTATTTCGCACCTAAAGCTTGAAACATTTTCCCCGAGCCCCTTGTTTGCAGTTATCTTCTTCGCCTGTAAAATCTATACGGCTGCTATCAAAATTATGCCCAATAGCACTTAATAGTAACACACCTAAGAATTTCAAACAATATCAGATAGCCTACTACAAGTAAAGTGCACTTACGTCAATTTTGTGGTGAAAAACGGCCAGAATTACTTACCCACATTCTTATCTCTTTTCGCTGTCAATTCTTTCGTTTTACAGCAACACCGGTTGTAATTGCTGATGTTGCTACAGTCTCTAGAGACATTAACATATGCGAGTCATTCATTATTTCGTCCATCTTTGCAAATGTTATTATTAGGTGTAACTGTTTACATTTATTTTTCTTGCCTCATAATTAACGTGGGACATACTAAGAAACATTTGAGTGTGTAAAACCTTCATTCTGTATATTTATGCGACCCATATATTTCTTTGGCCGAATAAATATTGGATCGAATAACATTCGAGTGTGTAACCAGGACCATATTAAATAAAATAAATATAACATCTAACTTTGTAATTAAAATATTTTTAATAACATTTGACCGTTTCAAACGGTTTAATTCCGATTGACCCAAGTTTATCTCTTTTTTTATCTCTTCTGTTCCAGTCTAAGCGAGACAATGTATCAAATGAGAGTGATTTGTCTTCTGTGCTCTGTTCCCCTGGTGGACCAGCTTTCTCCCCAACATCGGCACTGTTGGAAATTGGTGTCAAGACTGGGCTTAGTTTGGTCTTCACGTTGCTCATGCAGAGTTGGCAGTCAGGAGGGGGAGCTATTTGCAGCAGTGTTCTTCAAACAGCGCGAGATATCCTTGCTGCGCTACCACCACTATCCCTCGCTAACGAGAGCCAGATAAGCCGGTTAGGCGTAGAAAGTTTACAGCAAGTCACGGATTTCTTAGCTCAAGCTGCCCTGCCTGGTGGAGGAGCTGATGGGAAAGGTGTGTGTGAGACTTAATGTTCAGATTGTATCATTTCTGTAAACCTCAGCTACTGCGTTGTTGCATCTGTCCTAAATGTGAGCCATTCGCATCCCAGCAGTCTCCACATCAATCAGTTTAGGGGATTCTGGTTCATGTATGTATAAGTTCCGAATGGCATCATTGAGTTAAGCCAAAGTAAAAAATATCTTTATTTTGACGTACGCGAGTAAAATTTCAAATCGTCGGATGTAAAGTGTTTTATTAACGGTGCATTTGCAATCAATGACAACGTTACATCCAGAATTACGCCTTTATCAATATCAGTTTATGAAAAACTACTTTACTTTATCCAACGCCCACTCTTGGCGTTACCGCCATCTGGTGCCGCGCCTGCCAGTATAGTGATGTTATGCCTTTGTTAGGGCTCTCAATCGATTGATACGTAGCAGGTGGGCAGCATCCATGCGTCCGCTGAGGCAGAGTGGGCATTGGTCTGAAGCAGTCAGGCCTAGGTGAAACAGGTGAGCCTGCAGGTAGTCGTGGCCAGTTGTGCAGTGAAAACGGGCGACAAAAGCAGCTCTTGGTAGGTCATGTGTATGAAAAACTGAATTAGTGTTTGAAATATTGTTTACTGTTCCAGGACGGAGGCTGGCTAGCGATGTCTTGCTGTCTTTGGCGTTGCAAAGGGGTTCGCTCTGTCATATTCTCGACTGGATTCGAATGGCATTAACTTCTTCTACCAAGACTTTTACCCCTAAAGCAAAAGGTGTGACCTTTAATCAGTAGCTAACCAGTCAAGTCTTCCTTATGGTGGTACAAACACGCTCGCATGTCTAATTTCCAACGAAAGACACGAACATTTTTCTATGTATAACTTTCAGATTGAACCGAAATTTTGCATTTCAGCGTAAACGTACTATTTATATCTTAAGTTTTCCATTGAGCCCATCTCTTCATGAGGTCATTTGCTTTCTTTCGTTTAACTTAAGAAATCTACTGATAGCATGCTGAATAGATAATTATCTGGCATAAGAATTAACCGTGAGTTATCAGTTGTACGTATTTTAGAAGCTATTAGTCAAATGAAGGACTCATTGCTTAGTAGATAAATCATTATGTTTGATTTTTCAAAGGAGTTCCCATTTGTAAGATTTGGTTTTAGATGATGCTGCCAAAGCAGAAACAGACGATGAATCTGGGGACGTATTTTTTGAAGCGGAAGATACAGAGGTCAAAACTCATGAAACACCGGTGAAAACTCCTGAAGAGCAGAAACAAATCATTCTAGAAAAGATATCGGAAGCACACAGGGAAATCCTGGAGATGCAGTCATTGATTAGTCAGTCAGATTCGCAACTGTCACGTATACAAAGCCACATTTGTTCCACCTCACGGCTACTGAGTAAAGGGAAAAAGTCGGGTAATGATGAGAAGGGTAATAACTTCTTTCAAGTTTCAAATCACAGTGTGCTGTTACATTTGGAAAGGGGGGCGCCTTCAAGAATGCAGACTGCTACGTTGGAAACTCCATTAGGTGCAAAATCAAGTAAGTTTGCCATTTCTGTTACGATTTTTTTTTTTTTTTTTTTACATGTACTGTGTCTAACAGGGACTATGTTTTTTACTATATATTCATCCTTAAACATTACCTGCGTTCTTTTTTCTCATTAAGGATGGTAATTATGTTCCATATTTATCTCTCAGAATTTGGTAGAACTTTTTTGAATGGTAATGTACAGGTTAATATGAGAATTAAAAAATGCATTCAAATGGCAAAAGTGAAAATTTATGGATGTGTTATAATTTTTAGATGAGGAACCAGATACAATTAGCAAGATATTTGTGTTAAATGCGTTAGACCACATGAAAAACGCCGTTTCTCTGCAAAGAATTGACAGAGAGCTTAGGGAACGATTGGCAAAGGAAAATGAGGAGCTGCCCTTGTACAAAGCTGCAATGTATCTTCTGGAAGAGGTGCGTAAATGCCTATGCTACAAACTGCTATACACTATACAGGGGACCTGCATGTGTGCGTCATAACATGAAGTGATAACAAACTATGAACCTTTTAAAGCTGTTAAAGCATCTTCTGACGCTGTAGAATGTACTTACTGCTATTGAAGTATATAGTATTATGCATAGAAACTTGTATATGTTGAAGTATATAGTTCTATCTATTTTCTTTATATAAGAATAATATTACAAAAATTGATTGTACGTATCAAGCGATTGATCAGGATTCCACAAAAGGTTCAGATTACTTTCAGACACTAAATCATCTAATGTGCAAAGTATCGTATATTAAATTAAGTTATCCCATGACTTGTTTTAGTCGGTTAAAATCTATTTAAGTGGTACGATTTAAGTGGATCCTATGCGAACTGGAGTTCGTTTACACGTTTGAAGGAAGAGTTGCTTAAAAAGTTGTTGTGGTTTCAGTTGGTTTCGTTGGCTGGAGAGTATACGTGCTTGGGAAGTGATCGCGTTGGGGAGAGCGGGGACGCTGAAGAGTGCCAGGTGTTTGTGTGGGGTAGTAACTCATCCCATCAACTTGCCGAAGGGACAGAAGAGAAGCTTCTCGTCCCCAAGCTTACTCGAGCTTTCACCCAAGTTGAACAGGTACACTAAACACTTGCAGGTGCAATAGGAACGATAACTTCAGCTGAAAGCTGACTGAAATTCTTAAAGTCTTTAGTAGAATAATGCTACTCAATCAGTGTGCAGGAAATAATTTTATTTCTTTTTAACTCTTCTTATACTAATTCCTTATCACGCTCTTAGGCTGTGTCCACACTTGTTTCACTTTCATGTTTAACCCGAGTTTCAACGTATGGGTAGCCAATGAACGAATCTCAGGAGACCGATATTTATTCTTGTCACTCGCTAGTTGCATGTTGAAGTACAGGTTAAGCGTGAAATTTTTACAACTTTAAATAATGTGAAGTTGATACCGAATAAAACACTTTAGTTCGTGTAGAGTTGGTAAGGAATAAAATACTTTCATCAATTTGATGATGACAAAGAATAAAATAATTGTAGGTGTACAATTCGTGAAGTTAGGCATACAGTACTACTCTACCATAATTTATATTATTTGCCGAAGGAGTTACATGAATTATCTACTTTTATTTTCAGGAACATAACTTTTTTGTCAATGTTTTCATTCTATTGTATGTAAAAACTGTAAAAAAGGTAACTTTTGTACTGTATTTTAACAATAGTAGTACATATGATGATATTTTAGATGGAGGCCGGACAATATTGCACTTTTGCAATCTATACTAATGGAAGTATTTGGGCATGTGGCAAAGGGAGTTACGGACGGCTTGGCCTCGGTGATTCTTGCACTCAATCTCTCCCGAAACGAGTCAACATCGATGGTGTTGTCAAGAAAATATCATCTTCGAAAGGCAGTGATGGACATACACTTGCTGTAACAGACGATGGTCGTGTGTTCAGCTGGGGCGATGGTATGTTTAAACGTTCATTATTTAAGAGCAAATCGGACTCCGCCACTGCGCGTTTTTTTATTATATGTATACCCAGGCCTATTTTTGGTGGATTCAGACGGTTTCAAGTGCTGACGCTGCTGATTAAGTGATATTTGCTTACCTTCAATTGTTGGTTTATTTCCATTTCAAGTCTCATTTTTGACTTTAATGCGACGATAGTAATTGGTGTCTTTATTTTTAGGTGATTACGGCAAACTGGGTTTGGGTAACTGCACGACACAAAAAGTACCTCGTCAAGTGTGCGACGCCTTGTCAGGGAAAGCCGTTACTTACGTTTCCGCTGGATACCGCCACAGTGCTGTAGTCACTGAAGATGGTGAACTCTTCACGTGGGGGGAAGGAGATTTTGGGAGATTGGGTACATATTTTTATGTACATATTCATACTTGTACTTTATTTCTTTGTACTGTATAACCGAATGACAAGTTGTCGCTACTCAATTTTATTTATTTAGGGGCAAAATTATGTTCGGCGTTGATTTTACCAACAATATTAAAATAGATTAGATTGCAAGTATGAAGTAAGCACAAACTAAGTATGGTCAATAGTGATGAGATACAGGTGACATTAGGCAAAATCGTCGTGGAGGGAACTGACTGGATTGTCAGAATGCCAAAACAATAAGGCCCGGTACACACTGACGATTCGACCAGCCCGAGTTACTGACGTCTTTTTTCACAGTAGCAAATATGCTTGGTGAATGGTTGGTGGAAAACCAGAGTCTGCTTCAGAAGGTTTCCATGAGCTGACGTGTCGAGGGGAAAACTGTACTTTTGTGCGTTCGGCTTCACGCCAGCTTCAGAAATTTACAAAAATCTTCTGGGTACCCCATTTGCTACAATTAAAAAAAAAAACTTGGCGACTCGCGAGTGTCGAATCGTTCGCGTGTTCCAGGCCAAATAATAAAAAAAATACATAGCAGATGTGTTTAGTTTTTCCCGCCTTTTCAAAATCATTCAATATAATAATTGAAAAGGAAACCACAGGGCTCTATGGTTCTGCACCATCCTTATTACTTACAATTACTTAACAATGACCCATAAATTCCCAATGGATGTTTTGGAACTAATCCTTTCTTCACGAAGTTTCAATTATAGACCCTAGACCATGGTCATACAACCCGTTCTTAAACTTCGTTTGCTCACTGTTATATCTCAGATTAATACTTCTACAAATCAATCATTAGAGGTTGTATTTTTTACCGAATGTGTTTTGTATTCACCAATTTCATAACTGCGATTTGTTTATGACTTGCCTAGGTCATGGCGATACAAGTGGAAGACAACTGCCCACTCTGGTCCGTGATATTTCTGGGGTTGGGACCGTAGCTTGTGGGAACTCGCACACATTGGCGGTGTCCAGCGACGGGAAAACTGTTTGGTCGTTCGGGTCGGGAGACAATGGCAAGTTGGGCCACGGAGACACGGCTCGGGTCCATGCTCCCAAAGTCATTGATGCTCTTCAGGGGATGTACATTCGGAAAGTGGCTGCTGGAAGTCAGTTCTCCCTTGCTTTAACTGCCAATGGTCAGGTAAGCTACCAAGCCATCTTTTGTTGTGCTCACTGCGCTGTTAATCAGCTAGATAAAAGTGTACTGCGGTTAATTTGTGTTTTAATTTCTAATATTAAATTAATATTTAATCTGGAATTCTGTGAAGAATATTTGTTTTTGTCGTTTCTGCAGGTGTTGTCATGGGGGACTGGCCCTGCGTTAGGGCGTGGTAGTCCAGATTCCACCTCTCTCATTCCGAAAGGCATCAAAGATCTCGACTCTAGGCGTGTAATAGACATATCAGTCGGTGACTCCCACTGCCTCGCACTCACTCACGACTACGAAGTTTTTGCTTGGGGTAAGTGTAAGATTAATATTTGATGAGCAAGTGGTCAGGATCATAAAAGATTAACAAGAGGTGTCTTTACTTATTTGCTCTATTTGCTTTAGTTTCCAATGGCTGATCGATGCAACCGAGCGCATGCTAACATAATATAATCAGTCAGTTGAGTTGATAAACCATTCCCATTGTTTACGTAAACATTAATTTTTCTACTTCTTTGACTCACTATTCCCTTGTTTTATTTCTTACTTTAGGTAATAATGTAATGGGACAGTGTGGGCAAGGTCATTCCACAAGCCCAGTTGTTCGGCCACGAAAAGTTGCAGGCCTCGAAGGAATGCCAATTCACCAAATATCGGCTGGTACTTCCCACAGCGTCGTTTGGACTGCTAGAACACACGATAGACAGGTAAAATGACCACTGCTACCCTCAGGGGGCACATTGTTTTTGATATTTCCATGATTGATGCAACCCAAGTCTATTGAACCCGCAGCATATGTCCTACTCAAGAGTTTTTTTGTTTGTATAAAGTCACTATTTTTCAACTTCCAGGTTGTCACTTGGCATCGGCCATTTTGTCTGGAACTGCAAGAACAAACATTTGCAATCCTGCGATCCTTTCTGGAGCAATACTGTGACCATTTCCACGTAGATCAAGCCCCTCCCCCCTTTGCTGACCCCGAAGAACACACCAAGTTTGTCACTCTCTGCTTAAAACTTCTGGCTAACCACTTGTCCATGTCTCTTGGTGGCGGGTTGGCCTCTGGGTTTTTGGGCCAGCAAGCCACCCCCCTTCGTATTTTATTATTTAGGTAAGTAAGGGAAATGCTGCAAAAGTTATATCAATTATACTCATTAATATGGGCCTAGCGGTTTCATGAACCGTTTTTTTTTCTTTACTTCGTCATTTACAATTTTTGTAATATCTGCTCTCCCTCGTGCCGTAACACATAGGGAATGAGACGAGAAGTTACCTAAATTGTATTGTTTTGATGCTTAACCTCTGTTTGATCTTCGAAAAGTCATGACCTGCGTGATGATTTTTAATTTTTCTTGTTTCTCAGACTAACTGATATTTGGACGCCAGACATTGTCGGGAAAGTTGTAAACGAGACATTAACATTGGGTGCGCCTCTGCTGTTGCCTCCGTTACGGCAGCGAATGGAACTGCTGCAGACACTACTACCGCAGGGCTCTTACTTGAGCCGGGGGCAGAAGATGCTGTTGGGAATAATACTCAGGAGTCTAGAAGACAATGGCCATGTGGCCGGGTTGCTTGGTTTTGGCTCACATGACCTCGGATTTGATTCTCCTGGATCTCACGATCTTCCTTATGTTTTAATGGATACTCTACTTGCCAACTTAGACGCATATACTGTAAGTTACTTATAGTTGACAAGAGTTAGTATGAAATACAGTAACTAATTACAAATACATATAGTACATAGTACACATGTACATAGTACATAGTACATATACAAAATACAAACACAAAGTAAACAATACAAGCAATAATTCAAAAATGGAGCAACTACTCTTCTTTACAGAGACGAATGGACACCCGTTCCATCCTCAACTCCAATGAGGTCGTCACTTATGAATCTTATGCTTAGTTTTTTTTTTATATACAGTATTTAGTATAGTATGGGAATGAGTCCAGCTTTTTAGTAAGATTTTTTTCAAATGTTTACCCGTCGTAGTTAAACCTGAAACCGTCTATTGCGTCAATATTAATTATTAGGAGCCTGTTCTGTTATTTTCTTTGTTTCGCTGACGTTTTCATATTGAACTCGTTTTTTTAGGATACATGTCTGACCGATGTTTCAACTGCTCCTGTTGGCACCTCACAAAGCTTCGATGGCGCTTTCACCCATCTCTATGACTTGTTGTCTTCACTACAAACTCATTTGCTGGCATTTTGTGTTAATGAAGCGTCATCCGACCCCTCCGATGTCTATCTTTCAAGAATACGGCTTTTACAAAAACATTTATTGGAGCTCTTTAGCAAAGCTTGCTTGCTTTATTCTCGGGCTACAGTTGTTGCTCAAGAATCGAACCAGCCGTCTAATTGTCTTTATGGTGAGTGTTAAGAGCAAAATCGGAGAACCCCTACTGCGCGTATTTTGTACAATGTCGGGTTTCAATGGAAAAATAGATCGTAGAGCCATCAAAAACATTCATTAAATTAACAGAAATGCCCCTCTACATTTCTATATATTACATGTGACTTTCACTAATACAAATTGGCCACAGTTTTTGAACTCCTTCCTCGGGACTACGATGCCAATCGTTTTTTGTACAAATCAATTTCAATAATTGTCGCCAATCAAACATTCATTCTATCTCACTCTATTATAGAGGGTGGGCATTTTCCAATTATTATTTATTATTTTTTGTTATTGTACCATTTTAATTCTGGGGAAATATTTCTTTTAATTTTCATTTCTTAACAGGGCTCAAAATATTATAAAATTAATCTTTACTGTGCAGGTGTTCTTTATGAATCTTATGGCGGAGCTATGCTCAGCAAAATCCTTCACTCGCTGTTGCTTGTACCGCTGGAGTATGTAGAACCTTTGCTTCACAAACTGCTTGATCTACGAACTGCCCTGGACGGACTTAGTCGTCTTCTTCCAATAACGAACCATCTAGACTTGGACTTTTACTCGTCTGGTATGTTATGCTGGTATCACTTTCTTCAGGACAGGCCCAGAAAAAGGCGTAGTAGCTGGAACTAAAATGAAAAAAAAATCACAAAACGCGTGTAATCCAAAGAAATCTTTATGTTCTAATTTTAAATTACTTTGTAAATCTGGTATAGAATTAACACGATGACTTGAGGCGCTAAGCTTTTGTGACTGCGACCATTTCAAGATGTGATTGGCAACTCAGTAAACAACGTCTCACTCCGTGTCTTTTTAAAATTAATTTATCAAGTACATAGTTTTCGTGGAAATTAGAAATAAAATATCCTATTACAATAAGTTATGAATTTCATTTCCAGAAGCGAGCACTCCAACCATGTTGGATTTGGCGGATGTCTCATGGTTGTGGTTGATAGACTTGGAGAGATGCTGCAGTCTCCTGATTGGTCGATGTCTTGGAGGACTGGTACGTGGAGCTCCTCCGTCTGCGCGAGAACTGCAGGCTCAACCTTGGCTAGATATTCCATTATTATCGCAAGGTCTTGAAGACTGCATTGATAAATACCAACTTTGTAAGTGGAATTTTTTTATATTTCTGTGTAAATATTTCAGCTTACTTTACTGCAGCCATATGTCTTGCTTAGTAATAATTCATTATTGCAATGATTTCATTCCAGGTCGGTTAGCGCATAATCAAGCATTTCTAGAAGTTGGCAATACTGAGTACTTCAAAGATGCATTTAAAAAACTGGACGTTGCTTTTTGTTTCGCGCCCACCGACTATTTGGACGAACACATGGATTTTATCAAATCGTATTCAGTAGATGACCTCAGTTATTCAAGACAAGACACTTATAATCCGCTTGTTGAGCTTCCTGTGAGATTAGCTCATCTTGCATTCTTGAAGCATACTTCACTTCTCACGAAAAATGAAGAGTACGTATACTGCTGTTTATTTTCTAAGCCCTAAAGGGCGCAATATGATTTTAAACTACCTATCGGCTCTGGACTGGCTCGCTGGAGTGGACCACTCGTAAATAACCTGCTTAATGCAATAACTGATGATTTCAGTGATGACTGGGAAATCAAGAAAGTAGAAGTTTCCAGGACAATTCAAGAATTACAACACTTACTACTTTTTCAAAAGTCTGAATCTTCTGGGAGAACAGATCGCCAGGAATTCGATCAGAACGAGATTAACTCCGAATATGAACCTATTGTGGGGAAAAATTCTGAACGAGTAGAGCATTTAGGTATGTTTTAATTTACATGCTGCTTTAAAGTTTTCTTTTTTTGTTGAATGTTCATTGCCGGTTGCTCAATAAATTATATGCATGATCCGACCTCCACGAGCGTCTTTTCTCCGTGCCAAGAATGGGGGGTGGCTAAAGTAATGTAAGTTAACAAATTATCTTAAAACTAATGTTATCCTATCCGTTTGTTTGCCTTCCAGATGACACATCAGACTCAGCAACATTGGACAGTATTTGCGATGAGCAAATTCGCCTGTGTACAGCTGTCCTCGAGAGGTCTTGTTTCCTTCTAGCTTGTCTCCGACCATGGCAGGTGACAGCATGTCGGATAACCAGCGAGCAATGTCGCATAAGATGCCGGCAGTTGCTGGATTTCGTACTAGGCACTACTCCTCGTTTTTCAGTCTCAACTATGCCTGAATGGGATATGCAAGCCGTATTTGAGGCAATGCGATCACAACGGCAACGTGCTGAGGTTAGTTTGAACAATTAATAGCTCATAATATTAATAATTAATTTAAAAAACACAATTTTGTCGAGTACTGTATTATTATACTACACTTGTAGTATTGATAAAAGTTGGTATTAAATCAAGTATTAATGGTATTAGATTTCGGCACTAGTTGTAATTTGTAATTTTTTATGGGCCCAGGCCTACTTATAGTGGCCCATAGATCCCTTGTCCAATTCCAACGACCCCCATGGATTTCAGACATTATTTTGTATTGTCTCCGTATGAATTTTTGGCCATTGGCAAACTGGTGTACGTTCTCGATGTCAGCCTACACCGGCTACAAGCGAAAATGGAAAAGCTGAGACAAGCTTACCATTGACGCACGACTTAACCAAGTACAGATACGAGTCTCAATGCTAGTTACTCTCGTAGCTCGACCGCATGTAAAAATGCATTGCTGTGAGAATTAATAATGGTACCTTATTGAATCAAACAATAACGGCAGTCCTTGGTTTCTTGTTTTTATTGCAGAGTCGCTTATCAGCCCTAAACCAAATATTGGAACTGATGTCTGGACAGGACAAGACTGATAGTAAATCTGACAGTCCTAGGCATGTCAGTACTGTTCATCAGCAACTCCTTGTTGGTGTACACGCCCTTCATGAAATAGGCATTGATGAAAAGATTAAGGTGAAAAATGGGCTTGGAGTCGAATGTTGTGACGACGTTCTACCAACTCGCCTTAGTCACTATTCAGATGGAGTTCTGGCGGTTTCGCACACGCTTGTTGAAAGTATTCGTTCAGTCTCGCACCGCATATATAATGTCCTTGTAGACTCTTTGGATTTTGAGCTTAAAGACTTCTATTTAGGTGAGTGATACTAGGTGATACTATCATATTCTGTGTCGTTTCCTGAACGTGCGATACTCTTCCTACAGTACCTTAAGCGACAATTTACTATTAACTTTTAATTGCAGGCTACGAAGAGCAGCAAAAGCTGCTTACAATATTTGCTCTCTCCGTACATTATAAATCGGAAGACCTGAGACTCGTGGTTTCTAATGAATTGCTGCCTAAACTGGTCCAACTCACAACGAACGAAGGGCTTGGATCACGCCTCGGCATTGCATGCATGCGGCTTACACAGATTTTAGCCCTGTGTTGCGGGTAAATACTTACTAATGAAATAATACTAATAATATGCACAATATTCCTCTAGTTGTCAGGATTGTTAATCAGTCCCTCTTCCAGTTTTAACTGTAAATTTCTTTATGCTTTTTGCAATTTATTTTCACAGGATGTATGCTGATGTGTTGGAATGTGAAGTCGTTGAAAGTATACTAGATTTGCTCTATAGCCAATTGGACCATATGTTAAGCCAACATATTGCTCAAGTTACCTATACCGCTAAGGAACCATTGCAAAACGACGAAGATGGCTTCCAAGAAATAGAAATCAAGCTTCCAGAGATGGGCGATCGTCGTAATAGCTCTGTCCGAGGATATAGCTTGGAAACCACACTAGGGGATTTCTTAGTCCTTGTTCGTAAAATTGCCTCAAATGCGACGGTAAGGGGATTTTTTACTCAGCTTATAATTTAGAAAAAATGCTAACCTGGCAACGCCACCTCACAAAAACTCTGAAGTGAGACTTCGCTCCAAAATTCAGATACGATAATTTTCAATTTTTTAATGAATTAATTATATGAAATTCAAGATGCTTATTATTTGAACCAGGCCTAGACAATAATTTGCTCCACGAAGAATGTTTTTAAACGCCCAATGCTTACGTTATGGGATTTTTTCGCGCCAATTTTCCCTATCATCGCTAATACTATGCCAAGCATCTCATTTAAGTTTGTACTGAAGACAAATCTAGTGTAAATACTAGAGTTTTTACTTTTTGAAAAGGATTCCGGTTTATTACCTTATCTGATTGATTCTACATGAAAATAGAGGAAATTTTAAATTTAGACTAATATCCAAAAAAAATAAAAAATAAAAAAAAATAAAGAAATCGAACCAGCCAAAATGCGTGCCATTTTCATGGATGACGTCACGCGTACATAATTTTGAAAATGACCGCCTTAGCTGAATATTAATAGATGGGTTAAGCATAGGGGCTTATTTTTGGAATTAAGTACACGTAACGTCATCCAAGAAATGGCGCGGCGTATTTGGGATGGTTCGAAAATCAGTGTTATAAATAAACTATAAAGAGTTGGATATTAGTGTGAATTGCAAATTTTCCTCTTTTTTCAGTAGAATCCATTTCAACAGTAAAAATAATTTCTGTTTAGAACTCATTTGCTGACTGAGCCCTCTTTTTCAGGTTCTGCGATGTTTATCGTCGGAAAAATGGGTCCTAACACTCTTGCTAATAGTGAGCTCCCGTGGAAGAAGACCCGTAGTGGTTGGATTGCGACCACGTCTTTTGGCAGTCCAACTTCTGCTGGCTATCATGCCCGAGTCTGCTTTGAATGGTATAGGTCGCAGGAAAACCTGCGTTCAAAGTCTATTCAATGAACTTGCCCATATTATGTGGACGATTCCGCCGGTAGTAGCTCGTGATGCCGCTGAAGCGAAGCTGCATGAACTAGACACCAAACTAAGAAAGCTTAATTCACCAGGTAAGTGCTGAAGATTTTATGACACGATTTCCAGCCCTCAACTGCCGATTTAAAAAATAATGGATATTTGTTTCTTCGATTGCTGACGAAAGCAAAAGAAGTTCGTACTTATACTGAAAAAGGGGACCCGTGTTCTGAAACATCGGAGGAAAAAGAAAACCACCAAAATAAGTTAGCAGGACAATGGGGGCTCTTTTGAACCGTTTCAGAGTTTCAAGTTGAATAAAAGTTTTGTATGTAGTCTAGAGGTAGGACGGACATCCAGAGATTTCTAGATTGTTTTCTGCCAATAACAGACCTTGGCACTATCTCAAATTAGAGGAACGCCTAAAGCGTTGTGCTATCCGAAAACAGTTAATGTTCTGATTTCACTACTCTGTTTCTGCTATGTATCAAATTTCAAAAATTTCCGAAATTATATTACAGATGGTGGACCAGATACGCAAGGGGAATTGATTGAAATCGCATTTGACAGCGAGAAGTGTATCTACAGCTCTGTGGAGAATAGTCAGACTGTTGTTCATGAGTCGGGGGTACGGGGTTATGCCCTGGCCAACGTAGCAATTACCTCGGGCTGTTACCAGTGGAAGTTCCTCATTGTAAAGGAGAACAAAGGCAATGAGGGAACTTGCGTCGGTGTTGCCAAATGGCCAATCAAAGACTACAGCCATCGCTCTACAAGTGACATGTGGTTGTATAGAGCTTACAGGTCCGTTAAAAGTCCATATACATTTTATTTTTGACGACATTTTGCATTCCGTCCAAGACAAATCTTAGGCGGCTATTCCACCGACGTGGATTTTGAATGTGAATGTGTCATGACGTGGTAGCAGACACCATTAATAAGTCTCTACCATATTATAACTTAATTTATAATAGATAAGTTAAGTATCTACATCTCCTTAAAATATGGCAGAGACTTATTAATGATGTCTGCTACCACGTCATGACTCATTCACATTCAAGATCCACGTCGGTAGAATAGCCGCCTAAAAGTCCATATACATTTTTTGACGACATTTTGCATTCCGTCCAGGACAAATCTTACCAATATTTAAAGAATGCTGGTCTTGAAGTATCATAATGTAACCGAAATTAGAGGATATGGAAAAAAACTGGGCTTGGCGGGATTTGAACCCACGATCTACGCCTAACCGGGGCGTCGTCTTAACCGCTAACCTGTCTAGCAACACGAATCATGTTAATTTGAGCATAAGTAGAGGATTTGGCGATTACTGGACCTGTCGGGTCTTGTGGTCCAGCGGTTAAGACGACGCCCCGGTTAGGCGTAGATCGTGGGTTCGAATCCCGCCAAGCCCCGTTTTTCCATATCCTCTAATTTCTGTTATAACGAGGAGGTTTTTCCCCTTCAACCAAAGTTAATTTAGTATCAGTGTTATATATACCATATAATACTACAATGTATATCATCATGTAGGAAGTTACCTCAATGTAAGTGAAATAATAGTGATGAAGCAGTAAAATCCGGGATGATAGGGTGTGGTCGATCTAAAAGAGTACTTCCAATCGTTTCGTCAACATCTGCGGTCGACATCTTCAATGGAACTGCAGTTGCTGCTGATCATCCTAGATAGAATGCTAGAAAACTACGCAGCTCCACTGAAGATGTTGACGAAACGTTTGGAAGTACGCTTTGAGATCTTCAGATTCTACTGCTTCATCGCGTAACTCCGCCCGTGAAAGTCTTTGAAATTATATTGACATACGTAATAGTGCCAAAGTGATTGGGGCCATACTCTATATTAGTAGTAGTATGGTTGGACACAGTCCCAGGCCACGGTGTGGGCCCATTGGACAGTGGACCTACTGATTAAAGTGGATTCCGAACCACTTGGGAAACACAGTGAAGTCACACAATTAGTTCGGAGGTGACCAGGACAAGTCCTACCATGCTTCCATACCGGCACTGTGCACACGACCAAGTTATCTGCAGATTTGAACCTGCTCTGGACCGCTGGATTCAACTTGGTATGGCTGTCCGGTGATACTCTATGTACTCTTGTAGATGAACGATTTGAAAATGTAGTGTACATTTATGAGACAGTCCAAGGGGGAAAAACCTTACAAGTGTAAAAATGAAATATCGCCACTGTCAAAAATATCACTTCCCCTAGGAGATTTTTCCTGCGCATTTTGATAAGATTTGTGCCTCTTTCCAACACCGCACCGATCGGCCACAATTATCAAAATTGATTAATGCACAAAACACAAAGTTGGTGAGGATGTGTAAGTACATATCATGTCGCCAAATGTTGACAATTATTTCTTCTAAGGTATGCTATATTTGTAATAGCTCTACAATGGATGTTTCCTGTGAAATTCGCCCTTGTACAAAAATGTTCTTAATACATTACAATTAACGTTAATTTTGATTGCAGTGGAAATTTATATCACAACGGAGAGTTACCTCTATGTCTTCCCAATTTCACCCAAGGAGACTACATTACTGTGATTCTTGACATGGAGTCCCGCACGATAAGTTTTGCTAAAAATCGTGATGACCCAGTTGTTGCATTCGAGGAAGTTGATGGTTCCCCTCTTTATCCTTGCGTCGTTTTTTATAGTACTAACCCTGGAGAGAAGGTACTTGCTTTAACTGTTACTAGGGTAATTACTTTAAGACAATGTTTGATTGTAATTGATTTATATATACTTGTTTCAAAGTTTTCAAAGTAGCTGAACCTCTGAGTAATGCCTTATGGTCTCAGGGGCACAGACGTGACAACTTCTATTCTGTACCTTCTCGTGGTAAAGATGGAAGCGCGTAATGGTGACTGAACAGATAGGGGACCGAGTTTGAGCCAGGATAAGCGAAAAACACAGTCTTTTCTGTACAGGGCACTCTTGTTTCCTGGGGTTGGGAAACTGGCCCTGAAGGTGGAGGAACTCAATGAACAATCAATGGCATAAGGGTGCAGAAGGGAACAGGAACCGCTACATCACAATACCCTAGTATAATCATCATGACATTAATTGCCATGATGATCGCCGCTCTTCAATAGAAGTGGCATTTAAAGAAGAAGAAATATTTCTTATTATTATTAAGAGACAATGGGTTGGGGGAAAAGCCTTACAAGTGTACAATATAAAATATCACATCCCTTCGCAGAAATTGTATTCATATTGGTGGATGATATGGGCCACAATTCTTGAGCATGACTTGTGGGAAAAAAACGGTTGGTGGCAGTACCCGGAGGAAGGAGTTCCAAAACTGCGACCAATCGGTTTTAGTGACGGTCACATATATAAAAATGCAGGGGAGTATTTCTTCTAAGGGATGTGACATTTTTGATAGCTATACATTCCTGGGAAACTCAAGTTTCTCAACAACAAAAACGCGTAGTAGGGGTGTCCGACTTGCTCTTAATTCAATAGTCTATGTGAGTCTGGGTAGTCATGAATTGGGAGAACAACATGAGTCTTCGATGGCATAGTGGTAGCTTGTTCGTACTTGTGCAAGTCTCTACACATCATGCGATCGGTGACCTGTCGTAACTCAACACAGGTATTACCTACAGAGGCGACTGAAGAGGTTATTCGGATACATTCATTGAATTGTTTGCATGCAAATAATCTTTAAAAAAAAAAAAAAAAAAAAATTTGTCCTTTGGGACTGAATTTTGTTGAAATCTCTTATCCTCCTTTTGCCACGCTTAATTGGTACGATCCATGTAATTTATATTGCATGCGATTTAGTGGCAAAATATGTAATGTAAAAAATTATTTGATTTTTTTATTTTTATTATTGTCTACAGGTTAAAATTACCGACATGCAAATCAGGGGCACTCCTTGGAACCTTCTCCCTGGTGAACCATTCTGTGCACCCGAGCCGGCAGTGATGGGGGAAGCGTTTGTGCATCTGATACGTGAGCTACATGTCCATCCGCGATGGACAACAGAAGTAAATTCGTGTCTTACTGAAAGACTGGAACTTTGCAAAGCTATTCTTGCCGGAACCGATGAGGCCAAGGAGGAAAAGCTTGAGGATGTTGCCGCTGAAAAAATAGCGTCTGGTAATGAGGCAAACTTCCTGTCGGAAGTACAAATTGAAAACCTTTGCGTTGAGGTAAGAGTCAAATTAAGTGGCAACTGAAATTATACAGTGAAAGTCTGAATTTTCGGGTGCATTAACATAAAATAAATTCTTGTTGTATTGTTGACTAAAAGCTCCCGATTGTTCTAGGCTTGGCCTGCTCTTGCTGTTATTGGCGGAGTGGATCGAGGACTTCGTATGGGAGGTCAATGCATACACAAACCTAGTGGGAAGACCTGTTACGTTATGGGGAGCTTAAAACCTGGACTACAGACTGTTAAAGTTCATTGGAAGGATGGATCTGTGAGGTACGGTAGTACAGTATATTTTGAATAAAGCTGGGTAAAACAAGAAATTGGTTTATTTTTATGTATAATATGGCGTTTAGATGTCCTGTAGAAAGGGTAAACCAGGTGGTTAAGATGGGCGTCCGCGGCTCAAACAATGATTCGGCAGTTGTGACCGAGCGTAAGCGGGTGGTTTCTAGTGAGCTAAATACAGTCAACATCAAGCTAATATTTAATAGTTTCTGCATTGACTTGGTAGTATTTTGACGTTTATAAAATTATAATAACTTAGTTGCATAGGAACCACAGAAAAAATCGAATTTTATTTGAAATATGCCCAATTGTTATTCATATGCTCAAGACTGGCCCTTCAGTAAAAACTATTTTTTGTGTGCTAAATATAAAATTATTTTGGCTAACAATAAATTGCAGATTAGTTAATTCACCACAAACAACTTTATTTCAGTGATGCATCTGTGAATAACCTGGAGCCAGTAGCGGGACCTTCCTTTGATGTTATCAAATTGTCTGGAATGACTCACGAGATGTTTTTGACGTTAGCTCGTCTGTCTGGACTGGCAGAGACGTTGCGCTACCCCGAGTGCCAGCTTACGCCCAACGAGCGATGCATTCTCTATAATAAGCCGAAACAGACTGATTATTCAACACCTGTGTGGTCTCCTCGCCGTTTTGTACGTGAAACACGGAGTGAAACAGGTAATCCCCACTTTTAGTGTGGAATTTCTATTCTAATTAAGGGTTAGGATGAGTATAGTGCAAGCTAATGCAATAGGGAGTGTCCCGAGGTTCGGAATTCCTTGGCAACAGTGTTGCCAGATACCTACAGTGTTGAAGATGAATAATAAATAAATTGGCCGTCATTAGACGTAATGGAGTGCCGTAAGCTTTATACCTCGGAATCGAGGGACAGTCCATGAATATTAATAAAAACTTTGAAAATGTGTTGTTAGTAGTAAATATAATTTTTTTTTTGCCCGCTCTCAATTTTTAACTACAGGGTGTGGCACCATAACTTCCTCTTCTTGCAATGCGCGCCATTCGGTCGGTTGATGTCGTAGCGGAGTGTTAGTGGTCTCGTTCGAGAGGCGGGACTACACACTTTTGTCATAGGCCTACATAGTTTCGAAGATCAAAACATTTAGATCACGTCCCCCATTCTCGATACATTGACAATTAGTGGAGCGCCGTAACACAAAAAAATGGAAAGGCCACGGAATTCATGGACAGTCAATGAATATTTATAAAAACTTCGAAAATGTGTTTTTAATAGTATATAGAAATATGTTAAGAAATGGTAACGCTGTAGTTTAAAATTTAGAGGGGGCAAAAATTTTTGTTTAAAAATTTTCTATATACATTTAACAACACATTTTCAAAGATTTTATAAATATACATTGACTGAATTCCGAGGCATTACCATTTTTTTTTTTACTCGCGGCGCTCCACTAATACTCATTGTATCGAGATTGGAAGACGTAAGCTTAATGTTTTGATCTTCAAAACTATGTAAGACAGAACTTTATAGTCCCGCGTCTCGAACGAGTCCACTAACAGTCCGTTACATTATGAACCGACCGAATGGTGCGCACTACAAAAAAGGAAGTTATGCTGTCACACCCTGTAGTTAAGAATTGAGAGCTGACAAATTATTTTTAAACATTTTTCTATATACTATTAAAAACACATTTTCGAAGTTTTTATAAATATTCATTGACTGTCCCTGAATTCCGAGGCTTTTCCATTTTTTTGTGTTACGGCGCTCCACTAATACTCAATGTATCGAGAATGAGGGACGTGATCTAAATGTTTTTCATCTTCATGATCTTCGAAACTATGTAGGCCTATGACAAAAGTGTGTAGTCCCGCCTCTAGAACGAGACCACTAACACTCCGCTACAACATCAAACGACCGAATGGCGCGCATTACAAAAAGAGGAAGTTATGCTGCCACACCCTGTAGTTAAAAATTGAGAGCGGGCAAATTTTTTTTTTAAACATTTTTCTATATACTAGTAATAACACATTTTCAAAATTTTTATAAATATTCATGGACTGTCCCTGGATTCCGAGGTTTTACCATTTTTTTTTTTGTCTAATTGCACTCCACTAACGTAAACCTTTCACTCATAAAGCCAAAATGAAAATGTACATAGGCTCTTTTTATTTTTAGCTGCCATGATACTTGTTATGGACGTGTCGCTTAAGAACCATAAAGGCATTAGTTACAAGTTGACAATTAAGTCTTCCTATAATAATTCAACACCGCGGTTGCGTATGGTTTGCATATGTTGGCCTGTTTAGCTGTCATAAGAATAACATGGAATTGAGGAAAGTGCAAAGAAAATAGTTTAGGGCATTTTTGAGAAATACCCTACCGGGCCGCCTAGGGTGGTTGAAAGTGTCTTCGAAAACCAGCTTCGGCGTCCTTTCCCCTTGCATACGGTGCACATGACCCAGCCATTGGATTCGACGCCCTTTTAGTTCTAATAATATGTTCGGGAAGGCGAAAAACTTATAACTTATGCCTCATTTCATTATTTCTATGTTGAAAATTACCCACATTAAGGATTGCTGTGTAGTGATGAATTATTTGGCAGCATAGTGACAAGGGGTAGAGTTCATTTACATTAATGCTTAATTTGCAGCTTTACAACTCTCGGGTTTCTCACAGTCGGATCATTACGCGGAGTGTTTCTCACCTCTAGGAATAACTTTAGACGAAAAATAAGACTCTACATAAACATAGTAGTTATTGATGCTATATTGGTATAACCAGGAAAGTAGAATTACGTTTCGGGCAGTCAATATAAAAATCAAGTTTTTGATATTTATTAGCTGTAATTTTGAGTACTTACTCAAAATAATATATATAATAAATAAAATTATAAAAGTGTTATCCATTTTGTATTTTTGAACATGCTCCTAAATTCTTAGCTTGCAAACTGTTTAACTCTATGCCAGATCACCTTAAAATATCGAGAAAAACTTATGTTCAATTTAACAAGAACGCAAAATTACATGTAAGAAGTTTAAGTGACGAAATATTAAAAACTATGTTATTTTAGTTTTATTATTTGTGTACTGGCTGCTGATCTGATGAATTAAAATACTGTAAAATCGAAATTGCCCCAGCGATACTAGTACTTAGTACTGGGGAAGACAATGTAAACTGTTTATGAAAATGTTGTAATATATTATTTACTTACTTATTTGTCCAGCAGATGATGTAGACGATGATGATTTATGGGATGTAGGAACTTCCACACCTCAGCGAACGGTGGCTTCCCTAACGAATGCCATGGTGTCTAGGATTTTGGGAGAAATCACGAGGCGAGAGGTCCCAGAGAAAGAAGATCAGGACGAGGCTGAAGAACAGCGGGCTCAAGCTCTCAGACCTCTAACCCAGAAGGTTAGTTTCTTAGCTATTAGGGCCGTGTCCACCAAACTTGGGAATGTATCAGTAAATAATTCTAGATGGCACATAGCGGTAGTCCATTGAGCCTGCCCGGTGTTCATGTAACTGTTTTGGATCTTATTCAAGCTGGTAGAGCAGAAAAAGTTATGTGAAATAATGCTAATAGCAGCTGAAGCAACCAAAAATATAAAAAAGGCTATGTTAATACTCACCATACACTTATATTGCAGCTTTGGCACTACGAGAGAATGTGTGGACGAGCTACTGGTTTGCAGCTATCAGCATTGAAAGCACTCTTTGTGCTACTCAGTGGACCCAAGTTCATTGACCTACTGCTCCTTGACAATGGGATGGATAGTGCCTGTCGCCTTGTTTCTTACTCCGACAAGGAATGCACGCAAACCGAAGATGAAGAAAAGAGTGAGCTGTTAAATGACGTCCTACTGAAGGACGCATTAAAATACATAATGAAGTGAGTTTGTGTAAAATATGAGGCTCTTGATTTCTTTTCTATAGAAAGTTTCGTCAACATGTTCTTGTGCCATCCAATCACCAGCTCTGGGGATTAAAATCCTAGATAGTCCGCTGGTTGCATTGTATAGGTGGACCGTTCATAACGTATGGTTGTATTGTATGGTGGAGCCGGGCTGAGGTGCTATCTGTACAAAAACGTCTACAGTAACTTCAACGGATGGAATGCATTGGAGCGACAGGGGCCATAAGAACCGCAACCACAGCATCACTAGAAGTTCTGCTTGACATCCCGCTACTGCACATATTCTTAAAGTTACAAGCTTCAGTTGCTAAATATCGGCTCAAGACGATGGGGGCATGAAAGGTTGAGCTACCAGTCAGTTGCGGCGATATAGGGAACATGCCCCAAGATAAGATTTCAACCAAAGGATTCCCAGATGACTGCTTTAAGATACGATTACCGAAAAGGTATGAGTGGTATTACAATATGCCGAGTTCTTGTCGTCGGCAACAGTGGTCTATTTCACGGATGTTTCCCAAATGGGAGGCAAGGTAGGGGCAGATTACCCAGCATGCATAGAGAATTTAAAATGGTATGGCGGTTAACGCCTGAATTGTGTATATTGAAATTATTCATCTCCCGTAAGAAAGGATGGGGGCTACCCAGAGTGAACGTCAGGAGACAGACGGCTCGAATGACCGCAGCCCTGGTTACTGGTCATGGTCTGTTAAGAGCCCACATGGCCAAATTGGGTTCGCAATGAGTTCGAGGAAACCGCGGAACACGTGGTTAGCCACTGTCCAGCACTGTGGTTGGCGTGGTTAGACTGCCTTGGGGCTGCTTACATCGACCAAGTCGATCTGATTGACTTACCATTGAAGGACATGGTTGTCTTCGCTGCCAAGGCTAAGCTGCTGTTTTTCAACAGTTGATTAATTGCCATAGTATGACTGATTGGGGTACACTGATGTGATCCCAATAATTATGCTGTTCAAAGGGTGACCTATGTCAGCTTAACTCTCTAATTAATAATAATCACTTTCACTTCACTTTTCTTCTTGTCCAGTAACACCGAAGAAGGTGTAATATATTGGGGACAAAATTAATACAATGTAATGAAATTATTATGCTCAAGCTTCCGTTAATAATAGTAATAATAATAATATATAAATTATTATTTCAGATTGATAGTTGATAAAGGAGTAGAAGAGTGCCGTCTTGTTAATTTGGTTACCGTTGAAGAGTTGGAAAGGGTTCATTCTGTTTTACATTGCCTGTTGGTCCGCTCACAAGCAGAAGATGGCCTACCTATATCTGAGACGCAGTCCAAGATACGCCATCTTTCGTGGAACAACACAGGAAGCCTTTCTCATATGGCTGCCAATGTAATTGCTCAAAGCCAAGATGGTGGAAGTCTTAGTCGTGCTAGTAAGTGTAAGTGGGAGTATGTATAAAAGTTTACTATTTTGTATACCAGTCATATCATTCTTATGTTGTAAAGTTTCTTGTATTGCCTGGGCTGCTGATTTTTTTTCTTCAAATAATCTTATTTACTTTGACCTAGGGTTAGCTCGTCCTCAGACATCGTCAGTTCTTCCTCTTGCACCTGGCTCGGCTGTCAGATCACCTTGGGTTTTCCGGTCGGAGAGAGTAGTCCATCCAGTTCTTGCGACAGCTCTTGGCGAAATGGGCTTCAGTTCGAAGCATATTTCTCGGGCAATCAGTGCCATCGGTAAGTTCTCCAGTAGGCTTTCACCGAATATTTTTGTTTAAAGAGAATACTTACATCACGTTAGAATTATAAAAATAAGTAGACGAAAAGGAAAATTTCATTTTAAAACAGAAATATAAAACAGTAGAAAATTTATAAAAATATTTATCCAATTGATTTCGAGAAGCTACAGACACAACAAACATGAATTTGGCACCGCTAGACGCAAAGGATACAAATAACATTCATGAGAAAGAAAAATTGGTATACAATACTTGTCTTCTTGCTTGCAGATTGGTAATTGCTTCAAACGGACTTGTTTAGTTAATTAAAACGCTGTGAATTTACCCGAAGTTAGAGTGCAAATAATAATGGACGCCTGGTCGGGCTGTAACTCCCTAAGGCGGCTATTCCACCGACGTCGTTTTTAAATAATAGATAAAATAAATAAATAAGGACTTTTTATTGTTTCTATTACTAAGCCAACCTAGCGAAGTTAGGGCTATATAGCCATCTCTTACACGCAACTAGGAAGGCCCGGGTCCGCCTGCTTTACATGCCCTCCGAAGCATGGCCAGAAAATGTAGCCAGTGTGGGACTCGAACCAACAACCTTTCGGGTGAAAGTCAGAGTCCATACCACTACGCTACATGTCCTTTTCAATGTGCATGTGCATGACGTGGTAGCAGACATCATTAATAAGTCTCTACCATATTATAACTTAATTTATAATAGATAAGTTAAGTATCTACATTATAGTCTCCTTAAAATATGGCAGAGTCTTATTAATAATGTCTGCTACCACATGCACATTGAAAAACGACGTCGGTGAAATAGCCGCCTAAATATAGGCTATAATTATAATTTTTTTTTTTCGAATTTTGTAGGTGCTAATGGAGAAACAACAGCTCATATCATTAATCAATTGGCCATGTGGATGATTGAGCATCCTCATATTGACGATGCATTAGAAGAGGACCTTGCTATTTGTGCGGCTCCTAGAACGGAAGTCGCTCAAAGTACCTCCTCGGTAAGATAGAGTTAAAAGTAACCTATATGTTAACTATTTCTATTTTGTTTAGATGAACTTATAAAATATTTTTAATTTTGAACTTATTTCCTATTATTTTGTCATTTAGGACCGTGGTTTTTTGCTTATCCTTTCCAAATTATATCATTATAGAGGCTTAGGTTAGGTTCATTTAATTTGTTGTATAGGGCTAAATTGTTATGGAAAACCAGTTTATAAAGTTGCATTTTGTGGTATGAAGAAGTAAACTGGACTACAATATTTTTTAAAACTACACTAAAAATCAATTGTACTATAGTGGAAGTAGAAATATTCAATAGGCGCCCATTCCATTGACCGGCTAGGGCTATTTCCAAAAACAGTGACGTGGTAGCAGACATTCAAGACTTAGGTTGTGATTCCACCGATCTCGCATTGCAGAATGCAAATGACATTGACGGAAATTTAGAATTTTTCTTTTTATAGAAATCTATTAAAATGTTTGTACTTAACATATCCCATGACGCCATTTTTTAATTTTAGTTTGTTTGTTTGTGATTTTACTCTATGATCATTGATCAATTTTAACTATGGCATAGAGGAAAATAAACATTTCCGTCAATTCTGCAATGCGAGGTCGGTGGAAACGCCACCTAAGTCTTGAATGTCTGCTACCACGTCACCGTTTTTGGAAATAGCCCTAGCCGGTCAATGGAATGGCACCTTATTAAATCATAACATTTTGTTTTAGGATTTTCCGACTGTTGTGGGCTCAAACAGGGCTGGCTTAAGAGCCCGTGGTCGTCCTTGCCCCGATATAAGGAGCTTCCTGCAGCAAATGGAAACATCTGCCATGGATCGTCTTCATAGGTTTCGGGAAAGAGAGCGAGAGCGTCTGCACGTGCGCGGTGAAGCTCAGCCGCTTATTTTCCAACAGCATGAAGAAAGTGCTTCTGCTTTAGGTTGGTACCGTATGTCGTTAAATGATGAAGAAGAGGCCGCTGGCTATTAGGAATTGTATGGTATTATTTGTGGCTGGTGTTTTGTTTCCTAGCGCATCGGAGAGGGAGGAGGGTAGGACGGAGGTTCATTGGACCGATTAGGTTGGGCAATCGAGAAGAAGGTGAGCTATTGTGAGGGCCACTCCGCATTGTTATACTGTTTTCTTACACTTGACGATGGCGTGAGCCGAAACTGGTTGTGTGTGTATGACTGTTTTTTTTTAATGTAAATTAATTTTTCCACAATGAGTGACAGCAAGTTTTACAAAGTTACTAAGGAGACTAAGAGATGTATATTTATCATCTGATTACAATTCTTCCTTTCATTTTGGCGGATATTCTAATGTTCATTTGCATTGTAATCCGACTAATATTAAATAATTTTAATTTACAGAGCCTTCCCAAAAGACACACTTGAGCAGTGCTCGATCAGGGAGCACACAAAATGGCCAACATTTGACAGCGCCTGATTTAATCACAGGCTTTAAGGATAATCAAGGTAACCTTTTGAGCTTAATGACATAATAAATAGGCTACTGTGAAATGCTTGTAGCATTTTTAATTACACACGCAAATTTAATTGTATTGTATCAACCGTAACTCTGTAGTATCTAGAGCCTGGGCATTATGTAAACGATTAAAACCCAACTTTATACGTATTTCATAAAAAGTGTATTGAGAAGCAAACTATTTCGGAAGTCTATTCCATCGCCAGGTGTAATTTCAAACTTAAACATAAAACAGGAAGTGCCAACCTTCACAGCATAAAATGAAAGTCATATTATATGAAATTCCAACGTCAGAAAGTTAAAAACGCCAATTTACGTGCGAAATAACCTCCGTTTGCAGCGCCAGCCTTGAACATTATGATCATTCCAAAAGCTGCTGGCTAATGTGTGTAGAACTGACGAGGAAATATATTCAGTATATACAATACGGTATTGTACGTGTTACTTTAAACATCTGATATTAATCGCGCAATTAAACCTCTTTTACACCGTCATTTCAATTTATGCGTTTTTTCATCAGTTTTTGACTACTGTGCTGTCTTGACTGTGAAACCTCTTACATCTTTGGTCATAGAATGCGACACCCTTTGTATGGACGATACCGGGTTTGACCCTCTCGACTACGCCTATGCTGGAATGAGCACTCTGGCTCCTCTGCTGGGACTAGCAGATCGTGGGGTGCCTGACCCTTGGCCCATTAGGGACGCTGACGCACTCGGTGCATCAGCTGTTGATCGTGCCGTTGCTCCTGATGCAGATCACGGTAAGTTTGTTATTTTTTATTCATTTATTCAGCTGTGTCATTTGCTTTGGAGTCATTAGATTTTTATTGATAGGATTATCGCCTCGTTTCAAAGCGACTCAAATCAAACGACTGCCTCAAGTTCGGCACGTGTATGCGCGAGTTCTGATAGGCCATCCCAGTTAGAACGTACGCTGTCACTGAGACTGATCATTACAATCAGGGTGCACATTGTTAGCATGTCCAATAACTGTATTGTAAGTTTCATTTAAGAGGAATGATATTGGCCACCCCTCGACCCACCCAAAATCGGTTGGTTTATATTTTGTATTTAATTTAATGCGAGAGTTATAAAGATTTGGTCTATTCCAGTAGTAGAGGACTATTTCACGCACCAAATTATAGAGTTTTTAAATTTTAATGAATAATTAAAATTCCGTTTCACGGAAAAAGCACTACATCAAGACAACAAAATTCCTTAAGTTATAGTACGTTACTATGCATGAACTAGTAATCTACTGCTTGGATCTTTTATAACGGATATATTGAAATTAAATTAAAATATAAAACAACCGAATTTGAAGTGACGAAGCCAGGTGGCCAATACCTACGGTCAGCAGTGCTAATGGATCCTAATGTACTTAAATTAAATGCCCCTTTCTGTTAAACCCACGTCTTTAAATAATGGCTACTATCGAAGCAGCATGTATATGATTGCCGAATACAAATTTCCCTGCTATAAGCCTCTTCAGGTATATTGTTATCCATGGGATAACCATTTCTCTATTCCGAAGCATTAGAAAATTTCAATTATCCATATGATTTATTTACCATGCATGGCCGGTGTTTGAAACGATATTAAGCAATATTGTATATACTGTAGATGTAGATTTTTGGCATTTCGAAATGAACTGGTTAATGGTATGCAAACCATACTATAAAGTTAAGCACAATAACTTAACTGAAATTGTGTTACCTACTTGATTGGAAAAAATCATTTGGCCGTGATAAGCAAGCATAATTAATGTATTCTTCAAACATACCACACCTTTGCATACATGTTTCGCTTATTGAATTATATCACATTTTCCCTTTCCTTTTTAAACGTAGTAGGCCTACTATATAAGGAAAGCTTTGTGATGGTCAAAATTTTCAATTTCGGGATTTCAGTGGATTTCGATGCGTTGAGGTCCTGGGAACAAAAAAAGCGGTTTTTACGAAATGTCGGTCTGTCTGTCTCTTCGTCGAATTGTGGACAAACTACTCATTGGACTTCGATTAAATTTTGCATGTATGTAGGTTCACAAAAGTCATGTCCGGCACCATTTTTTATATGGGGCTAACTTAATTTTTACTCGACTATAACCCCCAAAAACTATAAAAGAAAAGTCAAAAACAATTATTTCTCAAAAATGGCATCAGCGATTTCTTTTAAATTCACATAAATTGTAGTCGTTAATAATGCAAACAAATCTAATAGGTTGCTTTCCCAAGGAAAATTTTGGTTTTGAATAATGAAATTATTTTGATCGAAATTACATTGCATACCCTGCCATTATTAGCCTACTGTGTCAAATTATATTGGTCTGCCAATTCTTGATTATGCAATCGTCTTACTGACCAATTCCGTGCTTGGGATACGGAAAGTCGATGTGACCGAAATTTGACACTAAGACAATTGTTTACTCATTATTATCTATCGGTACCAATAATATTGATAAATAGGAAAACATGTACGGGTTGACTCGAACCGGTTCTTTTATACTTGTTTCATTTGGTAGGGTTTCTGTCACAAACAAAAATATGCTGATGGAATGCAGCTTGAATTGGAAATACTTATTTATTTTGCCTCTTTACAGGCGCCTTAACAACATTTGAAGGTCTCTTTTTAAAAGTGCCCTGATTAGTCTCAATTAATTTGTTCAATAAAATTGAAATGACTGGCACACGAATTCTAGGGGATTTTGAGCAAATGTCAGTGCAGTTAATGTCAAGCTCATCAGTCAATGCAAAGTGTCCGGAATGAGCCATTCATTTCCTCTTGTCCCGCTTTCACCCTTCTTAATTCTTCTTTGACGCGATATTCTTCCGAATCGACCAGTTTCAACCAGTCGTCAGAGCTTTGGAAACGTTTTCGAAACTCGCCTGTAACAAATAATATTTATGTTGTAAAGTCAGGCGCAATGCCGGGTTTGGCCTTGCGGGGCTGCAATTGTGTGGGACCCTTTCTCGGGCAGAAAACTCTTATACCCTTGCACGAATATTCCCCTATCATTTATAAAATAGAGACTCATCCAGAATAAAAAATAGAATTAATCATTAATGCCACGGCACATTCCAATTTCCTTCAAATATTTCGACAAGTGTATTTATTTGCTTTAGTTTTTTTTTTTTTTTTTTAGTTCAGGGCCATCGCCATGGAGAACTTGGCGGTGTTCGTCAACAAATTAAAACTCACGGACTTGTGAAGTGCCTTATGCCTGCTCAAAAGGCTTCAGCCTACTTTAAAACATAATAATGATAGTTCTTTTTATCTATTGAGATTTTTAATTATGGGCCTTTTGGGGGGGGGGGGACCTGGGGCCATGACCCTCCTGGCCCCATAGCCAAACCCGGCACTGGTCGGGCGCCTTACTGCACAATGTTTTTGTAATGTGTCGTATACCGATACCGACCGGCGAATGCAACAGACTCAGGATGCTGTTATGCCCCGTTTTTTCATGACTTGCGGTTTAAAAGTTCATTTAGTTTCACGAGTCTCAGTTAGAAGAAATGAAGCCTATCTAGTGCCTTGTACTAAACATTGGATCCTTCAGTATAGGAATTTTAGTCTGATGTTCAGAAATGCAGAGGAACTGAGGAAGGACTGACACAAAATTTGAAGGCGCGCTCCGCCACTGATAGGAACCGCCCTGTTTGGTGCATGTGTAGGTGAAAACCCAAGATTTCAGAAGCTATCGTGACTGCATCAGCCAATTCGTGTACCTTTTTTACACTCTTAATACCTAATACCTATAGTCTACATTTTACCTTGAAATCTCTATGGATATTATACTGTCTATATAACATGTATATTATATAAATGGATTTATTACCGTTTAAAACAGACATAGATGGTAAATCACCACCGTACGTAGACGGCACACAAGATTTGGGAATCTTGTTGTACAATGCTTCCATTTCGTTTGGCATGTAGGAAAATATCTGTAACATATCACATTGCATTACTTCCCAATTTTGATATCAAATGAAAATGCGGCAATCCCAAGAGTGATGATTAATATTTTTTTAAATAGGCCCATGTAATTAAAATTGAAGAAGATAACATTTTCTCATGAAAAAATAATAGGATGCGTACGAGTATGTAGGCTTAAGGCGGCAATGCCACTGGCGAATTTACTTCATTTGTGATTAGAGATTTTTTGTTTGTTTTGTTTTAAGGAGACTATTATGTAGATACTTAACTTATCTATTGTAAATTAAGTTATAATATATGGTAAAGACATATTAATGATGTCTGCTTAAAACAAAACCAACAAAAAATCTAAAATCACAAGTGAAGTAAATTCGCCGGTGGAATTGCCGCCTTAAGAAGATTTGCAATATTTTTGACTGCTCATACTGAGGAAATTGTGCATAGATAGGTCACATACAGGTAATAACCCTGTACCTAGATAACTAGATAATACAGTATAGTAGCATTTTTTAATGCACATTTCCTGGGCGCCTCTTATTCTTCTACTGTTGGAGTGCAGCTCTCTGCATTTCATGATGTCTTTCTTTTCGGTTAAAATAGCAGGTAACAATAATTGTGAAACCTGACAGTTATAGTTTAAAAAGTCTTATTTCCAATTAACGCAGAGATTTCAAAATTGTACTCAAAGGAATTTATCAATTTCGTCAAATTGACGCAGCCATTCTTTAAAATATTTTGAATCTCTGCCTAAAATGGTTCACCACCCTAGTTTAAAGCAGTCAGATATTGCTGTATATTCTTACTATTTAATCTTTAATCTTTAATTCCAACAATAAAACAATTACAGTTAGTGACAATTTATGTACCGCAGGGCAGTAGCCCGTGTGCGGCTTAACTTTGGTTACCTATCTATATATTAAAATACTATTTTAATTATACTATAAACTAAATACTTATATACTATAAGCTAAATAATTATCTACTATAAACTAATTATAATATTATACTTTTGTCATGTATTATTTCTGAGACAATCCAGTTTTGCAATTTCCTATTAGGTTCCTAAATAATAAATTTACCTTTGACACGAGGGCTTTTGAAAGGAATGGCCGGACAATTAAGATGATTTGACTTAGAAGCCCGTTACAGTTTATTACGTGAACTTCCCTGATTAAATTCTCCATTATCTAGAAATCCAACAAATTTATAAGTCCCTCTATACATTACATGATTGAAATTTAAAAAAAATATATTTCAGAACAGAATTTTCTATGACTCTTTTCAGCAAAACTATTGTCACAGAACTTACTATTTTAATACAATACCTGGGAGGGGGCGGGGTTCATTTATTATTTTATTACGTATTTTAAAGCGTACCTACTTTAAATTATTGTTATTAATGGAAAACTTTTCATGAAAAAAAAACGTGGCGTTTCTCTTACCTGAATATACTTTAACACCTGACCGACATCGTTTATGTTGATTTTTGGAAGATAGCCCAAATGGAAACCTTCCATATCAATGACGGTTACTACACCGTTCACATAGTGGGCGACCCGGCCTAATTCGAAATCCAAACCGGCTGTAAAAGACTTCATTGCCAAGGAGAAGTCCAATTTTGAAGGATCTGCTGAATCGCTTAGACGCAGAAAGGTTAATCTTCCACCTTTTAGGTTAATTTTCCACGGGTCTGGTGTGGCAATCTCTCTGTGAACACAACACATTTTATAAAGCTTTCGTCTTCAACCTATTGACATCAACTAAGTTTGAGAAGTGAATAGCTACTACAGAAAATCCCTTTCGGCCCTGGCCGATCAAGTGAAGGAAGAACTTGTCAACGGATCAATTTCACTTTAAATTGTCGCCATTTTGAAATCAGTGCTTTGTCGTAAAAAGTGTTAATTGCCATTATCGTAGATAAACCTGCGGGCTCCCATTCACATGTTACCTCATCCTTCTTCGACCAATGTTAATTGAGTTATGAATTTTTTAAGTTTTTCGGCCGCCATCTTAAAACAAAATGGCGGATCACTCTGGTTATGAACTCGATCAAGGCATTTGTATGATAAATTTTTGTGCCAAGTTTAATAAAAACCTGATAATATCTACGAAAGTTAGAGTGTTTCCTAAAATTGATATACATAACTTGCATAAGAGGAACGCCAAGTTTATTCGATTATGAAGAAAACCCTGTAACTTCCGTGTATACATATATCCAATTTTGATGAAACTTGTTACAAAAATTTAGAATAGGCTACAAATGTCTTGATTTAGTTCGTTTATCAGCGTTATCTGCCATTTTGCTAAAAGATGGCGGCCGATTAAAAATCAAATCCCAGTTTAATATTAGTCCCAGAGGGATGGAATAAGTTGTAAAGTAAAGTAAAGTAAAGTAATTTTATTTCCTTCAAAATATAGATTAACAATTATTTTATAAGTGTAATAACAGTAGGAGGGGACCCTTTAGGACGAGCCTGTGCTGAGCCCCCTTTTAATATATCTAATAGCTAAAACTAAAAACTAAGATAAGCGAATTATAATTATTAAATTTTAGTTGCGATAACTAAACATGCAATACAATAAAAAAACATGCTGACATTCTGGGTGGCTGTTAGGACAATAAAGGACGTTTTTTTTATATTTCAGGGTATTGGCTGAGTTGTTTTTTAATTTTATCTTTGTAAATAGTTAGGTTTAATGCTGATTCAACTGATAGAGGAAGCAAATTGTAAGCTTTTACTGAGAGAAAGGAGTGTGAATGCTGAAATAAAGTAGTTCTAAAAGTTGGGATTCTGAGGCAGCTCTCTTCAGTCAATCTGGTTCCTTGTGAGTGTTGTATGTAGTCTTCAAGAGTGTTGTGTGTGTATCTATATAGTAAGAGCTGTGTAATGTAGGTAGTTTCAAATGTAGGTACTTGTAGGTCATTGAATAGAGTTCCTGATGGATGAAGGCGTTGCTTACCCATAGCAACTTTTAGCACTGCTCTAAGAGCTACTATTATTGTCCTTAAATGGCTATCAGCTGCATGTGACGGAAGGCCGGTATTTTTTATCTACGATAATGGTAATTAACAATTTTTGCGACAAATCAAGGATTTGAAGATAGTAGTAGTAGTGTTCGTCGGGTTAATAACGACTTAGGCCTCATATTTGGGCCCAGTGGACCTCCTGATTATAGCGGATTCCGAACCACTTGGGAAACACAGTGAAGTCACACCATTAGTTCGGAGGTGACCAGGACAAGTCCTACCATGTTGGCCGGTCAAAGTTAAAATAATATGATACTTGCACGAAATGCAATATGTTCTAATTTATAATTATAAGAGAAAGAGAAACCATGCGAAGCGGGGTCGGTGCTTTTATGAAATCTCCCTAGGCTACTAAATTATTCTATTGACATAATTTATAATACATCTAATATTCATAATTAAGCACTGCATAATGATAATAATAATTTTATGGGATTGAGATGGACTGTTCCACTTTCACTTAATTTAGCCGTACAAGTTACATGCATACGTGTTACTTGTGCTCCATTGTTGCCTGTGTGGTAATTTCAATAGTAAATTTGGTAGGGCCTATGACTTGCGGTTTTTTCATTGAACACACCAAGTGGCGTCCAGTCTAGCCACCGGCCTAGCTTGAGGAAACACAGTACTTCCTGTTGGAATCTGACTTGCAGCAACCTGTCACTGTCAGGACATGTAGAGTAGAGGTACAGACTCCGAATTTCACCCGAAAGGTTGTTGTGGTTCGAGTCCCACACTTGCTACATTTTCTAGCCATGCTTCGGAGGGCATGTAAAGCAGGCGGTCCCGGGTCTTCCTATTTGAGTGTAAGAGAGGGCGTTATAGCTCTAACTCCGCTAGGTTGGCTTAGTAATAAAACAAAAAGTCAATATTTAGTTATTTATTTACTGTGCATCCTGCTGCTGCTATGTTTGATAGTCAGTCAGAAAACCTGTCGGAATATGCAAAACTTTTGCGGGACTGCGGGGCCTACTATGGCGTGTTACCATACTATTGGGGTTGAAAATGTAAACAGCACAATTTGGAATAGCACTTTCCATTATAAAATTAGCTTTTTTACATTTTTAATGCTAGGCTAAGATCAAAATTAATCGCCATATTAGGCCTGCTGATAGGATTTCGTAAGCTTGTGACTTTGTGAGATAAGTATTGGATAGTATTGAAAGTATAGCCAAGCGAAACAAGCTACCTGAGCTAAGGATAAAGTGTAACCAGAGAGACACAAAGTGAAACCTTAAGTTACCAAAACGGAGGTGAACCTGGTTACAACAAGCCAAAGGCAGCGCCAATCCAAAAAACCGGTCAAGGGAAAAAGTCGATTTTTACTTTAAATAAAATTTCAGACTATCTTTCCGTTTCACTTACGCTAAATCCAACTGTTGTTCCACTGCTTTCGAGCTTGCAAAACGTTCTTTAAACATTCCTGGGTTCCTTGTTTTGTGTGTGAAGTAAGAATCAATCATTTCCTTCGCGCTTTCCGTACTAAGGTTGCCAGTGAGTACTAAGAAAAAGCCAAGGGATGGCCCTGGAAACATTCAAGGTTATTCATAGGTGTCTTAGTGTAATTATGGAATGAGCCGTTGTTTTATGACTGCGTTTGAACAACGTCCGGATCCCATGAATTGCTAATTAAGTCCATTCGTTACATGGGTGCCTTCACAGAATCATATCCCCAGGTATTACTAAATAACTCTTAAGTACTGCCATCTATGCCCAAACGTTTAATAATAATAATAATAATAATAATAAAGTCTTGATTGAGAAAACGGGTATAATTTCCATTGCGATGATACCCATACTCACATCTGCAAAGTTTCGGGAAACCACCTTCAACCCCCTTCCTCCGAAAATCCCCTCTCCGTAGCCTATTCCCGAACAAAACTTGCCCCAAAATCCAGCCAACAACTTTTTTCACCATAGGTACTCAAATGCCCATGGTAAGTATGAAAAATACCCTGGTGCGAGTGGTCTGACTAACCAGGTAAATTTTGTGCTGAAAATTTAGGGCTGTCAGTAAGGGTGGCTACCAAGATAGCTTGAAAATTCTTGGCAATTAATACTATTGTATTGTATGCTAGGACTTTATAAAACATTATACTATAATAGGCAAAATTTCAAATTCGTGGTGCCCAAAGAAACGAATGCGGTGGATTTTCTGAAAAAGGCCTGCAATAACTTTGGAAAATTTGAATTTTATAATGATTTGAATTCGATTTGAAAATGAAGCCCCTTTCTCACGAAGGTGAAAGTAACATATAACTTATAAAATTGCACATATTGAAATCAAGGCCGTAACCGTAATTTCTTCAAGGGGGTAGCTTTTAATTGCATTGGGTTAAAGCAATGTTATAGACACATTTAGCAGGCTGTACCTTCGAACGCGATGTCTCGCGGAACGTTTCAGCGGTTTTCTACTACAATGACAAAGTTAAGTAGCAAGTAAGTAATTCGGTTGTTCTTTGGTCTGCAGGAAAACCTCGGGCCAGAAATGTGGGAACAGTTATTCAATTATTAGCTTATTAGTTGAGAATTTATGACAATACATGATTAGAAGAAGAGGTTTAACTAATAAAAGTTTGAAATTTTGTCGTTTTGTTTAGGTCAAAACCGTCTTTTAAATGTCGGCGTCCTTGGAGCGTTGGCGCCCTAAGCGGCTGCCTCACGGCTTCATAGGCTCGCACGGCCTTGAAAGAAGCAAGGCGATACCTGGTTTGGTTTTGTAACGGAATGGTACATACAGTGATTTCGTGTAATGCTACCATGAAATTATTTTTCAGTTTGACCACAAATAGTCTGTTAATGTAGGCTGCATCTCATAACCCAGTACACCAAATCTTATTATACAGTAGAAACTGTGCTATCACTTTTATCGTTATTACAAGCTAGGCCTAGACGGCTTGTAGTTGTTACATAGCAAATCCAATGTTATTTTGCGTTGAAACATGATGATTTCAAGATTCATTACTTTTCTGAAACAACAATGACTGATTCATTCACACGCTAATCCATTATAACATAATAGTACGTCATTATAGCTGTTTAGACTTTAGCCTTATGTTTTGCGTATTTGTTGATGTTCCCTCAATTTAACTTTACCAGTCCATTGTCTTCTAATATGCGGTGCATGAAGGTATAAATCGTTCCAAATGTTTGCAAACAAAAGACGTTTGATAATTTTTTGTGACTTCGTTGGCAAGGTGTTTTTTTTTTGCGAGTATCTACACACCTTGCGGTCGGAGACGTGTCGTAACTCGACACAAGTACCTATTAGGTTACTTAGTGAGGCGATTAAAGAGGTTAATCGGATGCATTCATTAAATTGTTTGTACGCGATTTAACCTTTGTTTTACTGTAAATAATTAAAAATAAATAAATAAATTTCTTCATCCACGGCAACGATCATCTAAGAATAGTCTTTCATAGACATAATAAAAATTACAAACTTAAGTGATACACGGACTATTTACCCCGCGGCAAAGAATAATTAAATGGTAGGTACTCACTGCTCAAATCAGGGAGATGAGGCTCCTTCTTAACCCATTCTTCTAAGTTGTCAATTTGTTGCTTATGCTCTTCAACAAATTTAGTGTAAATTTCATCAATTTTTTCCCAATCATCCAGATGGTATGCGCTGGGCACATGGGTGGCCATGGTTCGGTTAGCTTGTCTGCCCCTGCAAATTGAAAATACTCTGATTCCACACAAGACCATTCACCCTCACAGTGCCGGATTAACCCCTTGGGGGGCCGGGGGCACAAGATATGGGGGGGCCGTGGGTGCAAGCCTGAGGGGGACGAGGTGGTCCCAGACCTCATAAAAGGCGGAGGCACTTGTCAGTGCCGTAACGATATGTTTTCGAAAGTGTGGCATAATTTGGTGCCTCTGCATCCATTTTCATAAAAGTTGCTCAGGAGACAGAGGGCTGAAATATTGGGGTTTTCCACATTTTGAGAACAAGAAAGCTTACCTACATATTACAAAGAATCAATATAATTATGGCCATGGGCGGCCCGGGGTTCTCCCCCGGGAGAAAAGTTTTGAAAAATAGGGCTGAAATAGTGAGGTTTTGCGCATTTTGAGTGTTTTAACACTTAGATTTTTGAGGCAAAGAATATAATGCCTTCCAAAGGGGGGAGGGGGCGATAGCAGGTCGCTTCGTCAGCCCCTGGTGCAAGTTGCAACCTCCCCTAAAATTCATAAATCTACCTCATAACTTTTAATTTCTATTTCTTTATATTTTAATCTAAAAATATCTCATTCTGGGGGGTGGGGGGGCCGGGGGCCTGTGCCCCAAGTGCCCATGGGTTAATCCGGCACTGCACCTTCAATCGAAATCCCCTGACGTTTTTAGGGATAATTTACTGCCCTTCGTAAGAGTCATACACAGAATCTGTAACTTATACATAATGTACTTTATATCAAAAAGTCCAAAAGAAATTAATTTTGTCCGTCCCCTCCATTCTGTATACGTTAGTTCTTTCGTTATTTGGCAAATTTTAGTTCCCTCCCTGTGTCTATAATGAGGAGGTATTACAAGAAAGACGTAAAAAAATGTAGTAGACCCGCGGCCGCTCAATGCGTGGAGTACACTACGATACTTATGGGATGGAACTTTTGTACATTATGCATGTGAATTGTTACTAATTACGATATAGTGAGTTGCTTGGAAGAAAGTGAGATTCTGTCCAGTTTGTCAACTAGAGATGCACGTGTGTAAGAAGATACTGGATTAGCCTTGAATTTGGGCACAGGCCCTATTTATTTCCATGGTGATGTAAGTGTTGAAACACATTCCCTATTTAAATAAACTGATATCGGCATGAAATGAGGAAACGAACGTTCTCACAGCACAAACCTTGAGTTTTTTTTTATGAAATGAAATTAGAAACGTCTTTATATTAGGCAGCTTTAGCCCCGAAGGGCTACTCTACCAGCTAACCTATTTTGGTTTACAGATTATTTTTCAAATTAATGACATAACAATTTTTCCCTGAAAAAAAAAAAAAAAAAAAAAATGAAAAAAGGAGCGAAAATAATATGGAACTCATTCATTCACTCTCTCACTTCTCTCCCCAGAAACTGATGGCAGGCTGTCCTAAATCTCCCCAAATTATTTATAAATATTTACAAAATATTTTTAGCCAATAAATCATAGTAAACAAATATGATGCGCGTTGCAGTTATCTTAATTTTCGTGCGCTTTTGCTTCGAACTAAATGACGAAATATTCTCAAATTTAATGTGATGTCTCAGGGCTGTCATAAGTTCATAAGTTTGATATGGCAGTTTCCCCGTTGCAAATAGCAATAAATGGCAGTGAATATCTCGACCTTCCATTTTATGGTTTATCTTTTAAGTAGCCTACCTCAATGGACTCAACAGCCTTGGGGCTAACAGTTTACTGATCTCGCACGCACCCTTATTACAATATTATTAGGAGGAGGTCAACAATAATTACTCTGGAAATGGTACGGACCTCCTCATTAAATGGGTGCATTGATTAGATGCGGGAAAATTATAGATATCTGCATCATTACAACCTTCAATGAGTAATATATGTTCCAGACTTGTTCCCGTACAGGTGGATGGGCATCCGGAGCTCAGCCACCCAACGGTTCCGCAGTAGTTTCCTCGTGTAAGCAGATGGTATTCGCTACAAGTCTAATGCAGTCAAAAGCAAGCTACCATTTAGGTTGTGAGTCAAACTGACTGCCCCTGTTGAAGTTTTCATTTTTGTTTTAATTGCCGCTATTTTTGTTTTGTTATGTTGGAACACTTCCCCCATCGCAGTACTGTCAGATGTCCTCCTACGTTTCACCGCTATAGGCAATACTTATCCATCTATTCCATTTTATTATCGTTGGTTAGGTCAAGCTAACGCCTGTTACAATGTCAATGGTAAGCATGTCTTAGCTTGCCCATTGTCACTCGTAGCCGGTGTGGGTTGCCATCAAGCTATTGAACTAGTTTGCCAACGGCCAGAAATTCATGCGGAAACATTGCTAATCATGTCCGAAAAGCCGGTGTGGCAATGTTGACAGGTCAAAGTTCAACGGGCGATTACATGTTCACAAAAACCCTTCAAATAATAATAAAAAGGTATGTTCCACTGGGGATATGAGAAGTTTGGGGCTCTCCACCGAGGACGCACAGGACAGAACTGTGTGGAAACGCTGCTGTCGTGCCGCCGACCCTCCATGAGGATAAGGCGCGGTAAAAATAAAAAGTAGTATGTTCCACTGTTGGTCTTGACTTTGGCAATGTTTTCCGACCACAACCTCGTTGCTTTAGTTTTTGCGCAATTTGTCTAGGCAAATGAATGGCACTCATCAGAGAATTATTGCGGTGTTTATCTTATTTAGTGGACCAAGCCCACTCAATCAATAGTTACGTTTGCTCAAGTGCGTCCTTCACAAGGACTGAAATGCTGTGAGTGTATGAAATGTAAAGCCTGCTGCTACAGTACGCTACTTCGGAAGAAAAAGGACCCAACTCTAAATCTATCAATTTACAGACATTGAAGTTGAAGTTTTTTTTTAATAATGAATTACCTGACAGTTCCGCCAAATACAACTGCCCTCGGGCCCGGAAAATATACATACTAGGCCTACATTAACGACGTTTTTCTAGCAAAATACAGCAAATTTTTTTAAAGATATAATAGGGTTATTAAGTCGAAAACGACAATTTTTGAGTTGTTTCTTTTTTCTTCCGAAGTAGCGAGCAGTTGATGAATGTTTTGTAAGATTATTTTCTCATGACAAAACAAAACAATAGTCTCCAGTTCCATGACTTTGTTCACAGGGAAATTGGTTTTTTATGGTATCGTACATTGTATCTAATTGAAACATGATACAGTGCATGCTGAGGGATGCAGGACAGAGGCGGTCCCAGACCTCATAAAAGGGGAAGGCACCTGTCAGTGGCTTATCGATAGGTTTTCGAAGATATATAATTTGGCGCCTCTCCACCCACTTAAAAGTTGCTCAGGAGCCAGAGGGCTGAAATATTGGGGTTTTACTAATTTTGAGAGCAATAAGTCTTACATATTACAAAGAAACAATATAACTATAATATATATAATATAATTCTCCCCCGGGAGAATTTTTTTGAAAAATAGGGCTGAAATTGTGAGGTTTTACGCATTTTGAGAGCAACATGACTAATATGCTACAAATAATCAATATAGTGGCGGAGAATGGATTTGAAAAATAGGGCTGAAATAGTAATGTTTTGCGCATTTTGAGTGCAGTAACACTTAGATTTTAGAGGCAAAGAATATAACTGCTGTCCAGGGGGGGGGGGGGCAATTGCCCGCATTGCCGGTCGCTGCGTCCGCCTCTGATGCAGGAAATGTGTTTTTGTCGATTTAGTACATCTTCCCTACTACTAATGATTCCATTATTTCGTAGCTGTTTAAGGTACTGGACTATGAGGAATTCTCAAGGCAAAGTAGGAGTCAATGTTTTTTTGTCATATTAGAATTATATGTGTTGCGTCACGGAATGTGACTGCAATTGCAAATACCCTTTTATTAGGGACATAGTCTACAAGGAACATAGGAAAAAAATAATACAAAAATACATGCTCGCTCACTTAGCCCATTCGTCTGGTTGGGATATAGAACTTGCGCATGGGGGGGGGGGGGCGTAGGTTAATTTTTAAAAGACTTTGTTGTGGACCCAGGCCTACTTATAGTGGTCCATAGGTCCCTTGTCCAATGCCAACTACCCCATGGATTTCGGACATTGTTTGTATTGTTTCCGTATGAATTTTTGGCCTTGCACTCTCCCCTGCCTCTTAAAGTTTCCTAAATTTTACCCATGGCGAAACCTGTCTGGCAAAGAATTCCACCAAACCTTGTTACTCTACGCGGGCATAATTTGTGTCTCAGTCACTATTTTTTATAGCAAAGGTGGACTTGGGCGTATGCAGCTTTATAATTAGGGGGGGGGCACACCGTAGTGTTTCAATAATCAAATTAATTGCCCTGCCCTAGCCCGTAAAGGCGTAAATTGATGAGTGGGAGATTTTTGGCTTGCATCATTGAGGCCAAGTTTGTCTATACTAGTAAACCATTATGCTGTCTATTGCTTTTTAATGATACCCCATTGCGATAATGTCCGGCAAAAACTAAGCACATTCATAATACAATATAATAAGAGTACAGTCTGTAGGTACTACCAATGTTGTTTTTACATTTTATTTCCAATTTTGAAACATAATTTCCCGGGCTGATATATTAACCTCGTATCACATAGTTTTTATGTGTTATCGGTTATTATTCATCGATCAAAGTAGAGGCTACGTGACATGAAAAGTAAAAAGTTAGAACTAAGTACCGTAAACCTATTTAAAAAAAATGAAATGATAGCTTTTCGCTGAACCAGACTTTAGGTTTGTACATCTCATGAAAATACCGGTACTGTTAGATATAAGGGCTTTTGTAAAGCCATATCCATCTGCAAGCTACCCATTTTTGCCTTTTCATTTTTGAAAATTCATAAAATTAATTGGTTTTGTAAAATTTCATTTCATTTCAAAATGATGTGAAACTGACAAAGTCAACCGAGGGAAAGGTATACCGTTAGGTAGGACCTAGAACCTAGGTAGGATAGTAGCTTTTAACAATATTTAACTTTTCAATTTCAAAAAACGGCGACTGATGTCATTTTCCTTTTTCAAAACTTGTGGCATTACAACCCTAAATTGCACTACACCCACCTTAACGAACTACAGTACCGAACTGGGTAGGATGCACGCACCGACTGAGGCTAGCGTACTAGTGCCGGTGTCTGGAAGATAACTTTGGAGTGTGCTTTGCTGATTCCGGAGCAAGGTCTCCTAGAAGTACTTGCTTTCTTTTTTGCTTTAACACATAATTACATATTATTTGCTAAAAATTATACCTATTATTGGAAGTCTGACTCTACGCTAATTAGGCTATTGCGGTGTTTTTTCCGTAACGTTCTCTTTTGATTATGATATGATATGTGTATCGTGTGTGCAATGTGCATAACAAGTCACATTAGTCATTAAACTCGCACTCGTTGCTTTCCAAATTATTTGTAGTACAGTATAAGTAAAGCTTTGTGATGGTCAAAATTTTCGATTCCGAGATTTCAACTGATTCACACGTTTTGCGGTTCCAGGAACCAAAAAAAGTGGTTTTTACGAAATGTCAGTCTGTCTGTCAGTCTGTCCGTTCATACATTTGCGGGCAAACCACTCGGTGGATTAGGATGAAATTCGGCATGTAGGTACACAAAAATCAGACCTCGGGAATATTTTATTTTTATTTTGGGGGTTTTATTGTCAAAAAAACTACAAAAAAACGTTATCGACGGATCTGAAATTGAACCATAGGAAAATTTTAATATTCACTATAAAACTAGTCATATTATCTATCTACTAATTGCTGAATAGGAAAGTATGTTCGAGTAAACTAGGACAGGTTCTTTATAACTGTCCTCGTGGACGTAAATGCTTTGTGATAAATTGATTGGGCGACTTTTACACTGAGGGTTTCCAGTGCAATAGCCGCCCAAGATAATGCGTGGTCCTCACACGCCTCACGGCACGAGGGAGCGCTGATATTACAAAAATTGTAAACGACGAAGTATGTAAATACACGTACATTATTATTATTATTAAATAAATAACAAAAATAAATGATTAAGCCTTGTTTACCAGCACTGTATGAGTCTTTTGTCCCAAATAAGCGCTAGCTTGGGGATGCGGGATGGTATTATTATGTATTGTATTTTTGTAATATATGTTCCTTGTCCAGGGAATACTGGACAAGGAAAAGAAAAAATTATTATTATTATTATTATTATTATTATTATTATTATTATTATTATTATTGTACAAGTGTATTTGTTGGGCATTTTTCACCAAGGCAAAGAGAAAAGCACCGGTGTGAGATAATGAATTTGTACAATTTTTTCGGCCGCCATGATTTTCCCTATCCTAAGGCATTCGATTATTGTTAGGTTGAAGAATCCCATTGTACAGATGGGTATATTTGTGCAATGTGCTAACACAATACTGCTTAATACAGCAAGAGGCAATGCATTAGAAATATAGATTTTCCTCTACAAAAATTAAGCAACAAAAACTTGAAAGCAAACTGATTGGATTTCTTACTTACTCTATTTAGCATCTAAATCATGCTAGAAGTTGTAAAGCATCAATGAAAGAGTTATACGTCAATATCATTCATTCTTATTTTTTTGATCCAGAACCAAACGTTCAAGTGGAAAGCGACATAGTATTACATTATATTGTAGTATTATATGGTATATATAACACTGACATTAAATTAACTTTGGTTGAAGAGGTAACCTCCTCGTTATAACCGAAATTAGAGGATCCCGCCAAGCCCAGTTTTTTCCATATCCTCTAATTTCGGCGACATAGTATGTTTTGTTTAAATTAATAACCACTACAACATACAATATATTACCTACATATAATATATGTGAATTTAAAAAAATCGTTGGAGCATGTTGGTTACATCCCAAATGAAGCAGAGATCAGGAGAGAGCCCTGGGGCTTAAACTAATTAAAAATTAAGAAAAAAAAACGTTTTACACGTCTTGTGGCCTACTGAGCGAGAGACAAATGATAATAATTTGATAACAATTTTGCCTATTTAAAAATATGCACGTATGTGAAAATACAAGTACGTTGAGGAGTCCAGGAAGAATTACCGCCAATGTCGTTGCCCAGTTTTAATTGCGTAGTCAGGGCAGTTTTTTTTAGTGGAAAATGTGGGATATAATTACAGGCCAGCCTCATGGCTCTACGAGGCCTCTGGCAAATCAATCGGATGGTACCTAGGTTACTAGACTTGCATTTTATTGGACTTTAAGGTCTGTCTGCAAATAACTGATTATTTATTTAAATTTCTTTATTTACCAAGAGGTTTATGAAAGAAACTAAGTGTATGGAGCCTATACTTCGCAGATTTCAGTAGTGCAATATTAAATTACTTAAGAGGACATGCTACTTAGAAAATGAGTACCCCAAAATTGGTTGTTTTTATGGACTTTTTATTTTTTATTTAATTAACAAAGCAAATCATTAAAATGGAAGTTGTAGACGACTGCTTCATGCATCATGTAATAGGAAATATTAAATTTTTGGTACCTTAGTTCTTTCATAAATACCAGAACGGACTAAAATTATGCGTATTCTGGGATTTTTGGAAGAAAACAAACCGAAAAGTAAAAATACCCGATTATATGATGCACGAAGTAGTCTTCTACAACTACCATAAGCCAAATCTTTAATGACTTGCTTTGTTAATTAAATAAAAAATGAAAATTCCATAAAAACAACCAATTTTGGGGTACTCATTTTCTACGTAGCATGTCCTCTTAAACAGATTTTAAAATGTGTCATCCTAAAGTTAGAAACAAACTAAACCCAGCTGCAGTCAAGATATCCGCTTATTAAATTTTATTTTGTTTAACCAAGGAATTAATTTTCCCCAACATAAGAGGATTCAGAAAAACCTGGACTTGACGGGATTCGAACCCACCGTCCGGGGCGTTGTCCTAACCGCTGCGCTGGACCACAAGCCGGACAAGTACAGTCCCTTCTAAATCTTCTAAGATTCTTATTGCTAGACAGGTTAGCATAGCTAAACAACTATCTTATTGAACAGGTCTGTGAGCTTAATTTATTGCCTGATAGGCGTAGATCGTGGGTTCGAATCCCCCGAGTACAGTTTTTTCTTAAATCCTCTGGGTTAATTGTAACAGTGGGCCGAAAGGCCCGAAATTCGCCCACATGGAAAATAAAGACAATTTTCTTTCTTTCTTCTAATTTTGGTTCTAACGAGGAGATTGAGGAACCAGTAGAATCCGGGCTGATGGGCCGTGGTCGAAGTGAAAGTGAACTTCCAAACGTTTCGTCAACATCTGCGGTCGACATCTTCAGTGGAACTGCGTAGACTTCTAAGATTGTATCTCGGAGGCTCAGCAGCGACTGTGAGGGCAGGAGGTTGTGCTCTGAAATTTATACTAAGATGCGGGGTGGTGGGGGGTGGAGGCGGAGTCATCCTCGCTCCTGATTGGCTCCCTACTACCTCAACCTGATTTCCGGATGATGACACCAGTTTCTTTGCTGTAGTCTTCTTTAAGGCTGGATACCAAATTCTATTGACCTTTAATCCTTCTTCTTTCCTATTGAAGTTATGCGGGTGCTTGTGGATCTCTATAGCCTCTCTGTGTAACCGAGGGTGGTATGAAGAAGTTGTAGAAAGTACTGTAGCATCTTGAAATTGTATTATGTGACCGGTTTGTGTTAGAACATGCTCAGCGATTGCAGACTTCTCCGACTGTAGAAGACGGCAGTTTCGTTTATGTTCATCAATCCTGGTTTTTAAGCTTCGTTTCGTAGTACCTATATAGACTTCTCCACACGAACACGGAATCCTGTAAACACCTGCTGACGTCATCGGGTCCCGGCTATCTTTGGCTGATCTGTACAAACTATTTAATTTTCTCGTAGGCTTGTAAATAGTCTTCACATTGTGCCGTAAGAAGAGTTTACCTATACGGTCTGAGACTCCCTTGATGAATGGAAGGCAGAGTAGGCCAGTAGTACTTGGGGGTGCGTCTTGCCGAGCGGATCTATTCATGCGGGGTCGGATGGCGCGGGCTATTTCTCGTGCGCTGTATCCATTCGATTGCAGTGCCGTGTCTAAGTGCTTGAGTTCCCGTTGAAGAAATGTTGGTTCGCAGATCCTGTTGGCACGGTGGATGAGTGTCTTTATCATGGCTCGTTTCTGGCTCGGATGATGGTTAGAATTCTTGTTCAAGTATCTATCCGTGTGGGTCGGTTTTCGATACACTGTGTGGCCCAGAGTTCCGTCTTCTTTCTTCGTTACCAACACATCAAGAAAAGCCAACCGACCGTTGTTTTCCTGTTCCATCGTGAATTGGATGTTTGCATGGATCGAGTTTATATGATTCAGGAAATTCTCCAGGTTCTTTTGGCCATGACTCCTTACCACGAAGGTGTCATCAACATACCGGAACCAACATTTCGGCTGTAGAGGGGCTGAGTTCAAAGCTGTATTTTCAAATAACTCCATGTAGAAGTTAGCGACTACTGGACTGATTGGGCTGCCCATCGCGACTCCATCCAATTGTTCATAGAAGGGCGAATTCCATTGAAAATACGTCGTTGTCAGCACATGGTGGAACAAAGCAGCAATGTCATCAGTGAATTTTTCTTTTATCAACTCCACAGTTTCCTGGATGGGTACCATTGTGAAGAGTGACACGACATCAAAGCTTACCAGTATATCATCAGGTTCCAGGCGGATGGTTTTCAGTTTTTCGATGAAGTGCGTAGAATCCTTGATGAACGACTCATTATCCCCTATATGTACCTGAAGGAGTTTCGTAAGGTACTTCGCTAAGCCATAAGTGGGGGATCCGATCGTACTAACAATAGGGCGCAATGGTACATCCGGCTTGTGGATTTTTGGTAGGCCATATAGTCTCGGTGGCAAGGCTTCTGATTGAACCAAATCCCGTTTGTCTTCAGTGGGTAATGAGGAGTCTTTGACCAGCTTCCTAGTTTTGGCCAAGATTTTCGAAGTTGGGTCGCGGTTCAGAATCTTGTAGGTAGCCGGGTCAAGGAATTCTGTAATCTTCCTCTTGTAGTCTCCCGTGTTCATGACCACCGTGGCATTCCCTTTATCTGCCGCAAGAATTAAGATGTCCTTGTTGTTGTTTAAGCTCTTTAATGCCGCGCGTTCCTTGGTGGATATATTGGGCACCGGGGGTTTGGCGTAGTGAAGAATTCTAGCAGATTCCCGTCGTATTTCTTCAGCTGCCGTTGGGGGTAAATGTCTCAGTGAGGACTCAATGTTGGCGATGATATCTTCCGTCGGGATGCTCCTTGGTACCACAGCAAAGTTTCCACCTTTTTCAAGAATCGATCGCTCGTCCTCGGAAAGTGGATGATCCGACTGGTTGATTACGATACGGTTCTTATCTAGTGTGGGTGCTGGTGTAGGCTTTTCAGTCGCAAGGAGACCTTCGAATTTCTTGATGTGGCGTTCTGTGGTCTTCATCTTGTGTGTTGACATCGATGAAAACGTCAACCTATCCACTTTGTCCCAATCTGTCCGGTTCAGTTTACCAGCCAACAGCAAATGAAGATTGAGTAAGTCGTGGTCTAGTAGTGCGAGCTGTTTTCGTGTGAAGTGAATCCGTTCCCGCAAGAGAGCACGTTCAGTCCGGTTGTAGATCCGATTGCAACTAGCCGATTTCAGGTTTCGTTTCTGTCGTAGAAAAGTAGGTATAACATCATTGTCCCTGCATCTTAGTAGAAATATCAGTGAACATAGGAGATGGGACTTCTTCTTACGGAAAGATTCCAGTCGTCGAATGAGGTGATGAACTTCCTCCCCGTAGAGGCGAACAATATAACTGCAAAGGCTTTCACGGCCGGGGTCGAATGAGGAACCAGTCGGATCATCCACTTTCCGAGGACGAGCGATCGATTCTTGAAAAAGGTGGAAACTTTGCTGTGGTACCAAGGAGCATCCCGACGGAAGATATCATCGCCAACATTGAGTCCTCACTGAGACATTTACCCCCAACGGCAG